>JAQFVV010000172.1:1676604-2276604 GCA_028023455.1 Epiperipatus broadwayi
TAACGCTATTCCGTTACACCATAGATAAAATAAATTTATATAAAGTTTACTTTTTTATGTAAAGGTTCAGAACATTTTTATATAATTCAACCTATATATATGTGTGTGTGTATCATGTTTCATTGAAAATAAGACCTAACCAGAAAATAAGCACTAGCATGATTTTTATAATGTTTATAATATAAATCCTACCCTGAAAATAAGGCCTAGTAAGAAAAAGAAAGATAATACTATATGAATATTATGATTTTCCATAAAATGACAGCAGTGCTGCTCTAACAATCTAAAGAAGCTCAAAGGTCAACTGATCATGAGGCTGCCATATGACCAATGAGAATGAAGACACAACACATGTGTAAGCCTATAAACATATGATCACCATTTCTTATGCTTGCTTATAACTGTTATTGAAGCAGGTAAAACTCTATACATATTGCCATCAGTCCAAGCCAGAGTAATTAATGGATGCCAGAAGGCTTGTACATAAAGTCCCCATCTAATGCCTACTCATCCAATATCCCCAGACTAGTTTCTGGCTTGTGGTCTTCATCATTGAAGAGCCTTGGATCTGAGAGGACTGCACCTAGATCTTAGGAGCTAAGGCAACACTCCAGCAGCCACCTTTTAACTCTACTTAACTACAAAACTATGAGTCTTAAATTGAAAACACTAATATTTTCAATACAAGCTCATTAGTCTATATGGTCATATTGGTCTAAACTCAGTTCAGTACTTATACATTTTGGTGTCTTTGGTTCTTTAATAACCATAGCCACTACTATCCTATTAGGCAGGATTGATTTTAAGCCAATAAAACACATGATCACCATTTCTTTGCTTGCTTATAACTATTATTAAAACAGGCAAAAACTCTCTATACATATTGCCACTCAGTGCAAGCCAGAGTAATCAATGGATGCCAGAAGGCTTGTGTATAAAATCCCCATCTAGTGCCTACTCATCCAATATCCCCAGACTAGTTTCTGCCTTGTAGCCTTCATCAGTGAGGAGTCTTGGATCTGAGAGCACTGCACTTAGATCTTAGGATCTAATGCAGCCCTCCAGCAGCCACCTTTAATCTCTACTTAACTACAAAACTATGAGTCTTAAATTGAAAACAATAATATTTTCATGATACATCATGATATACATTGTGTGTGACAACAGATGCGCTTACAATTATACATTCCTGTGAAATAAAAAAAACAATTTCAGAATTTATTTCCTGCAACTTTTTGCCGCATACTTATAATTTCTTTAATTACCATTTTGAATAAATGTAGGATGTAGACTTGGGCATGAAAAGAATAAAACATCCCTCCAAAATAAGCTTTATTTTGATGTTTTTTTATTTTGATGAAATAAGCTTTAGGATATGTTTTGGAGCAAAAATTAAAATGTCTTACTTTCAGAGAAACATGGTTGATGTATATATGTAGTATTAAGCATTGATAAAAAGTTGTTTATATCCTGTTGAAATTAGTAATAGCATTCATTAATCAAACACATAGATTCTTGTATTGACATTAATGTCCAAACATTCTCCAGGAAAATAGTATTTTTGCAGGCTTACAACATGGTGCATAGTACTAACCAACATCATCCTTCAGATATTCTTAATATCACTAATAGAGAAATAATCAAAAAATTCAAATTCTGGTATCTAGAACCAAAATATCTTGATTTTGTTCTTAAGATTGGTTTGGAAACTCTCCCTATTAGTTATTTCTTATCGCAGAGAAGATATTTTACTAACATTGATCTCATTTGCTCTCTGTGTCATCAGTCTGAAGAAACAATACACCATTTTCTAACCCAGTGTCCTGCTCTTCTAATATATAGAAACATTATTGAGTCAATTACTAAATCTCATATTTCTTCTACTGCTACTCTTATTGATAGTATGAAAAGAGGTTTACTATTTTTTTACATATACCCTTTGGTTCCTAATATGCCATCTTTGCTTCAACCCTACATCTAGGAAATTACAATCACTGTTTTTCAATAAAATCTGAAAAATTAAAAACAGAGATCAGACACTTGCCCCTCCAAGCCATGTTAATACTACATAGAGCCTGGTTACTCTCTCAACCCCATTACATATTTTTTTCTTTTTACTATTAATATTTTTTTATGTCAATGCAATGTATGTAAATAATGTATTATTTGTAATCTATAAACATTATACTTGTCTATTCCATGTTGCTAAATGAATTCAAACCAAATTTTCCATACTTGTTTGTAGATATAAAAAAAAATTTTTAGCATAATAAAATTTGTTTTAAAAGTAGTATTATTTTCATATTATAAAACTATTAAATATTTATTTTGTTATTTGTAGCACTTTAAATATATTTAGCATTGCTTTTAAAATATATATGATTACTAAATATATATATATATATATATATATACACACACACATTTATAAAATATGAAGTGGAGTTGGGTTGTACATATTGCTAGAAGAGATGATAATAGATGGACAATTGAAATCTTATACTGTATTCCAAGGGATTGTAAAAGACCCAGAAAGAGATCATATGTGAAGTGGATGGAGGAAATAAGAAAGTGTGCAGGGGTGATGTGGAGAATAGAAGCTAAAGATCAAAGATGGATTGAACTTGGAGAGACCTTCATCCTGCAGTGGATTGATAATATGTGATGATGATGATGATAAAAATATATGATAAAAGGTTTTTATTTAGCCACACAGACTACAAAAGCTTTCTTATTCATAAATATATATATATAATAATAATAATTTGTTGAAAATAAATGACCATTTTTTAACAGAAAATAAATAAAAGATATACTACTAAATTAATGAATTATTTGAAAATGTTTTGCCTAGTAGTTTGATTAAATAAACAATTGTGGATACTATTCACCATTCTATAATCATCAAGAATTTATAAGGTTATATGATATTATTGATTTATTGTGCGCAGTTACTATATTGCTGCCATCTTTAGTTTCAATAGTCATTTGATGATTGTCCATTGATTAAAATAAAAAATAATCTAATTTTATTTAATGAACTTATTATTTAGCCTATCACTTTCATCCTATGATGGCAGGTGATCTCTTTAAAATTTATAAAGATCCAAAAAGTATAATATGAATGAAAATTTAATTTTAAAAATTTCAAATGAAATAAGCAACTGTTTTTTTGAGAATAATTTTAATCCAGAAATGTTTTTTATTTGTGCTAATGTAAGATAAAAACTATCAAAATACCATCCGTACACCATTTGGAAGTGTCACAATACATAATTTTTTCTATTTTCAGGGATAATAAAATAAAAGCTGTTTTAAATTTACAAAAGTAGAAAAGTTCTAATAAGTAGTGTCAAATCTTAATTAGCAGTTATTTGGAAGTATAAGAAAAAAGTCATCTATAATTATAATAAAGAAAATGATCACCTTCTAACTGTGCTTTTAAATTTGAATGTTAATTGATAATAGCAAAGTAATGAGAAAGATGATATTTAATCATATTCATGTTTTACTTCAACAAAAACTCAAACAAAAGAGCTATTATAGGTTAATGAGAAAACTTGTATAGTCTCGGAGATTGTCAATTAATAGTAATTGATAGTTTCTTGGAACACTTATTGTTATTTAAAAGGGTTCAAAATACAAAACAAAATTTAAAAAATAATGATAATTTATCAGCTTCTGTCTTTTATGACCATAGTAAATCATGTATATATGGTTTCGATTTTAATTATAACAATGTAAAACTACTGGAAACTGAAAGAAATAATAATAAAAGGAAAATTAAAGAGGTGATGTTGATATGTAAATACAGGCAACATTTGGTTAATAGGAAAGCAGCAAACATTAAGATCACAGAATTATGGGAAAGTTGACATCATAGAATTATGGAAAAGCTGACATTTTAAACGTGATAGTTGACAAAGCTACAAGTTAGTTGAAAGCGCTCCTAAGTGACGGTTATACATATATTTTTTATAAGCTTTTAAATACTGTATTTTTAAATATTTATTTATAAATTTGCATATATATATATTATTTAAACATAGGCATATTGTCTATACTGTACCGGTCGAAAAGAAGCCAACACATCAACAAACCCAAACTCAAAGTCGGATTCAAACTCAGGCGGTTCAAATTGAATTCAAACCCAACTCACGAGCTCAGATCCAATCAATGGATGACATATATCGACGGTACATGACTATGCGCCAAGGAACTAGCTCAACGGATGATGATGATTAATGAGACCCCTGATCTACCTCTAATAACGTATAATAAAATAACTAACAATCTTTATAAGTCAACTCATATATATATATATGTTCGGGTTGCCAATACAGACAGTGAGCCTTAATATTAAAATAATTTGAATAAGAAAGAAAGTTAAAAAAAAAACCAAATGTGTTAATAAAATGTTTAATAATAATTATAATTTTGTTCAACTTTTAGATTGTGATTATATAGATTACCTCTAGTCTTTAAACGGAATTTATATTTACAACAAGAATGGCAGTCCTTATTATATGCCAATACTATTACGCAATATTATATGATAAATATATGTCTATGCCCCCGACAAGAAAATAAAGGTAGATAAAGGTATTTGGCTATGACTGAAATTATTATTCTGATTCTAAAGGAAAGAATGTGAGATTTATTTTCACATTCGCAAATCAATTCACAAAGAGCAAGATACGTATTTAGGGCATAACTTTAATATTTAATAGAAAACTTATTTAATTATAAATAAATATGAATTTGTTCGACTTTAATAAAATCAATTCATCATGATTTACGAGCATGAGAGCGGGCTTTACCTGAACTGAGAAATAAACGGTACTGACGACTTATGAGCTATAAGAATAAATATGAAAAATAATGGCTTGTCTGTGATTTGAGAAAATAGCAGGGTGCTTGTATTCGACAAGTCTTGGATGCCCTATACGAAGGATCCATAGAACACGGAAAACCAGGTTGGGTCGTAGCCTCAAACCTTTGGTGTTCCAAATATAAAACGAGCAAGTGAGGAAGTACTTTCTTCCTATGTAATTTAACGAACAGTAATATCACCGAGGACAAGCCTGTGAAGCAGGAGATGGCTTGCATCAGCAACGTTCCGAAAAATGATGACTTGGTAATCATCTTTTAATTAATAATAAAACCCATTTTATATAACGAATTCTCTACGTGATGACCTGATCAAGTTAAATTAAAGTCAAACGTGCTTTAATCAACAAATATTTAATGCAATTAGAAAATACTTTAATTAATAGAAAGTATAACATTTGAATTAGAATATATATTCATTTAATTCCTTTATCAACCTTTTTGCGAAACAATATATTAACGTGAATAAATAACTATTATAAATTCAGTAAAGTGGCCGGGAGCTAATAATTTGTTGTTATTAGCCATTAATAAAATAGCAAAAATTGTACAAATCATTCAACTCGATAATTAATAGAACTGTATCAAAATAGTTCTAGTGGGTAAGAATTACTGTAAAAATAAATATAATATTATTTAACAAGGCAAATGCAATGAAGGGAATTATTATCGAGTTGAAGTTAGTATTGGCATATAATAAAAAATAAACAACATTAATAAATCACACAATAAATATATATAATATAATAAATGAACCGCCATCGTAAGAAAAGAGAAAGTTAACAAATATTAAATTTAAAGACTAGAGATTAAGATAGAGAATTACTACATAATTTAAAATAGCATTAATACATTAAGGAAAGAGAAGAGCTTTTAACAGTACTTAATTTAAAGGTAGTGTAAAATAAAGTTCGAAGACCGGTGAGAAAGTAGCCGTTCATATAAGAAAGATATTACCATTTCTTCATGGTTGGCTCCTTAAATTACACACGGCAGAGTCCAGTTGGATGAGACGTAGATGCGCATTTTGGAAAATTATTTCAATGACATTTTGAAGGATTTCTCTAAGGTTTACGCAGCTTACGATTGGTATATGAATTTTTATATTACAGCCACATTGAAGATTTTCAGGGGACTTCAGGAACTGTAGTCAGACTCCTCAAGTTAAGCCCCCCCACCATGGTAGAAACACTATTTTACTTCATAATTTAACTGAGCGGCTTCTTCTCTAATGAAATATATATAGCTTCTCTTAATGAGGAATAATAGCTGCTTGGAAACTTTTCCTGGGCTCTTTATACTGTATCTGATGCCTTCAGGCTAGCGCTTCTTTCCTAATCTAGTTGTTTTTAGATACATTCCTTCGATAAGGCTTTCAAACTCATTAGCTTGAATTCCTTCTCTAATTGAAAATGAATTCTTAAGATTTGAAAATAATTTAATTAGAAAAATGAATCCTTATCTTTTTTAATTAATAAAACTTTACTATTGTTTTTAAGAATTTTAAAGCTTATCGAAGGAATGCGGCTTTTAATCAACGAAACTTTACAAATTATTTAAAAGTAAAACAAAAACAAGTATTCCCGACGCAATGAAACTTTCGAACAATTTATATATATTTAATATTTACAAGTATATACGCACAATCCACGCATTTATAATATATATAAATTCATGAATAATTCTAACATGAATTTATTAATAGAAATGATTAGTTTAAATCTCAAATGAATTAATTTTAACACACATTTATAATAGTTTTTCTTTAAGGAAACTAGCGTGGACTGAACGTATAAAGCCCCATTGCATCGGACATTTTAGGTTAGTACAAGGGTTTGAAGTTGGCTACATATGAAAAATCATGAAGCTAGGATCGAACTTAAATCCGACTGCTTCAATACTAAACTTAATGTAATTATAAGGGACTTGAACTCAAACTTTCAAACTCCTCATAGCTATCCAATCCATTTTATATAACTGATGCACATGACCACATAATGTGAAAAAGGATAAATATTCTCCAATATACATATTTTGTGCTGTACCAGAAACCACCATCTCCCACATACATGTACAATCACTGCTCAGTTTATATTAAGATAAAAAAAAATCTTAAAACTTTAATGGACAGGCTTAAATCTTCTCCACTCTCCAACTTTTCAGCCATTCATATCATTGAAAATCCAATGATGAATTGGTCAAAGCCCTTGATAATGCCAATATTATTGTCATGCCCATGTTGACATATAGAACCTTAATATGTCCATTTAATTATACAGAAAAGGGATATGCACAATACTGGCTGAATAGGTAATACTTAAGTACATGTATATTGTCTATACTAAAATTAATATAATTATAAGGGGATCGAACTCAGACTTTTAAACTCCCCATTCCTATCCAATTCATCTTATACAACTGATACCATGATCATATACATGTGAAAAAGTAAATTACCTCCAATAAACGTATTTCGTGCTCAACCAGCACTCATCAGTTGGTCCCAATCATTATCTCCCACATATATATAAACAATCACTGCAGTTGATTAATAATGGGTGAAATGATGATGATCAATCTTACCGTCACTCAAATCGATAAAAAAAATATCACTCATCGGTTTAAAAAAGCATAAGAAGTCTGCGAACGCCCGAATCGATCCTGGTACATCCCTATCTCAAGTCATATGCTTTACCTAGTGCGCCAAATCACGCAGGGTAGTTAGTACGATATGTGATATGTAAGTGTACACATAAAAATTCAAAATATAAAAAAGAAAATGCTCTAAAAAAAATCAATTTTAGAATTTATTTATTTTTTTAGTATATAGAAATCTATCTTTTTTTTTTTTTTGTTTTTCTGTTAAAATATTTTATCGTTTCCAGCTTTGATAATATAAACAAGTTTCTCTTCTCCCGCTATATACACATTTTATTTTTATTGATAGTAAAGGTTATTTGCGATTTATATTCTAAAAACCAAATGTGATGTGCACAGTACTAAAATGTTTTTTTCTCCCGAATAAGTTACTGTTCATTTTAAGCTCTTTACAAACTATATATCTTCAAAAACTAAATAAAAAGAATGAATGTACGTTTTGCAAAGCAAATTAATAGTCCATTATTTATATTAGAGTAATAACTAGATATGGGAGTAAATTCTATAAAAATAACATGAACATATGTTATTATACCATTTGTAAATATATACATATTTAGATAGTTAATAAAGGCTAATTATTATATAGCATGCTCTATAAATTTAAAGATTTAAATTGGGTAAACGTAATGTTAAAAAATATGTTTATATATTTGAAAAGATTTTTAACAGATGTTAATTAAAAGGGATAAAAAGCAGTTGCTACATTGTGGATAGAAACTAATCCCTACATTATGTGAGAGTGGTGTAGTGAAAATTACGCTACAGAAATATTATTCATTAAGTGGATAATCTCTAGTCTAATAAATGACAAGTAAAAATTATTAATATATATCTACCAAGTGGTTTATGGCAAAGTTATGAGGGCAGTAAGTTTGACACATCAATTAAACTGTAGTAATTGGCTATCTATCTATCTGTCTATCTGTCTATCTGTCTATCTGTCTGTCTGTCTGTCTGTCTGTCTGTCCGTCTGTCCGTCCGTCCGTCCGTCCGTCCATCCATCCATCCATCCATCTATCTATCTATCTATCTATCTATCTATCTATCTATCTATCTATCTATCTATCTATCTATACTGAACAATGATAAAGATATGTGTAAGAGATTGTAATCTGGGACAATTTATCAGTGCTGGTTCAGCATGAAATATACATCTTAGGGTTCATACATTTTTTTCACATGCTTTTCATCACATATTTATGATTACATCCCTCCACAAGGTGTTAAAAGCAGATTATAAACCAGTCCTTACCTTTCATAAGAGTGGTATAGTGAAAATTACACTATAGAAATATTATTTATTATATGTTTTATAGAAACCAGTCCCTATGAGAGTGGAGTAGTGAAAATTACACTACAGAAATATTATTCATTACGTGCTCTATAAAAACCAGTAGAGAGTGGTGTAGTGAAAATTACATTACAGAAATATTATTTATTATGTGTTTTATATAAACCAGTCCCTACTTTGCATGATAATAGTGTAGTGAAAATTACATTAGAGAAATACTATTATGTGCTTTATGCATTCTTATTTATGGATACTTAACTTTTAGAATTTTTTCTTATTTATGGATACTTTTTTATTAAAGAAAAAAAAACACAGGTGACTGATCACCCGCTACATGACATTACAAAGTGTTTAATGTTACAAAGTAAAACAATTATTAACCAGGTTTACAAAGTACATACACTCGATAACAAATATATCCATAAAAGGGTTGTATAATTTTGCTTAATGTGTATCTATACATGGACAAGCACAGATCTGCACTGCCACAAAAATAATCCATCAAAGGGGTGCAGCAGCCCATCAGAGTGGAAAGGCGCTGAAAACTTTGACCCTGTACCCTCCTGGCAGGTTTTCCAGAAGCAGCAATAATCGTCAACAGCCCGCACCCACAAACCAGACCCCCAACGACCGCCATCATCAACCCCTGCAGAAGAAATGAGAAGTGCAGACCCATGCCCTCAAATATTACAACAAAACTCTATTACTGTTACAAAAATTATATTTGTAGCTGGAGTGTCTAGAATCCAGTTTGTCAAATGAATTTGTCTGTGGTTATGATCTTGATAGAAGAATTGTTCGATTTTATTCCTTAAATTTCTCAATCCTTATTAAAAGTTATTCATTAAGTGGCTCCATTAAAACAGTTGATTTTTCGTCTTCCTCATCCGTTAAATCCAATATATTATCATAAGCCTCTTGCATAATGTTATTTATCCCATACATTGATTGTAATGCCTCTTCATACTTAAATTCTTGGTTATTAACATTAAATAATTTGTTTAAACTACTTCTCTCATTAGATTCAAATTTAGATTTTATTGATTTGTACTTATTAATCTGATTCGCTTTTAGATAACATTTTCAATTATAAACTTTTATTAATCGGTTTCTCTTTTTAGATAACGTTGTTTTGAATTTTAAACTTTTCGAAGCCTTCAACATTTGCTTTCTCTTTCCCTTGTGATATTTTGAGTGACGTATAGTCCAAATCACCTGAGGTGTTTTCTTTGTTCAATGGATTCTCTTCTTCCATCAGTTGTTTATTTATACAGCTGTTTTCTTGACTCGCATTTCCCCCTCTATTCTGCGTTCTTCACCATTTTTGTTTTCACAACGATGTCAGTTAAACCCTTGTTGCTGTTAGGAAACTAAAAGTTTTCTTCATTTTGATAATAACACTTAAAGGTAATGAGTTTACCCTCAGTTTAGCTTCAAAATATTACAGTGAAGCTTTGTTATCCTTTTTAAATTCCACCTAATATAGGGGACCTGAAACTAACATTGTATTCCTAGAGCCACTAGGTGGCAGATGTATATTTATGGATACTTAATTGAAGAATAATACAAAAACTTCAAAACACTATATGAAATATGGATAGAATTTGGGAGCAACAAGAAGGGATCAAAAACAAAATGGATGAATGAGAGAACAAATTCGTCTTTGAAAGAACTAAGAGACTGAAATGATGCTGGGTTGAACAATTTTCTAGAAGAGATCATTACAAATGGACAATTGGATGGCTAGATAAAAGAAGCTTCTTGTTATGACATATTCAGAGAGATCTTCCTCTTACGATAGATCGATGGCAGTTTAAAACGTTGATGATATGTTTATATACATTCTCTTTATGTTGTACTGACAGTAGATCTGCTTGCAATTTACAATTTGGGTTTGAATTCTAGCGGATATAACTTGGAATTTTTTTTAAAGTTATAACCTAATTTTATATTTTTCATATATAAATACTTTAAAATCAGTTTTTAAATGACTCATCTCACAAAAATAAAAGTTAGAATTTGAATTT
This sequence comes from Epiperipatus broadwayi, assembly GCA_028023455.1. Taxonomy (NCBI): domain Eukaryota; kingdom Metazoa; phylum Onychophora; class Udeonychophora; order Euonychophora; family Peripatidae; genus Epiperipatus; species Epiperipatus broadwayi. Next base: position 1,687,474 of record JAQFVV010000172.1, read on the forward strand.
ATGTTTCTTAGAACAAAAATTTTCAATATACTATCCCGCTTCTCATTACATTCGTGTGTGTGCGCGCGTGTGCATAGAGTCTTTTTTTTTCTTTCCTGAATCTTTTAATTAAACTTATCATTAAATAATTGTTACAAAAAAGGTATCAAAAGAAATTTTTTTTTTATGACGGATTATTTTTGTATTTTTATTTATTCTAAATCCCCAGAATATGTACCATAATTATTTATTTTTGTGTATAAAACTATAATTAAAAACAACATGTTTGAATTTCCAAATATTTTAAAAGAAAAAGTAGAATATGCTAATAAAATTGCTAAAAATAAACAAGTTCTAAAATTTATGGAATTATTATCAATATTTTAAAAGAAGCATTTGAAAATAAAAAAACTTATCGATAAAACTATATACCAAATGTCTAAATATTAAAATTATATCAGATGACGTAGTGATGTTTTATAAATGGAAAAAGTATATATTACACTTTACAGACCTATCAATCTCTTACCAATTCTCTGCAAGAGTTTTTCTTTTGTCTGTAAGAACTTTGGATTCAAACCTATTTTATAGTACAAGCTGTATTTAAATCTGGCTTAGTACAATAAGTCATATCCATGGATTAAGAAAAGTTATTAAAAAATAATGAGTATGAATTGTCATTAAGATTTGGATTTGTAAGACATTTGATTTTAAGCATTTCCGTAATAATTAAAACTTTGGGATATCAAAACATAAACACGTGATTGCTAAGTAACTACTTCCCAGTAATTTTAATAATCTCCACACTTCCTCTTTCTTTTTTATTCTTCATATAAATGAAGATACAATAAAAGACAAATGACCCCCAAGATGCATTTCATGCTGAACCAGCACTCATCAGTTGGCCCGGGTTACCAGTTCTCTTCCCAGTAAGTTATGTAGCATCAAAAACCAGCGAAAAGATAGAATGATACCATTCTACCTTTGGATTCTATTTGTCATATAAGTTTCGTTTTTCACTTGGTTTTTAAATTATATGGTGAATTTTGTTTATTGTTTTGATTTATGTACAGACTAAATATTCTACAATCCATATTAATAAAACTAAGCTTATATATCAATAGATCACAAAGATAGAATTCTATATTTTCGTTGGTTTTGATGCTATATAATTTCGTGGAAGGTAGTTACTTCCACTTTGCAAATATTTAGAAGTTATGGTTATTTATTTATTAATACAGTTATTAAAACTAATATTTCACTTCCTCATATTTATTATAACTGAAAGTGCTGGTTTAGTACGAAATACGGATATTGGTGATTATTTACCTTTTTGACATGTGTGTGATCAAGTTTATCAGTAGTATGAGATAGCATGTATAGTTGAGGGTCATGTGAAAGTCTGAGTTCAAATCCCCTATATAATACATATAGAAGTGCAGGTATGAAAAAGCCTGTACTATAGGGGGGGGGAGGATCATACTTCAAAATATAGTGCTTTAAGGTCTCCCATCCCTCGTATATGTATGTAAATGGGTTATGTTCTGTACATGAGGGGTCAGATTGACTTGCAGTCAACACGGGTAGGATGAAAAGGTTGGCACAAAAGTGGGCTTTGAGCGTTCCATCATCAGATTTTCAATGAAATGGATGGTTGAAGAGTTGTGTGGTGGGGTGGTTTGAAGCCTATTCATTAAAGTATGAAGATTGGCTATCTTAATATAAAGCTGAGAATGTTGATTGTATATATGTGTGGAGATGATAATCTGGACCAACTAACAAGTGCTGGTTTAGCACAAAATACATATATTAGTGATTATTTATCTTTTCGGCAAGTGTGTGATCATGTTTATCAGCAGTATGAGAAAGCATATATAGTTGAAGTCGTGTGAAAGTCTGAGTTCAAATCCGCTATATATTATAAGCATGATATTGTAAACAGTATTCATTATTACAGCAAGGATTAGATTACGCAGAATAAATTTATAACTAAAACTTAACTAAAACTTTTACAAAAGTTTTATGAGAAGTATTTTGTGGATTAAAATGGGAAGCTACGAGAATACGAATAAATGTAAATTCTTTAAATCATCTTTTTTTTTTCATTATTTTAACTTGATCTGCAAGTGTCAAAATTTCTGCAGCCCCATCTTCGATACAATCGATTTTAGATCAATACATTCACGCTTGTTATTAATGATTTATTAGGCTAAAGATTATCTTATTATTTCTAGCCTTGAAATACACTTTAAATCCAGTTAAAGATTAAAAAATCTTATTTTTATTTGTTTTAATTAAACACAAACCTATTGGTATCATTAATACCTCATCTTTGGATATTTTTAAGTATTATATCTTTAAAATAAGTTGTTGCCTTTAAAAATGTTTTTCACTTTTAGAAAATATTACAAGAATTATCAGATGGAAGGCTGAGGGATTAAAATAATCTTCAAAAAATAAAATAATGACTTATACTAATGAGTTAGTAGAAATTAACAAGTATCTTGGTCAGATTAATAATACCTATGAAACGTAATGGATGTAATTAATCATGGGATTAAACTTAGATATAGTCATTTGATAGAAGTTATTTAATTTTAAAACTAAATGTGTTTGTGTTTTGAAAAATAAATGTTTTTAATAAATGATTTTCACTATCCTTACATATGAATCTGAAACTTTGACATTTAACTGCAGTCCAGACATTTCAAAGCAGATAGACAAATATGGTGATACCAATGTTGGCAGTAATAAGGAATCATCCAAAAGCAAAGTTATCATGAATATCAATGGTAAAATTAAGATGCTACAATATAGATTTACTAGGCATGTTTTTAAAACAGAATTGAACATTAAATTGAATCCCAAGAAATTGTAAAAATCCTAGAAAGTGATCACATTTGAGATGAGGTAGGTAGGTAGATAGGTAGGCAGACAGGCAGGGAATAGATAGAAAGATAGATATGTAGGTAAATAAATAGCTGGTTGGCTAAGTGGGCAGCTGAGTAAGAAAATAAATAAACAGATAGATGAATAGATAGATAGATAATTGGATAGATGCATATAGACAGTTAGATAGGTAGATAGAAAGATAAATGGATGGACAGATGGGGACAGGTGGATAGATAGATAGATAGATAAATAGATAGATAGATAGATAGATAGATAGATAGATAGATAGATAGATGTACAGACAGACAGACAGGTGGGTGGGTAGATAAATAGATAGATAGATAGATAGATAGATAGATAGATAGATAGATAGATAGATAGATAGATAGATAGATGGATGGATGGATGGGTGGATAGGTGGGTGAGTGGATGGATGATGGATGGATGGATAGATGGATAAATAGATGGATAGATAGATAGATAGATAGATAGATAGATAGATAGATAGATGGGTGGGTGGATAGATAGATAGATAGATAGATAGATAGATATATAGATAGATAGATAGATAGATAGATAGATAGATAGATAGATGGATGTACAGACAGACGGACAGGTGGGTGGGTAGATAAATAGATAGATAGATAAATAGATAGATAGATAGATAGATAGGTGGATGGGTGGATAGGTGGGTGAGTGGATGGATGGATGGATAGATGGATAGATAGATGGATAGATAGATAAATAAATAGATAGATAGATAGATAGATAGATAAATAGATAGATAGATAGATAGATAGATAGATAGATGGGTGGGTGGATGGATAGATAGATAGATAGATAGATAGATAGATAGATAGATAGATAGATAGATAGATAGATAGATAGATAGATGGATGTACAGACAGACGGACAGGTGGGTGGGTAGATAAATAGATAGATAGATAAATAGATAGATAGATAGATAGATAGGTGGATGGGTGGATAGGTGGGTGAGTGGATGGATGATGGATGGATGGATTGATAGATGGATAGATAGATGGATAGATAGATAAATAAATAGATAGATAGCTAGATAGATAGATAGATAGATAGATAAATAAATAGATAGATAGATAGATAGATAGATAGATAGATAGATAGATAGATAGATAGATAGATAGATAGATAGATAGATAGATAGATAGGTGGATGGGTGGGTGGGTGGGTGGGTGGATGGATAGATAGATAGATAGATAGATAGATAGATAGATAGATAGATAGATAGATAGATAGATAGATAGATAGATAGATAGATAGATAGATAGATAGGTAAATGGAAAGATAGGAATGTAGATAAGTAAATAGGTGGTTGAATAAATGAGCAGGTGGATGAGTAAGTAAGTAGTTAAACAAATAGCTGAATGGATAGATAGGTGAATAAATACATATATATAATTGATTGGATAGATGAATGGATGAATCAATATTTAGATAGATGGATGAATGGATGGAGAGATAGGTGAGTAAATAGTAGATAAGAAGATAGGTATGTAGATAAATAAATAGGTGGTTGGATGAGTAAGCAGGGGAGCATAAAATTAAATAGATAAATGGATAGCTGAGTTGATGGATAGGTGAGTAAATAAATAGGTAGATAATTGGACATAGAGATGGATTGATAGATAGGCAAATGTATGGATAGATGGTTGGTGGGTGGATGGGTAGATAGGTGGATAAATAGATAGATTGATAGACACTGGATAACTGACAGGGAGATAGAGAGGTGGTTAGATGGATGGATAAATAGACTGGTAGATAGATATATGGATGGCTGGATAGATAGGCATGCACTTAGATGGGTAGAGAGGTAGGTGGATAGATAGTAAAGTGAGTGGATGATGAACAAATGATTGGGTGGGAGGAAAAATGAATAAGAAAAGAGGGAGATGTAAGTTCGTTTTACTTTTTTTAGATCTATTTTTCTTAAAGATCCTACAAAATTCTGGTTGCACTTTGTTTATATATTTACATTTTTTTAAATATTATACAAAATATGCTAATGATAACAACAACAAATTATATTTCAATAATATATTAATTATGCATAATAAAAATATTGATTACATTATATATTATATACTCATAGTATTGTGTTGTAGAGCATCTGATAGGGACCAATTCTGACTTTTGCAGTTTTGGTGCTTGAACTTTTTATGAACTTCTAAGCGATAAATCCATTAGTTGTATTTTTAGATTGGACTATTTCCGTCATCTAATATGTGATTTGAATGTATTTAGAAAAACTTAACTTTATTTAAATATTCCAAATATATTCAACTGTTAGTAATAGCACATCAACAGGTTAGTATATGCACAATGTTTTGAGAGGTGTTATTCTCCCCTTTTATTTAGCTGTTGCTGGCCTGATTAGTGACAATACTATCCAGGGATTCAAACCTGGCTCCTTAGATTCTTGGATTATTGAATCTTAAGATAATGCTCTAGGCTGGCTCAGTTGGTTAGAGTGTTATCTTAAAATTCAATAATCCAAGAATATAAGGATCCAGATTCAAATCCCATGTTAGTACTGTCACTGGCAGCAATACCGGAAGAAGAGGGGAGAATACCTCTCGAAACATTGTGCATATACTAACCTGTTTGATATGCTATTACTAACAGTTGAATATATTTGGAATATTTAAATAAAGTTAAATTTTTCTAAAGACATTCAATACAGATATAGAACACCATCATCATAAACCTTCAGGAAAACAATAAATCCATTAGTCTTTATATAAAAATATGCCAGATGAACCCAGCCTTGTAAAGGTCATGTTTTTTTTAATTGGTTGCTTTAGCAATTTTTTTTATTAATTTAATGTAAATTAAACATTTAATATTATATAAATAAATTTCTGAATTTTAAGAAAGCTAATTTAAAATTTTAAATATACCTGTTATATTTGACAGTGGTAAGACACAGAGTACCCTTTAAATAAAAAGTTTAATTTTTTTTCAATTTTCCAACAGTCTCATGACTAATTGTAGTTTTTTTTAGTGCATTCACTAATTATAATAGTTTTTTTTTAGTTTTATTAATAATTTCTGTTTATTAATGTCAGAATACAAAAATTCCTGCCTTTGAGCCCATTGTTATTTGTAATATTTTTTCTATTAAATATAATATTTAACCACTAAACATTACATGATTACCATTTCTTATGCTTTCTCATAACTGTTATTAAAACAGGCAAAATCATCCATACAGTAGTGCCACTCAGTGCAAATCAGAGTAATCACTGGGTGCCAGAAGGCTTCCCTATCTAGTGCCTACTCATCCAAATCCCCAGACAAGTTTCTAGCTTGTGACTTTCGTAATATTATTATAATATTTTTTAATTGGTTACTTTAACAATTTTTTTAAATGTATATATATATGTGTGTGTTTTATTAAACATTTCTGAGTATGTCATTCATCTGAACTATATTAGGGGATTGACACATCATAAAAGCATGGAGCATCTTAATGCTGAATTATGAATTGGTGTTTATAGCTGTTTCTGCATCTGGCTGGGAATCTTTACCACAAAATAGTAACTATATATTTGTAATTAAAATTACAGGTAATGATTGTTTTTTCCAGTAATTTTTATTTAATGGCCGAATTACTTCCTTCACATAAATGTAGTGGTAGCGAATTTGACATGTGACATCGAACAAACATTCATCAATCAGACAATAGAGAAAATATGGATTTTATATATAATACCCATATATGTTTTGTGATATACTAAGTTATCTTTTTTCCCCACTTTAATATATTTTTAATCTGATTTTTGTTATCCTATAACATTCTAAGTTTTTTAATTCAATAGGTAAATTATTAATAATTTTGGAACATGGTGGTTTCTTATTCTAGGTCCATATTTATTATATTTTTAAATCTTGCACGTATCTGTTTTTCTTAGATGCATTTCAGGCTGTTTTATATACGGTTTTTTGAAAGTATTATCAAGAAGATTTTTTCTTTAATTATATTCTCAAGAAGTTGATTAAATAAAAAAATATTATTTTTGCTATCATTTTTCCTTTTCATATAATGTTCTATTAGATTAATTATTCTTTTGCAATAATGCTAGTCTATTAATATTAGAAAAGCTGGCACAACCATAGTCTAATTCCATATCTCAAAAATGATTTATACATAACAATAAGATATACCATTTTTGACCTTCTTATACACTTAACAATACTATTTTTACACCAAAATTTTACAGTTTCAACTGCCCTGCGGTCATCATCAGAAATCTTTATAATCCTATCTCTGATGATGACTGCAGGAAAGTCAAACCTGTAAACTTTTAGTGTAAAAAAATAGTATTGTTAAGTGTATAAGAAGATTGAAAATGGTATGATATGTAAATATAGAAGTCAATACATAAGGAAAGGAGGAAGAAGAAAATTGTATTACTTCAATAAGATAAAAAAATATATATCATTGATTTTGTAGAACATCATTGTAAAATGTCTCAATTTACTAATTAGTATATTAATTCCTTTATATATTAATCCCATCTTTTCAATTATTTATTGTACAATCTTCAAAAAATTCTTTAAACGTTTATAATTTATTTTGTTTTTGCCTTTAAAAAAACTACAATTTATCTAATATATTTGAAATATTTTAAATACAAGTATATTTTATACATCGAATCTAGATGTAATATAAAGAATTTAAACACAGACTTTGAAAATTCTTTCATCCATCCACTGTATATCATACAACCGATACACATGTCCACACCATGTGAAAAATATAAATCATCTCTGTTGAACCAGCACTCATCAGTTGTCCAGATCATCTTCTACACATACGTATAATCAGTGCCTGTTTTATATTAAAATAGCAAATTTTCAAACTTTAATGGACAGGCTTCAATCTACTCACCACCATCCAATTCTTCAGCCTTCCATACTATTGAAAATTGATGATGGAACCCACCCAAATCCCTTGATGATACCAAAATTATTGTTATGCCCCTTGACTTTAAGTCACTCTGATCCCTCAAGTTTAAATACACAAAAGGGGGATAAGCAGAATACAGGCTGAATCTGTAATATTTAAATACAGCTATACTTTATATCTATGAAGTTTAGATGTAATTATAGGGGATTTTCAATCTCCTTTCAGCTATACATGACAACACATATGCAGAAAAGATAAATGATCTTTAATATATGTATATCATTCTAAACCAGCACTCATCAGTTGGTCCAGATCATCTCCCATATATATATATATATATATATATATATATATATATATATATATATATATATATATATATAAATTATTAATCAATGTCTTATTCCAATTATAATAAAATATATATAATTATTCAAAACAATACAATAATTAATACAGTAACAATATTTTAAACAAATATATACCAATTTAATAGAATATTCAACTATCTATGTAGTCGTTGTCAACACTACATAGATAGTTGAAAGTACTTCTATTAAATTGTATATATTTGTTTAAAATATTGTTACTGTATTAATTATTGTATTGTTTTAATAATTATATATATATATATATATATATATATATATATATATATATATATATATATATATATATATATATATATATATATATATATATAATCAGTGCTCGAAAATCAGAAGGTGACATACAGAGTAAACTTCACATTTTCAAAGCAACATATAAAACATTGATTTAGCAGTGAATATTCAAAAAAACTCTAAGTTCTTAATCAAGAAGTGAGAGAAGAAATTGATACTCATACATTATCTGGTCTACCAAGATTGACAGTCTTTTTTTTAATAAACAGTTTCAGCGTCTACTATTTTTTTTACTTTTATTGTACTGAATATGTGTTCATTGTTAAGTGGTTATATTTAATATTTACATATTTGTTATTATTCTTTTAAAAAAAGAAAAACATCTGCAAAAATTAATTATAATTAATAAGTTAGGAGATATAAAAGTTCTGAAGAAGATTGCCCCAAAGAAGATTGCTGGGGTAATGTAAACTGTAAAAGAGGGTAAATAAAGCATTGTGTAACAGTAATAAAGTGCATGGATGATTTAGTATTATGTGGTATAATATATACCTTTATTTTTTTTGTTTTGTTTTAAGTAAAATTATTAATATAAAAATGTCAAAAAATATATGAAGCAACTTTATATGCATTATTTTTCAAGAAGGATGAATGAGGATTATTCATGTCATCAGCCTGAAATCCATAATGACCTCCAAAATCACCACAAATGAATCTTCTTTATGCATATGACATCACACAAATTCCACAACTAACACATACACCTGGGTCTCATTTTATGTGGTAGATAGGTTCCTTAGAAAACAGTGCACAAAAAAAATCACACAAAACTAGACTTAACTTACCTTGAAAAATGGGGGACATGTTTCAGTAATTTTCAGAAATCATATAAAAGTAAAGCAACAAAGAAAAATTACTTTAAATTTCGCATTAAAAAAATAAAGAAATAAAGTATGACTAATAAAAAATTTCAAATATTTGAAAAAAATTAATACAAGACAAACTTTTTTCATTAACTACAGTATTTAATTTTATATTTTTTCATACATATTTTAATCATTACCACTATTTAACAATATGCACAACTGGTGACACTGCCACTTTCACTCTTATGCTGTGTTAATGGTTTTCTGTTTCTATATTAAAAAATGAGATCACAATCAAAACAAAAAAATTATACATTATCATTAGAAAGATTGTTTTCAGTTTTAAAAAAATCAATAAAATCTTCATTTTAAAAAAGGTATTTCTGTTATATCTAGCAAAATACATTTTAAAAGTTTAAAATTTTTGAATATTTATTGCGATATACATAAGTATAATCTATTAGCTAAGATTCTAAATACAGTTTGAGGCCATCTTCACGTTAGCTGCTAATATAACGTTATATTTTTGGAAAAAAAGTATTTCAAGTCAAAATAAGTTATTAATAATTTAAATTTCTTGATATCTAATAAATATAGTGAAATATGAAAGATATTAAGAAGAAATATGAATCGCATAACTTTAAAATCTCATTAAAATAATTCACATAAAATGAGACCCAGGTGTATTTAATAAAAGTTGGAACAAAAAATTGTAGGCCCCTGAACTATATATATATATATATTTAAAATAAAAATGGCTGCCAAGCTTGATAACCAGATAATGCACAAAAACCAAAAAATTTTCAACAATTTTTAGCTTGAATGGTTATCAACTTAAAAATGTAAACCAATTTAAATATCTTGCTATCATTTTAAGTAAAACGTTAGATTAAATGTTAGATTAAATGTTAAGAGGCCGAATAAATTTCAATAAACTACTGGTGCTTTTATATAAGATAGGATACTTCATCATAGTTAGATAAGTAATGCAGTTAAATTAGTTATAATATATAACTGCTGTTTCATCCAATTTATCATACAGAAATAAGTCTGGACACTCTATTAATTAGAAAAATGTCGTTTAAAGATAAACAGTAAAATTTTAATAATAGCAAGATTGTAAGACCAACCAATGACATCTTCATTAGATTGCATGAACATCATAAGACTTCCTAAAAAATGTTTTAGGTTGATTTTAAACATGGTGTTTGTGGAAGGGTCAGGATTCATTTATGTCATAAAAGTAATCTCAAAGACATCTAAAGAAGTTCAACATCAGTTGTTTTTTGGGAAGATATGGCAAAGAATAGAATGCATTGGAGAGCTATGATTAAACAAGATATTAAAGGATATCAGAAAGCAAAGTTTTCTGCTGAAATTATCCTCTTAATGGATAATAGTTTTGTAATGTAATTTTCACTACACCATTCTCATGCAAGGTAGGTATTGGTTTTCATATTAATAGGAATCATGTTCTACACATGAACATGATTCATAAATTGGTTTGTATTATTATTATTATTATTATTATTATTATTATTATTATTATTATTATTATTATTATTATTATTATTATTATTATTATTATTATTATTATTATTATTATTATTATTATTATTATTATTATTATTATTATTATTATTATTATTATTATTATTATTATTGTTGTTGTTGTTGTTGTTGTTGTTATTATTATTATTATTATTATTATATCTTTTTCTAACAATTAACTTTTAGATAAATGCTTTGCTTGAGTTGGTTTTTTGAATCTAATGTCCCAACTCCTCACTGAAGAGACCCATAGGTTGAAACCGGTCTGGGGATGGGGACAATCCAAGATAAAAATAATTTGAATGCCTTCTCTTGTAGTAGCATTTATCATAAATAAAAAATAAAAAAAAAGCTTGTTTAGAGCTAATTAGCATACTGTTAATTTTACATATTTGTAAGTGCAAGCTATATATAAGTCATGTGACATCTGACTTATTATTATTACTATTATTATTTTGCTGTTGGAGCTTTGGCTAAATTAAATGGCTAAGCCTACTAATATATGGAGTATCTGAATTAAGTTCAGGCCCATATGATTTTTTCAGTTGGAGAGCTGACTTTAAAGTCATGTAGATGTCTAAAAGTTTCAGATTTTCTTCTTGACAATTAACTTTTAGATAAATGCTTACCTTGAGTTGGTTTTTTGTATCTAATGTTCCAACTTCTCACTGAAGAGACCCATAGGTCGAAACCAGTCCAGGGATGGGGACAATCCAAGATAACAATGATTTGAATGCCTTCTCTTGTAGCATTTATCATAAATAAAAAAGCTTGTTTAGAGCTCATTAGCATGCTCTTAATTTTACATATTTGTAAGTGCAAGCTATATATAACTCATGTGACATTGACTTATTATTATTACTATTATTATTTTGCTGTTGGGCTTTGGCTAAATTAAATGACTAACCTACTAATATATGGAGTATCTGAATGAAGTTCAGGCCCATATGATTTTTTCAGTTGGAGAGCTGACGATGTCTAAAAGTTTCAGATTTTCTTCTAACAATTAACTTTTAGATAAATGCTTTGCTTGAGTTGGTTTTATTATTATTATTATTATTATTATTATTATTATTATTATTATTATTATTATTATTATTATTATTATTATTATTATTATTATTATTATTATTATTATTGTTGTTGTTGTTGTTGTTGTTTTCTTTGCCGTTGTTATCACCATCATCATCATCATTATTATTATTACTACTACTACTACTACTTATTTTGATTACAATTTTTTCATCTCTTGGAGTTAAGATGGCCATAGTCATTTACAAGTGATAAAAAATTATGATGATGGCAAAACTAATTTACAAAAATATTTTACATGTCTAATTTTGATTTTTAGTTATTCCATTCTATTGTATACATACGGTATTGATTAATTAACGATCATAGTTAAATCATTATATTAATTATCAAGGCCTATGCTGTGCTTGTTTCTATGGAAACCAATTTTGTAAATAAATGAAAATTACGACACATGATATATTAACAAAGTTAAAATGCTAATCTAAATAACTAGAATCTAGAATCATAATTATTTTATTTTTCCATCACAATCTTTAATAGCATCCATTAGAAGCTGTTAATATCCACAGCTGTCTAATTTATAGAGCGCTTTAAAAACATAAGAAAATGCATTTCTGTATAATCTTATATTATTTTTATGGTTATTATTATCACTATAGTTACAAAAACAAACCTTAAAAATTATTTTAAAAAAGAAAAAACCCAATGCTTGTTAAGTTATTACCGATTAATTAGATTTGAAATTGAGCAATAAATCTAAAGATATATAATATACTTAAAGAAGGCCCAAAAACTTTGAACTAAAAAACTTGAAATTATATGAAAGAGTGAAACGAAATATTACTAGATTAATTCATCTATTAGAAAAAAAATCTTGGTTAAATTAATGAAAATTTAGGAATGGATTTTTTTTTATGTCTTAACTAATAACAAAATATCATAAAGAAATCTGTAGAGATGATAGCTAATAGATAGAATCACTTGTGTTTTTACTATGTTTTTCAATTCTCCCACTGGGGACTTAGATTTCATTCATTTAATGAATAATATTTATGTAGTGTAATTTTCACTATACCTAAGGATTGGTTTCTATCTGTTTTTAACACCTTGTGGAAGATTGTAATCATAAATATATGACCAAAAAATATGAAAAAAGATGTATGATTCCCAAGATGCATATTTCATGTTAAAACAGCACTCCTTGATTGACTCAGATCATAATCTAATATATATCTTTATCATGATAGATAGATAGATGAGATAGATAGATAGATAGATAGATAGATAGATAGATAGATAGATAGATAGATAGATAGATAGATAGATAGATAGATAGATAGATAGATAGATAGATAGATAGATAGATAGATAGATAGATAGATAGATAGATAGATAGATAGACAGACAGACAGACAGACAGACAGACAGACAGACAGACAGACAGACAGACAGACAGACAGACAGACAGACAGACAGACAGACAGACAGACAGACAGACAGACAGACAGACAGACAGACAGACAGACAGACAGACAGACAGACAGACAGACAGACAGACAGACAGACAGACAGACAGATAGATAGATAGATAGATAGATAGATAGATAGATAGATAGATAGATAGGCAGGCAGGCAAGCAGGTAGGTAGGTAGGTAGGTAATTATTACAGTTTAATTGATATGTTTCAAAAATATTGCTCTCACAACTTTGACACAAACCACTTGGTTGAAGTATATTAATAATTTTTTATTAGTTATTCATTAGATTAGAGATTAGCCACTTAATGAATAATATTTCTGCAGTGTAATTTTCACTACACCAAGGTGGGACTGTTTTCTACCTGCTTTTAACACCTTTTGGAGGGATGTAATCATAAACATATGATCAAAGACATGTGAAAAAGATGTTTGATCTACAATATAGACATTTTGTTTTGGTACTCATCAGTAGACACACATCACATTCTTTTATACGTGTTTTTATCATTGTTCAGTATATATAAGTTGAGAATTATTATAGTTTAATTGCTAAGTATAAAATTGCTGCCCTTATAACTTTGCCATAAACCACTTGGTAGATCTATATATGAATAATTTTTATTAGTCATTCATTATTCTAGAGTTTATTCATTTAATGAATAATATTTCTGTAGTGTAATTTGCATGAGAATGGTGTAGTGAAAATTATGCTGCAGAAATATGATTCATTAGATGGATAATCTCTAGTTTAATCAAATGATTGATTAATAAAACTTATTGATATATTTTCATTATGTAATTCATGGTTTATTATGTTCCACATCTATATTGTAACAGGATAGGTTGATAGGATGTGGTCACAAAAAGGGAAGTTGATCATGGTCATACCTGGGGTAATGGCAAAATCATCATCAAACCCATGTACACAAAATATTTCAATTAAATTATTAATTAATGATATTATTAAGTAAATATTAAAATAATGTTTAACATTGAAAATACATTAAAAATGTTATATTTTATAAGACCGGTGGATCATGAGATTTCTGAGAGATCAACAAGTCATTCCTTGGAGTAATTAAAATAACTATACATCAATCATATATCAACCAGCATTATCAAAAAGTAAAAATCAGTCTAAGTAAGTATGAGTACTACTCAAAATACCATTCATTGTCATGAATGATACACAATAAAATATAATAAAATCAACAGTCCATCTTGTGGCTGGATTTGAACAATAAAAAATATATACTAAGCTGACTATTGAACCTTTGCCAGCTTGGGCAATCGTTTAACCATTAATTTGGAGGCATAAATTAAGTGCGAATCCATCAAAATACATAATCAGAAAAATATAAACAATAGTGCTGGAATGTTAAAATATGCTGATCATCATCAATGTACTGGCCGATTATAAACTTAAATTTTTAATAAGACTAAACTAAAATAAAAAATAGGGCATGGGCTTTAAAAAGTATTATCTTTTGGGCCAACCTGGATGATGATTGATCACCTCTGGATGCCCAAAAGCACTAAATATGTATCCGCATTCATATATTCATCCATTATACTCAAATCTAGCTCAGAAACACAAACTCTATTACAGTTATGGTGACCAAGAAATGATTTACATAATATTCTACAACTATTTACAATTAAGTCACTGGAATATTTTTTTACAATTGAA
The DNA here is from genome assembly GCA_028023455.1 of Epiperipatus broadwayi. Taxonomy (NCBI): domain Eukaryota; kingdom Metazoa; phylum Onychophora; class Udeonychophora; order Euonychophora; family Peripatidae; genus Epiperipatus; species Epiperipatus broadwayi. The sequence goes on from JAQFVV010000172.1 coordinate 1,702,536, forward strand.
TAAGTTTATTAGATAACAATAAAAATTGAAATTAAGGTGTTATAGAATAACGCTTCTGATTTTGAATAATATACAATAACAAAAGTTATCACACCGCGATTTACAAGATTACTACAAAATTCAAGTTATTACATTGATTTACAATGTCTCTCAATGAGTTTACATAAATGCATATATATATATATCCACACCCAAATGTACATTTTATAACATACAATAAAAACATTTCAATTAACATAAAATAATTATTAAAAAAAATGATTTAATTTTACATATGTATTACACTTGACAAGCATTTGTATTTGCAATACAATTGACAGATATATGCACACATACATGCGTGTGCGTGAAATTTCTGAACATATTTAACTTGTTACATAAAAATAATAAATGGTTCAACTTTTTACCTTATATTTTTAATAATACAAACACTTTATGCTAGATTTATTTAAACTGCATATCAGTGATTTATTTACATAACATATTTGAATTGTTAAATAAAAATACGATAAGAGATGGAAAATTTACATATACGTGTGTGTGTGTGTATACACAGACTGCCATTTACCTATTTTAATTTGTTACAATAATAAAGTTATTAAAATATACATGTTCACAATTAAATTCTTTGTTGACATTATAACATTCACATATTTTTTTATGGTAAATTTTACTTTGGTGAGTATAGTTTCCTTTTTTCTTTTAAATAAGTACTATTAAATTTTTGACAGATGATTGTTGATTGATTTAAAATGTCTTACTTTTTTCTAGTCTAAAGGATTTTTGAAAATCTTTTTCTTGACTGTTAATTATAACGTTTTTTCCCTAACCTTTTCTCTTCTTTAATAAACAATTTTAAACTAATATCATTATATATATATATCTGTCAGTTATAAAAATGTCAATTTACTAAGGAAATTATTTAAAATTTCATTATCATATATAACTCTACTTACCACCAGGAAAAATATAATCCATGTAAAATGTTGGTCTGTAGTTGGTCTCCCATCTATCTAGGATTGTTCCATGCAAGTATCTGTCTTGTAAAACACATTTGTAGCTATGAATTTTACCACAGCAAGATGATCCATTTCCCCCAAGTGAATTCAAACTCCATTATCATGAATCAATAGACTGCTGCTGGATTTCCTGCCTTGACTTCAGCTACATCTCATGGGGGCTCTTTATAAATATACCAGCCATCTCTCTGGCCAGCTAAAACCAACTGCTGCAAACTTCAACAAGCTGCAGCAAAATATTATAACCAACTTTGCAGTTAGCTATATGTTGCCAACTCCTCTTTTCAAAAATCACCATCCAGACTATTCTCATTAAAAACCACTATCCAGACTAAAATTTTTTTTTTTCAAACCTTTTATAGATTTGCATTGGGCTGATATCAACACATTTAATTAAAAAAGCTTTTTTTCTTATCTTTCTAATCCCTTTTGAAAACAAGCTTGACATTTTTATCAAAGTAGTAATATACATGTTTTGACTTAGGAGATTTCTAATACATAGAAATTGTTAAACCAGCAAGCATCACATGATCACATCTCCAATACTAGCACATAATTGTTTATAAACAAAGCAAAGCAAAACTCCATATAGTAGTGCCACCTGTGCTAAACAAAGTAATCAATGGATGCCAGAAGGCTTGTGCATAAAATCCCTATCTAATGCCTACTCATCCAATATCCCCAGACTAGTTTCTGGCTTGTGGCCTTCATCAGTGAGGAGCTTTGGATCTGAGAGCACTGCATCTAGATCTTAGGATCTAATGCAACCCTCTAGCAATCACCTTTTATCTCTACTTAACTACAAAACTATGAGCATGAAATTTAAAACACAAAAAATATTTTCAATCTAAGCTCAATAGCTTATATAGTCATACGGGTCTGAACTCAGTTCAGCACCCATACATTTTGGTGTCTTTGGCTCTTTAACAACCATAGCCACCACTACCCTATTAGGCAGGATTGGTGTTAACCCAGCAAGCATCACATGATCACATCTCCAATACTAGCACATAATTGTTTATAAACAAAGCAAAGCAAAACTCCATATAGTAGTGCCACCTGTGCTAAACAAAGTAATCAATGGATGCCAGAAGGCTTGTGCATAAAATCCCTATCTAATGCCTACTCATCCAATATCCCCAGACTAGTTTCTGGCTTGTGTCCTTCGTCAGTGAGGAGCTTTGGTTCTGAGAGCACTGCATCTAGATCTTAGGATCTAATGCAACCCTCTAGCAACCACCTTTTAACTCTACTTAACTACAAAACTATGAGCATGAAATTGAAAACACAAAAAATATTTTCAATCTAAGCTCAATAGCTTATATAGTCATATGGGTCTGAACTCAGATCCAAAGCTACTCACTGACGAAGGCCACAAGCCAGAAACTAGTCTGGGGATATTGGATGAGTAGGCATTAGATAGGGATTTTATGCACAAGCCTTCTGGCACCCACTGATTACTTTGTTTAGCACAGGTGGCACTACTATATGGAGCTTTGCTTTGTTTATAAACAATTATGTGCTAGTATTGGAGATGTGATCATGTGATGCTTTCTGGTTTAACACCAATCCTTCCTAATAGGGTAGTGGTGCCTTCCTAATAGGGTAGTGGTGGCTATGGTTGTTAAAGAGCCAAAGACACCAAAATGTATAGGTGCTGAACTGAGTTCAGACCCATATGACTATATAAGCTATTGAGCTTAGATTGAAAATATATTTTGTGTTTTTAATTTTATGCTCATAGTTTTGTAGTTAAGTAGAGTTAAAAGGTGTTTGCTAGAGGGTTGCATTAGATCCTAAGATCTAGATGCAGTGCTCTCAGATCCAAAGCTCCTCACTGACGAAGGCCACAAGCCAGAAACTAGTCTGGGGATATTGGATGAGTAGGCATTAGATAGGGATTTTATGCACAAACCTTCTGGCATCCATTGATTACTTTGTTTAGCACAGATGGCACTACTATATGGAGTTTTGCTTTGCTTTGTTTACATAGAAATTGTGTTCAATTAATTAAAAAAAATTAAAAAATACAATACTTGTTTTTAAATTTCATAATCAGAATAATAATACAATATTTATATTTATTCAGACCATTTTAAAAGTTTAATTTATAATAAAATTTTATTTTAAATCAGAGTTATTTAACCCTTTATGGTCATTATTATTCCGAGAAATGTAGAAAAATACCTATAAAAATTTATGCCTGTGTTTATTTCTACTTTTCCTTTACTTTATACATATATATGCACACACACTATATTATTGTGTGCTATGTAACCAACTGGTTACAATATATTGTACTGCTAGTGAATAGCATTACATGTTTCATAATTTTTTTTTTAAAAATTATGATTAGTTTTAAGATTTTTAAAATGAAATTTTGCAAAAATAAAAGTACTGCATATTTTTCTTTTAGAATAAAACTTCTCAGCAGGGGGGGGGGGATCTAAGGTAGAATTTTAAAAAAAATTAAAACATTTTTTTTTTCTCTCTTTGTAAAGAAAACTCCTTTTATTATGTATAAAATAAGCCAATGTGAAAATGTTTGTAAAACTTTCATTATGTAATTAATTTACAACATTTCAAATTGATAATAAAATCAAAATCAATAGTTGAATTAATTCAAAAACTGTAAATTATCTTATCAAGATTGTTTAAATGAATCTGAACAAGGATTAAGATAACAAGAAATGTAAAATTAATTAAAAGACAGATTTCAAGTTAAGATCAAAGTTAGAAATAATGATAAAAAATTAAAACAATAGGAGAGAAAAAGTATATAAAGTTGCTCTCTTTCTATTGTTATTCAGTTGGGGCTGCAATTTTCTATCATTCTTTAGTTTGGATTATTTAGTTCAGACAGAATGCAGAATTCAAACAACCAGAGAACCAGATATTCAGAAACTGTAAACATAGTATAAACCAGTCACTTACTGCTGCAGTCAACATCCATGCAAAAGCCACAGATCTAGCAACATGCATTGCTAGACAACTTTAGCATATGCAGCTGGGCTTCAGGACCCAAAAACTCTCAACAAAAAGAAAATCAACTGAACTTCACCCGAACCAATGCCCAGAATAATTGCCTAGATTATAAGTAAACATTGCTGCAAACTCTCCTATTGTCAACACAAAGAATGGAACCAGCAATGGGGACCAAAACTCCAATCAGTTGGAAACTGACAATCATGAAATCCGAGGTAAAGATACTTTTAAATATATTCTGATCACAGTCTAGATTCATTATTTTAAATGAACTTTCATTAACAAACTATTATAACTATAGCCTAAAGTCATATTTTTCTTATGTAAAATTTATTGCGTTATTTTATATATAAAATATGTGTGCATAAATAATTAAATATTGTTTGCTTTAATGGTTATTTTGTCTATTTTTTCTTTCTCTCTTGTCACTGTGTCACCAGTAAACTAGGGTAGAAGTATTTTATGTGTTAAGTAAATATGCTGGACTCTGGGACAGAGTATGAGCTAGTCATGGTATTAATTAAGTACTAAATTGTTTAGCTGTTGTCCAGGCATGCGAATTATAACTTATGATTAGCTGGCACCTGGGGTTTTATTTTGAAACAAATAGGAAATCTTTGGATGGCAGTGGTTTGAATTTAGCAGCCAAGAAGTTCTATAGCCTGAAAGTGTGGCCACCAGTTACACTCTGCATAGTATTGATCTGGTTATAGATTCCATTAATCTTATGAACCTTTTGTATTTGACTTCTCTGCTTGAATGGCCAGTTTGCTGCAATAGTGAAATTGCAGCCGGAGTTGATAGATTTATTTTAATTTAGATAATCAGAGTGATCATCTCCCACCTGGTTCAAATGGTGCCTGAGATTTATCCTCAAAACAAAATGCTTTGGGTGGCAAGGTTTGAATCTAGGAGTTGAGGTGGGCCACACTCTACAAATGTGATTGAGTTATGTTTTAGATAGTTTGATCTGATGGTGGATATCATTGATGGCCCTGCTATCAATGGTATTCTCCCCTCTGCTTGAAGGGCCAGTTCATTCATGTAATGTTAAAAATATAAAAATTATGTTGAAAGGGTTAAACCCAATTAAATAATAGTTTTAAATCCACCTGATTCAATATATTGATCTGGATCGGAGAAAATTGTTCTGATCACTTTCTTTTTAGATCTCAATTTTAACTCTGGCTGCCGTCTCACCATTATAGCAAACCAACCCTTCAGGAAGAGAAGTACAATACCACTGGTAGATGAAATAGTTTTGATATGAAAATATTTTTTGTAAAGAACAAAACTGCAAGACTTAGGTGAACAGTACAAAATGATAATTAAAAAAGAATACTTGTGTATTATCCTGTCCAGAAAGATTGGCAGACATTTTTTTAATTATACAGTTTCAGAGGCCCTACAAGTATTTGTTTATGTTGTGTGTGTTTATAGTTTTGTTTTACCAAATAAATTAATAAATCATTTATAAATTCCATTCAAAAGACTTATTTTCTTTTTTTTTCTTTATTTATATAATAACATGTAAATGCAAACACACTCCAAATTATTATCGTAGTTTGCTTACATTGAGTGTCTTTATTTTTTTCACTACCACTTTAGAAAAATTATGAAAGTTTGGGATTTTTCTTTTGCAGAACAGGCATGTATTGGAGTATTTCCAAAGGTATGAGATCCTGCTCTCACAAAAAGTCTGCATTAATGGGTACAATATGACACTTTATGTTTCTTATATTTTTATTATTTTTATATTAATGAGTTGTGATTTTTATTATTTTATATTAATAAGTTGACTTTATATAAAAAATAATAATAAATAAAGTGGAAATAATATAATTAATTTTTGCAGAAACTTTTTTTAAAATAATAATAATAATAATAATAATAATAATAATAATAATAATAATAATAATAATAATAATAATAATAATAATAATAATAATAATAATAATAATAATAATAATAATAATAATAATAATAATAATAATAATAATAATAATAATAATAATAATAATAATAATAATAATAATAATAATAATAAATGTAACCGCTTCTTGTCAGTAATTTTGTTTTAAATATTTATTTTGCCCCTGAAATTGTATTAAAAAAACTGTAAATATAATATACAATTCCTTCTTGTCAATGATTTTGTTTTAAATATTTATTGTGCCCCTGAAACTGTACAAGTAAAAAAAGCTGTAAATATTAAATACAATTGCTTCTTGTCAGCCATTTTGTTTTAAACATTTATTGCATACCCATGAAACTGTATAATTAAAAAATGGCTGCCATGCTTGATAGATAGGATAATATACAAGTATCTTAAAAATTATTACAGACTAATTCTGTATTAGTCGTGCCTAATTTGTAAACTTATAGAATAAATCCATAAATTTATTTTTTTTACTTTAACTCTTTAATTTGAATATTTACTTTTTTTTTGCTGAATAATAATAAAATTGTTTTTTTATTGTACTAGTACTTTACAAGGATATAGTATTACTTTTAATTTATATTTACTCACAGAATATTCAACTCCAAAAGCATTCCGAGATAATTCACAAACTGGATTCCCAAATAATTACCTTTAATTGAACTTGTAAATAAGCCCCACCTTTTCTTAATATCAACGCTATTCTATTTTGTCATAGGATTAGCAATAATATAATAAAAAGTATTATTTACAAGTTTAATTAAATATATCTTCAAGAATCTGAATTATGATTTACCTTAGTAATGCAATCGGGCATGAATGTTTTATGAATAGGTTTATATTATTAGCATTACATGTTTGATAAGCTCTATAAGTTATACATTTACTCATTACAATTGGTATTACTTTTAATTTTTACAATCAAAGCTCTAACTTGGCAAATTTAATCCCACAAAGCATCACTTTGCCACATGCGCCATCTATTGGCAATTTCTGTCCTAGATAGTCTGCTGAATAAAACAAAACAATTGTGCCCAAAATGAAGAATTGTAATTTAACTGGTATATCATCTTTCTCTGATACATATATATTGGTGGAAATTGTCTGAATTAAGTCTACACAAGAAGTAGGAAATTATGGTTTCGTAGGTTTCTGCATGAAGCAAAATATTTATATTTTTATCACATATGCATCATGTGTGAGTGTTGTATATTCAACAAATTGAAAAGGTAAGGGAATAAGAACATATTCAAAAATTAAATTCATGGCAGGGACTTCCATGCAGTATTTTTAATTGTTGTAAACTTACAATTACCTAAGCTTTTTTACTCAGTGTTAAAAAATTTAATTATTTAATATTTATAGGGGGTGTTTTAAGTATAATTTAAAATTATAAAAATATAATATAATATGTAGGGTATATGAGCACAGACTTTCACATGACCCACCACTCTCCACTCTATCTCATAATACTGATACACTTGAACACATATATGTCGAAAAGTAAATAATCATCAATATTCATATTTTATGCTAAACCAGCAATCATCAGTTGGTTTAGATTATCATCTCTACACATAAATGCAATAAGTGCTTAGATAAATATTTAGATAGCCAATCTTCATACTTTAATGGATAGGCTTCAATCCACTCCACACTCCAACTCTTCAACCGTCCATCTAATTGAAAATCTGATGATGGAATGCTCAAAGACCACCCTGAGGCCAAGATTCTTGTCACACCCATGTTAGATCTAAAGTCAACCTGATCCCTTATGTACAGGATATAATCCATTTAATACATATACGAGGGGGTGGGCAGACATCTCTACTACACGACCCACCCCTCTCCACTCTATCTCTTAACACTGAAATTGGTTTAAAAAATTCTGATAAATAATGTTAGTAAAATTCACTAAAAATTCTTTTTCCGTATTCTTGTACTTTGGGGATCCTTGTATAATATTTTTAATTGTTATAATTTGTTTTATTTTGCTTGAAAAAAATTAATTAATATTTATGAGAAGAAAAAAGTTTGAGTCAGAAGCTCTGACCAACTGGCCTGACCTCCACAGTAGTTTGGTCTGATGAATATTCCGTTGTTTTTTTATTAATAATGTTCTGAATTAATGTATGAAGCAATAAATGTTTTTCCATTTCAAATAATCTTCATGGTCCATATGTTGCAAATTAGAGAGCGTAACAACTCATAAGAGTCAAATCCTGCTACTTTTTGAATTGCTTCGGTTTTAAACGTCATATTTATCTCACAGGGAATGCCTAAAGTTAATATTTCAGGAATCGTATCTAGAAATAAAGATTGATGAAATATTATCGATTGATTATATATATACATTTTTAAAAAATCAATCCCAAATATGCTTTAAAAATATTTAAATAAATTTTTCAATTTATATTATATTTTTGTTTGTTTGCTTTTTTAAAAAAAAATAAAAATAAATTTTGTTATTTTATCATAGATAAATATTTTTATACATTTTTATATTTATATGTTATAAAACGTTAACATATTAAAACAGTACCAAATCTCTCCATACAATAGCATCACCCAATGCCAGTCATAGTAATCAATGGATGCTAGAAGGTTTGTGCACAAAATCCCTATCTAGAACCTACTCATCCAATATCCCCAGACTAGTTTCTAGCTTGTGGCCTTCATCAGTGAGGAGCTTTGGATCTGAGAGCACTGCACCTAGATCTTAGAATCCAATGCAACCCTCCAGAAGCCTTATTTTACCTTTTTAGTTAACTATAAAGTTATGAATCCACAATACAAGCACAATAATGTTTTCAATTAAAATCCATTAGCTTGTATAGTCACACACATCCGAACCCAGTTCAATATCTATACATTTTCATGTCTTTGTTTTTTTTTAAATCATAGTCATCATCATCCTTTGGTCAGTATTGTTATTAAATCATTAAAACATCACATGATCATGTGATATTGATCATGTGATGTTTTAGTGGTTTAATGTTAATATGTTTTGATATTTCATATTAAAATATTTATTTACTTTTACTTTATATTTGATTTTATTTTTTTTCACTGCATACAAGTTTACAATGTGCTAAGCACTGCATTGTGATATATTTTGATAAATATTTACAAATAAATACATTTAAATGCATTGTATTATAGCTTTCTGTGCATGTAATAAAATGTAGTAATTTATAAATATATATTTAATTATAAAATAATTTAATTGCTTCTTTTTTAAATTTGCTGTGGTTTTTTTTTTTTTGAATGTTAGAAATTCTGAAGAAATCTGTTGTACAGTTAAAATTATCACCTATTTGTATCAAGTGTTGTGATGTGTGAAGTGCATAAAAGAATAGATTTCTTTGTTTACATTAACTATTACTTCAACACTAGAAAACTTTCACACTTCAATTGTTATCTTTTCATAATACTCAATTATAACATTATAACGAGTTTATAAAAAGAATAAAGATTAAAAAATAAATAAATAAATAAAACATTAGACATGAGAAATATTTATGGTGTTAAAATCAACCCTTGAGACATAATATTAATAAATGCAAAAGTCTCCATATAGTAATGCCACGAAGTGCAAGCCAGAGTAATCAATGGATGCAGGAAAGATTGTGCATAAAATCCCTATCTAGTGCCTACTCATCTATTCCAGACTATTTTCCAACTTGTGGCTTTCATCAGTGAGGAGCCTTGGATGTGAGAGCACTGCACCTAGATCTTAGGATCTAATGCAACCCTCCAACAGCTAATTTTTTTTTTCACTAACTATAAAATTATGAATTCAAAATGGAAAATATAATAATGTTTTCAAGCTAAGCTCATTAGATTGTATAGTAATATAGATCTGAACTCAGTTCAGACTCCATACTTTTTGGTGGCTTTGGTTCTTCAATAACCACAGTCACCATAATTCTACTGGGCAGGATTGGTATTAAACCAACAAACATCACATGATCACCATTCTTTATGCTACTGTGCGGAGAGTTTTGCCTCTGTTTAAATAGCTTGTGTAAACATAACGAATGGTGAGCATGTAATGTTTGTTGGTTAAACAAAAATATTCACACATATACTACACATGCTTCTTTCATCAGTTTAACATTCTGTGATACTTGTTTTTTAACCTATGCAGAAAAATCTGCTGTTTGAAATATTTCAATATCTTTGTCTAATTATAACTTTCTAGTATACTCTATCATCTGCATGCCTTTTCAGTGAAAGCAATCAATATTATGCTTTGCTTGTCTTTTTAAAAAACAATTTATAGGTAAATAAATAAACTATCTTTAAGATAAACTTCATCATTTAAATGGAATCTCTCTCTCTCTCCTTCTTTCTCTCTCTCCCTCTCTTTCTCTCCCTCTCTCTCTCTCCCTCTCTCTCTCTCCCTCTCTCTCTCTCTCTCTTTCTCTCTCTCTCTCTCTCTCTTTCTCTCTCTCTCATGTAACATGCTTACATTTATGATGTTTTTATTTGGAAAATTTGTTTCTCCTCATTTTTTTATATGCTCAACCCAATTAAGATGTGATTTTACAATAATCAAAGAATAAATTCACTTTATGGTTTTATTATATATATATAAAAGACATATTTTGCGGGTTCATCCGTGTTAAAAATTTTAAATAGTGATATTTTGACATAAGTCTGCCTTTTATGACCCAGTGGATGACTTATGTGACCAAGTCGAAACATTGTAATATCACTACTTAAAATTTTTAACACGGATGAACCCGCAAAATATGTCTTTTATGTATACAACCTGTGAAAATCTTCATTTCAACATATATATGTATATTGAAACAGTAAGGTCTGCTTTGCAGATCTTCGTTTCACCTTTTCTCACCTATTTCCTACCCTCATATGTTAGTTTGAACCCCAATCTATCATAGTGTGTCTGCAATATGCTTATATACCGAAAATCCCACCTAATTTTAAACCACGAATACAATGCTCATATTATATATAAGTATAATTCATTCCCAAATAAATAAAATATTATGGATTATGTATATGTTCACATAATTTAGATTTATTTAAAAAGTAGGTTATATAAGTTGTAATTGCACACACACTATGATATGCATTTTAAAACTCATATCAAAATTATAAATTGTTAATTAAAGTTATTTTATTTGAATCTATTTACAAAAATATATTACCATCGTAATATATTTTTGATTTAAAATAAAGTTCATATTCATCTAGTAGATAGATTCAAACATTGCAATTGAAAAAGTAAAATCATTTTCTTTAATTTAATAAAAGTCATTCCAAATATTTCTGTTAAAATAAATGAGGGACAATAGTTTAATTATTTCATGTTGTAATTATTATCTAAGAAAACAGCAGATGTCCACTTAAGGTTTTCTTTAATTAGTAAAAGTAATTTTTAATTATATCTAGTTTGTAATTCGAATGTCGACAGGGAAATTAACAAAAGAAATTAATTTAAAATGTTGAATTCCTTTAGACATTCGGATAGATTTAATTACAGCTGATAAGTCCGATATATTTTTGTAATGCTTCAGGGCAGTTCTATTGTTAATTTCTAATATAAAAAGGAGGGTTTTCTTTTGTTCTCCTTTCTAATGTTTCTAAGAGAAATCATTCTGAGGTCGAATGTTTCTAACCAAAATTATTGTAGTAATTTGTAAATCTTGACATGACAGAGTAGAGCGCAAGAAGGCTATTTCTCTCCGGAATGGTTATATGCTGCTGTAGACCATTGGAAGTTATCACACAAGGAACCCTGGAACTACTGCTGCTGCCAAAAATATGAACATTTCCAAATTTTGCTGTTAAATTATATAAAAACCTGCCGACCATCAATCTACCTAAATATGCTTCTCCAGAGGTAACCCTAAATTAACCCAAGAGCTCTTGTGATAACTAACATGCTATAGCTATTTTAAATTGTTTTCTGATATTTCACGTAACTTCATTATGTATTTATTTAACATGTTTAAATATAATCAATATTTTGCTCTCTATCCTTGGGTTAATATTTTCTATTGATTAAGCTTTCTGTTATTTTATTATGATAATGTGTCAGAGTCATCTTTGACCGAGTGAATTATTCCTTTTGTTGAAAATAAGATGCCACTATGAAGGCATATTTTAAATTTCTAAATAATTTCCAATTTTGTTATCTTGCAAATCACTCGTTCGAGGGCGATTCTTTTCTTTAATATATAATATAATCACATAGTTGTAAAATCTACATGTTATTGATTTTAATCTAATATGAGAGTATGTGCGAGGTCAATGATTAAATGTGTCCCCTAATGCATGATTGCATATATAAATCTATACTTACTTTTCAAACCTGCAAGCATGCATTTCCTCTTTTAATTACTGTGTTCTACTTTAATTACAAAGTTCATCATTGACGTCGAGAATGTGCGGACCCTTTTAAATGAATTTCTGGGAGTTTGATTGGGCATTTCTCTTAATCCAAGTAAAACCCTTTCAGTATGTTTTATATACACTAGTCTCGTATTGCTGGTAAATGAATTGGTTGTTGAGACCACTTTGTTTTAATTTTCCAAGGATTCTTTACACGGCCAAGGCCATTCTCTTCACTTCTTGCAGTGTCCAGGCAGAGTGTGTCCATAAATGACCCACCTGGGAATTAAACGCAATCGTCACCCAGTCGCTAAGTTTCGGCTGTTCATAAAATACTTTCATATGGGTTAGCGGTGAGATGCCCTCCGTAATCATTCCAAATATTCCATTATTGTTTTATTTTATATTTATTTTTACAAAGCATCCGTGACTTAAATGTGTCACACCCTCCAACTTTAATAAATTCATTATCAGCAATACTGACCTCCCAATGTAACTTTATTATTATTATTATCGAATAAATGCTTTGATCACATTCCCATTTTGTTGCTTCGTAAGCTTTTGTCTGTGCTATTCTCAAAATCAATAAGTATTTTAGAACACTTAATTTTCAAATATTTTCTTAAACTTGTATAATTTCTCAAAGCACCTCGCACATGTTCCTATCTCATCAAGCACATTATCGTAATGATATTAGCCTGAGGAATAGAATATATCACTTTGCTTTAAAACCTTTTGTCATTTATTGGAATATAATGCCCACAATTATTTAATACATGTCCCAGTCTCATATAAGCAGACAGTGGCATTCTATATATATTTTACATAAATAAATTTTGTGAAATTATTTAAAACTAAATTTGATCTCTTATTTTATTGATTTCTATTACTGTCTCGGTCTATACATATATTTTCTGCATTTCTTTTGTAAATCCATAGACGTTAATAAGCCACCCAAGCTTCTTTTAGTATAGAGTCTTTTGTTTCTCCCTGACCACCAGGCACCGGTCAAAGGTTATACTAGTAGTGGCATCAGATACGTTATCACATAGATGGCACTGTGAAATTTGGACTTTAGATTCGAACTTAGTATATCTAGAAGGCAACCCCTCCTAGAATGTTCTGTTTCATGTGTGGGGTTTGAATTCTGCAGTGTGTTAGCGAGATAGACGATTCTGACTATTACATAGCATTTTTTTTTCCAGGTCCATGGCTTGTCCAAATGTGGAGCCTTGAATATTTAAACACCCACATCCCTGTAGATCTTAATTAGTTAAACACCCACATCCCAGTAGTTTAATTTTAGCATTTTGTATTCGTATTTAATCACCCAAATCCATTATGTTTTGATATATATAATATTTTTCAAACTCTATATTATCTATATGTTTATTTGCATATATATTTCATATACAGTACTTTGTTTGACTCGGGCATTCAATTACGTATACTATAATCTGAACCTGTCCAAACTTCCTATAGTGCGATACGAGCCATCTATATTTATCTGTATTTATTGTTTCACCTAAGTCATGCTATGCACGCATAGCGTAAATTATTGAAATATTGTCCCAAGTGAATATTGTGACAATCTATGAATATTTCAAATATTGTATTTTTCTATCAAAATAAAGTTTTATCGGCTCAATGCACAAGATAGCATAATAATAATTTTGTACGGTAATGACCTAGATATGTAATAGGTTATCGTATGGAATTAAAAAAAAAATTCAATAATAAATAAAATGTTGTAATCAATAAAAAAAAATGTGAATGTTTTAACGAGTGCCCATAGTTGAATGGAATAATTATTAAAATTCATTTTGGGAAGTTAACAGTCTATGGATCCTTTTAACTGGTGACATGGCACCCAAGGGTAATTTCATTAAACGGAGTTACTTCTAAAATAAATTTTGTCACCAGGCTAAATTCTTTTGTATGTAAATTGTTTGTTTCCAATGTGTATAAATTTTTCTTAGACCAAATAATGAGACGTGAATCAGATCAATAATTATGTAAATAAAAATATATGTATGCTAATCTTAAATAAGAAGGAACGAAATAAGTATACCCGGATCTAGTGAATGTTATAAAAATTGCTTGAGTTTGAAAATATATATGTTAGCGAAATATTTTGACAGATAGAATTTAAGACATTTTTTTTATGTACGGGCAGTAGAATATATGTATGTTGGCAGCAGATTTAAACAAGAAATTTTTGCAGTAGTAAAAGGGTAGTAGTTGGGGTTTTAGTGATAAACATAAAAGCAGTAATTAGGCCAACAGAACTGAGAGGGAGATAGCCTATTAGCCATTAATAAAATTTTGAAATCAAATGTAATAATCATCAGAGAGTCAAACAAGGAAAATATAATAATAGTATTTTTTTAACCGTATTAGTTTTAGTAAGTTCAACGTAAAACAGTTTAAAAGTTTTCTTTATCAGTGCTACACATTGTGTTCGTTTAAAAATTTTTTTTAAGGATATATTAAATAGTTAGAAATCAAATAAAAGGAAAACAAATCATCATCATCATCGACCATGATAATCATCCAAGGCCATGGAAAATACGGATACTAATGAGATCCATTTCCAGAATCTTATAGAGATGTGGAAGCAAAGTGAAGAAAGAGTGAAATGATGGGAAAAAGAACAAATCTGAAGGACAGCTGAGGAATGTAAAGAGTTGACCAAACTCATCCATGAATTGGCACAAGTGAGAGAGGGACAGAAAGCCCTCCAACTTGCATTTGAAAAATGCTGCACGAAGAACGATAAAAGGGTCATTGAACCAGGAAAAGATGAAACAGACCTGAACTCGGTAGGGTCATTGACAGATGAATCCTTGAACCAGAAAATAGAGACAAATGATTCCGCAAAGAAGACTGATACACCAGGCATGGGACCTCAAACTCAGCCAATCGGGCTCAACACTAAAATCTTTCATGAAGTTAAAGAATGTCCCAAACTTTCTTTGGAAAGAGTACTTCCATTAAATGATACCTGAGACTTAGGAGATCAAACCCAGCTAACCAAGCTCAATATTAAAATATTTCATGAAATTAAAGAATGTCCTAAACCTTATTTGGAAAAATTACTTCCATTAAATGATATCCGAGACTTAGGAGATCAAACCCAGCTAACCAAGCTCAATATTAAAATGTTTCATGAAGTAAAAAAATGTCCCAAACTATATTTAGACAGGATATTCCCAGCAAATGATATACAAGGCCTAAAGCCTCAAACCCAACTAACCAAACTTACCACCAATATTGAAGTATTTAAAAAACACAAGGAAAATATCCCACCTGATATAGCAAAAATATATCAACCGGATGAAGTAAAGGAAGTGGCCAAATTTTTAACCACTCTGGATTTCAGTCCCTGGGCTAAAGAACTGCCAGACAAGGTAAAGAGGCCTGATAATCTGAGACTGCAATTATTAAAATATAAAGGCAGGTATTACCCACCAGACCCAGGATTATAGTAGTTTTTTTTTAAACAACAACAAAAAAAATGGACACGTCACAGGATAAACGAGAAAGGAGATCGGATATAAACAATGTTAAACTATTAGATTTGTTAAATAAATTTTGTTGAAGGGGGAGATCATAGAAAATGTTCGCTAGATGGTAGATTTATTAATATGATCCAGGTATATAATTCAGTTTTGTTTCTTCATTATATTTATATCCTGTACATTATGGGTTATCTTGTAAATTTTTTTTATGCAGGCTTCATAGGTGGACACCTGTTGTAAGATCTTTTTTTTTTTTTTAACAATTTTTTTTGTTCTGTCACTAAGGGAATGTGAAACAGTAAGGTCTGCTTTGCAGATCTTTGTTTCACCTTTTCTCGCCTATTTCCTACCCTCATACCTTAGTTTGAACCCCAATCTATCATAGTGTGTCTGCAATACACTTATATACTGAAAATCCTACCTAATTTTAAACCACAAGTACAATGCTCATATTATATATAAGTATAATTAATTCCCAAATAAATAAAATATTATGGATTATGTATATATTCACATAATTTAGATTTATTTAAAAAGTAGGTTATATAAGTTGTAATTGCGCACACACTGTGATATGCATTTTAAAACTTATATCAGAATTATAAATTGTTAATTAAAGTTATTTTATTTGAATCTATTTACAAAAATATATTACTGTTGTAATATATTTTTGATATATTCACATTCATCTAGTAGATAGATTCAAACATTGCAATTGAAAAAGTAAAATCATTTTCTTTAATTTACTAAAAGTCATTCCAAATATTTCTGTTAAAATAAATGAGGGACAATAGTTTAATTATTTCATGTTGTAATTATTATCTAAGAAAACAGCAGATGTCCACTTAAGGTTTTCTCTAATTAGTAAAAGTAATTTTTAATTAAATCTAGTTTGTAATTCGAATGTCGACAGGGAAATTAACAAAAGAAATTAATTAAAAATGTTGAATTCCTTTAGACATTCGGATAGATTTAATTACAGCTGATAAGTCCGATATATTTTTGTAACACTCCAGGGCAGTTCTATTGTTAATTTCTAATATAAAATGGAAGTTTTTCTTTTGTTCTCCTTTCTAATGTTTCTAAGAGAACTCATTCTGAGGTCGAATGTTTCTAACCAAAATTATTGTAGTAATTTGTAAATCTTGACATGACGGAGTAGAGCGCAAGAAGGCTATTTCTCTCTGGAATGGTTATATGCTGCTGTAGACCATTGGAAGTTATCACACAAGGAACCCCGGAACTACTGCTGCTGCCAAAAATATGAACATTTCCAAATTTTGTTGTTAAATTATATAAAAACCTGCCGACCATCAATCTACCTAAATATGCTTCTCCAGAGGTAACCCTAAATTAACCCAAGAGCTCTTGTGATAACTAACATGCTATAGCTATTTTAAATTGTTTTCTGATATTTCACGTAACTTCATTATGTATTTATTTAACATGTTTAAATATAATCAATATTTTGCTCTCTATCCTTGGGTTAATATTTTCTATTGATTAAGCTTTCTGTTATTTTATTATGATAATGTGTCAGAGTCATCTTTGACTGAGTGAATTATTCCTTTTGTTGAAAATAAGATGCCGCTACGAAGGCATATTTTAAATTTCGAAATAATTTCCAATTTTGTTATCTTGCAAATCACTCGTTCGAGGGCGATTCTTTTCTTTAATATATAATATAATCACATAGTTTAAAATCTACATGTTATTGATTTTAATCTAATATGAGAGTATGTGCGAGGTCAATGATTAAATGTGTCCCCTAATGCATGATTGCATATATAAATCTATACTTACTTTTCAAACCTGCAAGCATGCATTTCCTCTTTTAATTACTGTGTTCTACTTTAATTACAAAGTTCATCATTGACGTCGAGAATGTGCGGACCCTTTTAAATGAATTTCTGGGAGTTTGATTGGGCATTTCTCTTAATCCAAGTAAAACCCTTTCAGTATGTTTTATATACACTAGTCTCATATTGCTGGTAAATGAATTGGTTGTTGAGACCACTTTGTTTTAATTTTCCAAGGATTCTTTACACGGCCAAGGCCATTCTCTTCACTTCTTGCAGTTTCCAGGCAGAGTGTGTCCATAAATGACACACCTGGGAATTAAACACAATCGTCACCCAGTCGCTAAGTTTCGGCTGTTCATAAAATACTTTCATATGGGTTAGCGGTGAGATGCCCTCCGTAATCATTCCAAATATTCCATTATTGTTTTATTTTATATTTATTTTTACAAAGCATCCGTGACTTAAACGTGTCACACCCTCCAACTTTAATAAATTCATTATCAGCAATACTGACCTCCCAATGTAACTTTATTATTATTATTATCGAATAAATGCTTTGATCACATTCTCATTTTGTTGCTTAGTAAGCTTTTGTCTGTGCTATTCTCAAAATCAATAAGTATTTTAGAACACTTAATTTTCAAATATTTTCTTAAACTTGTATAATTTCTCAAAGCACCTTGCACATGTTCCTATCTCATCAAGCACATTATCGTAATGCTATTAGTCCGAGGAATAGAATATATCACTTTGCTTTAAAACCTTTTGTCATTTATTGGAATATAATGCCCACAATTATTTAATATGCATCCCTGTCTCATATAAGCAGACAGTGGTGTTCTATATATATTTTATATAAATAAATTTTGTGAAATTATTTAAAACTAAATTTGATCTCTTATTTTATTGATTCCTATCACTGTCTCGGTCTATATATATATTTTCTGCATTTCTTTTGTAAATCCATAGACGTTAATAAGCCACCCAAGCTTCTTTTCGTATAGTCTCTTTTGTTTCTCCCTGACCACCAGGCACCGGTCAAAGGTTATACTAGTAGTGGCATCAGATGTGTTATCACGTAGATGGCGCTGTGAAATTTGGACTTTAGATTCAAACTTAGTATATCTAGAAGGCAACCCCTCCTAGAATGTTCAGTTTCATGTGTGGGGTTTGAATTCTGCAGTGTGTTAGCGAGATAGACGATTCTGACTGTTACAATATATACAAAAATTATTCTTCACATATAAAGTGTGATAAACAGAGTAGCTAAAATTCAAAAAACATTAATCACAAAAACTATTTGCCAAACATTTTCAGTACCTGTACCAGCATCATGGCATTATATTGAAATTGAATGGTTAATATTCTACTGCATGCTCAGTTGAACACTTGTGTTATGCTGATTGATAACGTTTTTAGACTTTGCAATAAGACAAGCCTCTTTCTATTATTTGATTTATTGCACACAGTACTGATATTTGGATGATAAATCACATGTCCACAACTACTTTCATGATTTGAAAAAACAGAATTAACTTTTGAATCAAACAATAGAAAGAGGAAGTTGAAAGAAGCTTGGTTTATTGCGAAGTCTAAAAGTGTTAACAATCAGTGTAACACTAGGGGTCCACTGAGCATGCACTGGAATATTAACTGTTCAGTTCCAACATGTCACCATGATTTTGGTACATGGCACTGAAAGTGCTTGGCATAGTTTTTGTGATTAATATTTTTTGAATTTCAGCTACTCTGTTTATCACATTTTACACACGAAGAATAATTTTCATTATTTGACAGAGTTTTTGTATTATTTATTTATATATACAATAACAGCTGATATATTTTAGCCTAATACTATTAGCTAGGCATAACATCTAGTTTCCATGCAACTACTGAAGCAAGAGATTTCACATGACAATCTAGGTTTGCCTAATTCTTCCAGCTGTACCATGATTGTGGCCTATCTCATGTTTAGGTAAAGTGATATTTTCTGATGTACCATGACAGCTTACCTTGTGTCAGGTTTAATATCTAGCAGCTTCCAGTTCAGCACAAACTTGCTTCATTGCTTTATTGCTTACATTTGCCATGGTATTATTTATAGTTATGTATTTTATTTTATGTTGTTCATTATATCAAAGCTCTGAAGAAGACTGCAGGACAGTCGAAATGTAAGCTTGTATATACATATAGGTACAATAAAAGGTTTTTGCTATAAAGTGTTCAAAGTAGTGGATAAATTGTAACATGCCTATGCTGTTCCATTCCAACAGTTAGTTTGTTCTCTAGATCTCTCCAAATGAACTGCCCATTTATAGCCAAGGTCCATTCCTTAATGGAAGCAATTAGATCCGCTTAGCATCTTCACCTATTGGCCTATTCCTGTCATTGGCTATATTTTATAATACGCAATGAAAACTTCTAAATTCGAAATTCTCCCTAAAACACTCATATATATATATATTGCGAAATAGTGCCTAAAGCTAATCTGGGATAATGATGTAATTAAATTCCAACCACCTAAACATTGATTACTATATTTTACTGTGAATGTTTAGGTGGTTAGTGGTTGGAATTTATTATATATATTGATATAATAATTATCCTTATAAGTTTAGTCACATTGTATACATACTAGCAGTAGCAGATGTTTGGGGTTGAGCCAATAACAAGGACGCAAGAGAATTTGGTCTTATGCTAAAAGAAAGGCATATTTTGTGTCAGTTTAAAATTGCAAATAAGGCCGAAAAAAATTTAACTCTTCATTTTATTTCTATCAAATAGGAAAGGTTTTGAGGGAAAGGAATTTGTAAAAGTAATTAAAGCTGGAAAAAAATTGCTGCTTTATAACAATATATATATTAAAAAATTAGCTCTTCGGATTGATATAATGTTTTTTATATATACCTAAAAGAGCAAAGAATTAATGCCTGCGATTGACATTTGAAAGTAATATAGTGTAAATATTTACTTTAAAAATGTATGTTTTTGTAAATACGATTTATAAATTTTAAAACTTAAGCTGTTCATTCAGGTATATATATAATTGAATGAACCTCTGCTATTTTTATATTATATATATATAAGTTATTATAGCTGAAAATATATTTATTTTAGTAATTCTCGTATGTTTTCAATACTTAACGTCAAACTGAAAAGGTTATCAACTTTACAACACTTCACTGTTAAAAAACATCTAAAAAATCCATTGTTCACTTATTTGAAAACTATTGGCTCTGATTCATCACGTGCTCATTTTAAGCAATAAACCAGACTTCTTCCACTTTTCTTTGTCTATCATTTCTTTCTTCCACACCACTTTAATAATAATGATATCCATGTCCATGTTGTCATTTACGATTACAAAACTACTCAAGCATTAATAGTTATTTTTTTTACTTTTTGTGCACAAATAAATTACAAGTCATTCTTCACCTGTCAAGCGTTGATGGACGAGAGGTCAGCACAACTGCCTTACAAGCAGTTGTCCCGGATTAACGTGTTCGCTTCTCGGCCGATGCTACGACACATGAGAAAAAAAAATCATTCTTCACCTTAGTTTCCCTACAGTGTACACAACGAACGATCTGATTGGCTACACCCCGTGGCATATATAATCCTCCAAAGAACTTAAAACAATCCAACCAATAAATTTGCTTATAAAATCCAACTTTGAAATTACTGTAATATAGTGAGACTTAATATTTAAATGACAGGAGTGATGATTTGTTCAACTAATCGTCTTGGATTTGACATTTATAAGATTTGGGACCTACTGTTATGATGTGAAGTTTGATAATTACCTACTTCCAATTGAAGAAGAGTATTATATTCCCATGTAGTATTTTTCTGGAAGATAATTGACTGGATTTTTACATTATACCGTAAACGTCACATGATCACCATTTCTTATGCTTGCTCTTACCTGTTATTAAAACATTGATTACTCTGGTTTGCACTGAATGGCAATACATATAGAGAGTTTTGCATTATACAGTAATTAGATAGATCTGAATCCAGTTTAACATCTATACATTTTAGTATGCTTGCTTTATTAAAAACCTGCCATCATCATCCCATAAGGCAGGAATGATATAAAACCAACTAAACATCACATGTTTACCATTTTTATGCTTACACAAGGTGTTATTAGCAATAAACTTGCATTGGGTGGCGCTACTGTCTGAAGAGTTTGCTGTTGCTAATAAGGTAAGCATAGAAAATGGTGATCAGGTGATGGTTTTATATCAATATTATTGTAATAATAGCAGGAGTGGCAGGAGATAGGAACAGTAGTAGTAGTAGCAGCAATAATAAAATTATGGGTCTAATCTGAGATTAATAGTAAATTTAAATTAGAAACTTACACGCTAATCTTCTGATAATCCCATCCTATCCTTTGGATCTATCACACTGAATAATTAAAATCATTCACCCATAAACAATCATTCAATATAAATATTATAGATATATTCGAGATGATACATACTTAAATAAAAACAATAGTATATACAATAGAAGATTAATAACATACATGATATTCTTATTCAAATTAATACATGGCAAAATATGAGAATATATGACAAATAAGATTTTCCTCGGGATACCAAATTTTAATTCTAGAAATCAAGATGTATTTTATATACATACCTAAAATTATTCAAACAGAAGTCAATCTCCAATAATGCACTATTTCTTAAATATTATAAATTTCCATGCACTCGACCACTGGAAAAGTGACTCACGTTTAGAGTGTACATTCTATATACACCAACTCTTACAGACCATTCTTAAATCAGGGCTTCAGTCTATTGTGTGCCTGATACTATATGATCAAATATTCAATTGTACAAATCTATTTAACCCATTGCAGGAGAAAGACTGTGTCTCATTTTTAACCACCTATGATTACAACTCCTACTGGTGGGTGGAGTGCGTGGAAATTTATAATATTTAAGAAATAGTGCATTATCAGAGATTGACCTCTGTTGGAATAATTTCAAAGTTTTTCAGCACTTTATAATAATAAATATGTACAATAAAAAAGGTGACTTATTCACTCATTTATAGACCACAAACTGGAATGCAACCACAGATTCAAGAAAGTGGACATTTTTTATTTAAATCAAGTATCATTTAAAAATAAACTTAAAAGCATATTATCTCAGGAACATAATAAATAAACACATGTATATTATTATAATACTACTGTAAATACTTAAGGCTACTAAGCTGTTATTTATGAATAAATGAATTGATTACACTCTCTTTCAGAAAGATAAATCATCATCATCCTTATCAAACTATTATCATTCCACTGCAGAATGAAAGTTCAATCCATCTTCTCTGATCTCTAGCCTCTCTTCTCCACATCACCCCTCCACACTTTTTTATTTCATCAATCCATCTCTTATGTGGTCTATTTCTGGGTCTTTTACAATCTCTTGGAATCCCGTTTGATATTTCAATTGTTTATTATCATCTCTTCTAGCATTATATCCAGCTCAAATTCACTTCAGTCTTTTAATTCTTTTAATGATGTCATTAACACCTGTATGTTCTCTTACCCATATATTGCATGTTCAATCTATTCTTGTTACTCTTAATATGCATCTCTCCATACTTCTGTGAGTGGTCTAAATTCTCTGTATTGCCTTTCTATTAGCCTCTAAGTCTCAGATCCATAAGTAAGAACTGGTAAAACACATTTATTAAAAATCTTCCTTTTCAAACACATAGGTATCATGATTTAAATAATGTTGGTTAATTTTAGTAAATGTTCTCTTGCTTCACATTCTAAGAAAAAACTCAAACTAAAAGACATATAAATGTTTTTAATCTAAGCCACTTTGCTTGCCTAATCATATAGATCAGAAATCAGTTCAGTTTCTATGTATTATGGTATCCTTAGTTTTTTAATATCTATAGGAACCTCATCCTATATCCAGGATTTGGTATAAACCAATAAAATATCACCTGATTCTATCACATGACTTCAACGTACATATTGCTGTTATAGTAGCATAATTTTTCACTATTTCTACAACATTAATTGTAAGATTTAGTAAAGAGTAATAAATGCCAGGTGATAGAGCTCAATTCATCCCTATTATAGGCTGTCTTATCCAAGATCTCCACATTAATTTCTGTCCATTGTTTTTAGTAGCTTGGATATTCAACCAATACATTGGGATCTTTACCTCTCTATTACACTATTAACTGAAATTAACATATAAATGTTTTCAATTTAAGTCAACTCGCTTGTATGAGAAGGGTATCAAAAATAACCCAGAATCATTCTCTTGTTTTCAGGCCTGTCATAATCCATGTTTCTGCCATTACATACTTCTTGCAAGGATTCTTCTGCATTAGGCTGGTGACTAGAATAATCAAGTAAGGTCATGGTGCCACATAGTTAATTCTTGCTTATTTATTGATTTCTGTGAAGACTGAAAAGCTGGAACAACCTAAAAGTCTGCTCTTTGTTAGGATAAATGGCAGGGAAAACACTGTAGTTCTCAAAACAGTTACAAGAAAGCTAATCTGGGGGAAGCACAAGTGGTTTAATGGACAAGTTCAAATTAACCATATTTCTAAAAAGCAATTTAATGTCTAGATGATGCTAATTTTTTTGTGCATATGGTATGTTGATTCAGAATTCATTTGTAACAGTCATTCACTTTTTTGACAAGTTCTGAAATTGCATAATATAATGAAATAAAAATGTCCAATTTGTAGCAAAGTAGGAAGTACAAGCTTAACCACGATAGCATGTCAGTGCACAAAGTCTTGAGTGTGAAACAATTTTTAATAATAAACAGCTTGATTCAGCTCAACCATCCACTATATTTGTCCCATTTTACTCCATGCAATTTCTTTTTATTCCCTGAATGAAAAAATGCTTCAAAAAGGAAAAGGGTTGCAGACTTGGAAGTAGAGAAGAAAAAACCTTCAGAGGCATTAAAAGCATCACTTTACAGGAGTTTCAGGACTACTTTGAGAAGTGGAAAACATGTTTAGACCAGTGTATTGCATCAAATCAACAGTACTTTGAAGATGATTCAATTTGTAATACATAGATTGAGGGAGAGGGGTACTCCCTCATATATTTATGGCATCTTTAATTTTTTAATAATTATAAGCACCTTTATCCTGCAGCCATGATTTGGTATAATTTAAAAATATATCACATGACCTATCACTTGTATGCTATTGCACCTGAACGCAAAGCTATTTTATACTTAAAACAAAATATAGCTCTAAGTGAATTAATTATATGCAATTATGCAAAGTTCAAGATTAATTGCTCCATTTTCTTAATATTGTGATTGATGGTGTTGCAATCCATCGATATGAAGCAGGCCTCCTTCACTTTTCTTTTCAAATCGTGCCTTTTTGCAGACTAGGCTGACATCTTGAGGTTCACACTGGTGTCCTGTTATTTTTTGATGAATTGCAAAAACCTTGAACTTTGCATAATTGCATATAATTAATTCACTTAGAGCTATGAAGATGAGAGCACGTCTCTTGAAAGCGCTCGCAGAATAGTATAATTTTATTTTGTTTTAAGTATAAAATAGCTTTGCGTTCAGGTACAATAGCGCCTATATTATTTTACAAGTATTTTATTCGTACGCAAAGTTTTCATGCTAGATTTGGATTACAATGACCTACCATGTAACTCCAGCTTATATACTGCTGTTTTAGTTACATAGTTTTCTACCTTCTTTCCACTACTTACTGTAACTTTGGTAAGTAATGAAGATACCAGATGATAGTGGTTAATAAATCATAACTCAGAAATGTTACCAAAATCACATTTTTCTTTATTTTGCTGTAATATCCTATAAATACAATTTATCCAAATCACTTTGAACACTTTTTAGCAAAACTCTTTATGTGTTCATATGTACATACACTTACATTTTGATTGTCCTGTAGTCTTCTTCAGAGCCAGTTCTCTTTAATCTCTTAAAAACCGTTTTTTTCCTTAAAAATATTTAATCTCTTAAAAAACATTTTTTAAGAGATTAAAGTGAACTGGCTCTGAAGAAGACTGCAAGACAGTCGAAACATAGGTGTATGTATATATGTATAAATAAAAAGTTTTGCTAAAAAGTATTCGAAGTGATTTGGACAAATCATAATTCACTAAACATCATATGATCACCATTCTTTATGCTTACACAAGCTGTTTACACGAGGCTAAATTATCCATACAGTAGTGCCACTCAGTGCAAGCCAGAATAATCAATGGATGCAAGAAAAAAGGTTTGTGCATAAATCTCCAGACTAGTTTCTAGCTTGTGGCTTTCATCACTTACAAGATGGCTGCTTGAGTGTTGCATTAGATCCTAAGATTTAGGTACAGTGCTCTCAGATCTAAGGCTTCTCACTGACAAAAGCCACAAGCTAAAAACTAGTCTGGGGATATTGGATAAGTAGGCACTGTATAGGGATTTTATGCACAAAGCTTCTTGCATCCACTGATTATTCTGACTTGCACTAAAATCTATTGTTATTAATTCTTTACTTTTGTATCTCTTGTTGTATTTATTATTTACATTGACTTTTTATAAAAATATATACATGATTTTATTTACAAATTAACTTCGTTTTATAAAGTTTGTTTTAACACTTAATGATGTCATAATTTATTGTTTTTTTTCCCTTTAATATAATAAATTTTTGTAACAATTGTATTTAAACAATAGTTTGGCATATATATAAATCATGACGGTAAAGAAACCATGTTTTTCTTTAAAAAAAATTTAATTTCAAAACAAAGAAGAATTAAATTGTGGTTAGCATTTGTTAAAAGGAACATACAACTTTCGAACTTTGAACCCGGCACTACCTACTTTCAACTTTTAGCAGTAATCAGTGCTGTTTTTTTAAGGGAAAATGATATTCACATGTTGAATTATTATTTTTTGTTCGTAGCTGCTGTGGAAGTGGCCGACATACCGGAAGATATCTGCTCCAGACTAATATCAACCAATATGGAACATATTGTACAAGAATTTGACAGTTTTCAAAAAACTTCTGAGATTGTAAATAAATACAAACGTGAACGGAATCTGCTTATGACATACCAGACAATGATAACAAATATGGGTTTGAACCCACGAAGTTATTTGAACTGCGCTATTAAAATATTAACTGTCACTGTATTTGATATGCCCCTTTCTTTAAAAAACCAAGAAATAGTGGCTGCAGATTTGATAAATAAGTTATTTGAACCTACAATTAAAATGAAACTAAACTACTTGCTTAAAACGGGCAAACTTTTTCCGACTGATAAAAGTATTTCTAAATTAGACAGATTTATCTATAATCTTAAATTCAAGAAAAAGAAAAGTTTCTTCTAATACTTTATTTCGTTGGCTAAGTTATCTAAAATTAGAGATTTAATTACAAAAAAAAAGAAAGTTTTAATAAATAATAGTCCCCGATTTTTGTTTCCTTTTAACTGCATTGCTAAATAAACACCTGATAATTTCAAGCTGAGATTTAAATTATCCCAATAGATTACGTTTAGTTAAAATTAAATGTCATCTATGACGTAATCTATGACGCAATGGCTAACTAGTATTGAAAGTGGTCAAATGTTTTTATCTTTGTTATTTAATAAAATGATCTGAAATTTTTGATATTAGAAAATGTACTTTTTTTATTTAAGAGACTCGTTTATTGTGTAAATATACTTTTTTTTTTTTTGCTAATGAACTGTGTAAATATACTTTAATATTCTAAAAGTGAGATATCGCGATTCTTTAATTTGACATCGATAAAAGATACCCGGATAATAGTTTTGTTTGGAACTAAAAGAGTAGATACTAGAGGATGGAAAGAAAATGAAAGACCTTTAGTGTATGAGTGGAAAAATATGTAAAATATTAGTTAGAATCATTTACGGATTTGTAACTCCTATCAGTAGCTTGTTGGTAGTTAATGTATTACGCGCACACACACACATATATATATAAGATATAAGAATTTCGATGGCATATATTTAGTAAATTTGGTTGGAGTGTTTTGGGTAGAAATAACTTAATATTAAAAGAAAATATGTCTCTGTGTTTGAAAAGAAAGGTTTTTAATAAATGTATTCTTACTTATGGATTGGACAGTAAACACGAAACAATACAGTGACTTCAGACCACTCAAAAAAGTATGGAGAAATGTATGTTACGGGTAACAAGAGGAGATTGAAAATGAAATACATGTGTGAAAGAACAAATGGGTTTTACTGACATCATTAAAAAAATTAAATGACAAAGTGGAGTTGATCTGAGCATATTGCTAGAAAATTTGACAATAGACGGGCAATTAAAATGTTAAACTGGATTCCAAGAGATTTTAAAAGACCTAGAAAGAGACCACATGTGAGATGAATGGGTGAAATAATGAAGTGTGCTGGAGTAACGTGGAGAAGAGAAGCTAGAGATGTGAGAAGATAGATTGAACTTGGAGAGACCTTCATCTTTCTAAAGATCAATAATGGTTGAAAATAATGATTTTAGACTTCAACCATAAAACTAGTTTTATGTTACATAATAAGAAATTAAACAGTCCACAAAGTTATTATCATCATCATCAATTTCAATTACCACATTTATTGCAGAATGAATATCTCTGCATGTTCAATCAAGTTACTCCAGTCTCTAGCTTCTTGTCTTCACTTAGGATGAATAAACTTTCTTACTTTATCCATTCATCTTACATGTTGTTGCCTTTGCTATCATACAGGGAAGAAATAACTAATGAGGAATTGACGCAACTGGATGAAAAAAAGGAAGACAATGAAGAAAAGAAAATCAACAAGCCTGTAGAGAAGAACCTGGACATCAAAAAACTGAATAAACTAATCTCATATCATGAGGCCAAGAACAGCAATTGGAAAATTTTGATCCTGACTTAGAACTCTCCATCAAATCTAAAAATTTCTTAAAGCAACTAATAAGACCTTATAATATGTTGTACAAAGATAAAATCGAAGAAGCAAGTCAGCAATTTTTGGCCATCAACACCTAGTGCACCTCCTACAAAAATTATTATCAAAGGATTTAAAAGACAATGATAGACCGTCAGACTGAACAATTGATGACACAGAAAACTGGATGATGACGAATGTTGAATGGATGGATTATAAGAAAGAATGACTTTAAACCAAGTGTTTTTTTCTTATTTAAGTGGTATTATCTTACATAAATACATATTTTAAATGAATAACTGCAGAATACACATATAGCACAGTTTACACATGCAGATATTGTGCATTAGGGTTTTTGTTTTTAATTATGATATACACTGTTAAGTTGTTTGTTAATATAATATTCACAATTATGCACAGAAATGGGCTAAATTTTTCCCCATAGAAAACCATTAAAATCTCTTGCTTTTATATGGTCTTCTTACTTTACAATAAAGTTTGGGAACCAATTACCTTCATTCCCACAATTGGGTAAATATATTTTTCACATAATGTTCATGGCATTAAAATTCATTATCAAGATTTTTGTGCTTGAGACAGCATTTTAAAAAAGCAAGTTTTAACTCGACAGTTAAGAGAAATTAAGATATCATTCATTTCTTTTTTCCTTTTATTTTAAATAACGGTAAATTAGTGAATTAGTCATGGAATTTAATGAAAGTATATTTTTAAAAAATTATACTGCCATCTATTGGCATTATTGTAAACTTACTGAACCCATATCAATATAAGTTGAAATTCAGCCTACCAACACTGTTACAGTTGATGACCAATTGAACAACCCTGAAATATTGTTTTGTTATCAATTACTGACAAGTGCATGAAATTTGAAAAAAAAAAATCTATTCAAAGAAATAGTCAAATAAGAGTCATAGATCACATGACCCTATACTCTTAAGCTTGTAAGTTATAAACAATGAGGATTGCCATGCTTAGCTAAAGAAAGCATTTAAAATATCTCTGTCAAGACACACACCTCTCAAACCTCTGACCATGTTTTCATGCTCTGGCCCTCTTCAGAGAGGTGCTGGGGTAGGTTCAAAGAAGTTTGGTAAAAATTATTAGATTTAACCCAAATAAACAAACTGAATTATGATAAATCAAAGTGTTTGAAACAAATGTGTCATCTTCAAATTTTAGAAGCTCTTTTCAATAATGTCCTATTTTTAATTCATCAGTTTCCCATTATAATTAGTAAAAGAAACCCAGTAGTAAGCACTAGATAGGGATTTTATGCATAAACCTTCCTGCATCCATTGATTACTCTGGCTTACACTGAGTGACGCTACTGTATGGACAGTTTTGCCTCTGTGAAAATTTTTCTAATAATATCATACAGTTTTGCCTCTGTGAAAATTTTTCTAATAAATTTTGATATGGATTCAATGGTAATTATCTTAGTGTTGCCATATAATTTATTTACTATTTTCATTGCATTGTGATATTTTTTAGAATTTGATCAACTAAATATATGTCTTGATAACTTTAGTCACTGCGAAAATTCATATAAAGTTAAATGTCTTTTCACAATCTACAAATTCAAAGGAAATTGGCATTTCAGTCTCATAAGTGATATCAAAACCTTGTCTAAATGCTTGGATATAATCTAGTCCTTTGATAGTCTACAAATTCGAAGCAAAATGGCATCTTGGACTTATTGGTGGATTTCAAAAAATTTCTCCAAATACTTGGATGCGATCATTGCACTGTGCTGTAGTTATTTTTAAATTCTTCTGGCTCTTTTAATTGTTTTAATTCCACAGTTCTTGTTAGATGAGTCATAATGAGTTTAATAATTATTTTGTATGTATTAATCTTTTTAAAATACCAATGCACTACTTGTTTCAATAATACACCATGTTGTTACATTTTATCTGCACCTCCTACAATTATACAATGTGTATATAGGCAAAGAGAATTGAATGCTATATAAAATAAAAGGACTAGAATAATATTTAAAGTTTTTTTACCTCAAGCTATTAAAGTGAATACATAAACAATATGAATCACAAACATGTGTAATATTGTTTATCTAAAAGTTTAAGAAGACAGTGAGTAAAAAATATAAAGAAAGTACAAAGAAGATGTACTTTTGACAATGGAAAATAACCCATAAGTCAAACGGCTATGATAATTTATAATGTTTAGAAGCCACCCATTAACTTGTCCTTAGGAGAAAGTGGAGAAATCACAAGGGCTTTCATAGATAAGTATATTAAATTTCTATTGATTGTTGAGTTTAATATAGAATAGCCTCGTTAATCAGAGCATCATCTTAAATTACAATATTCACAAATCCAAAGGTCCAGGTTCGATTCTTCTGCTAGTATTGTCTGGAGATAGGCCAGCACCAACTGTGTTTTATGCTAATCTGTCTGCTACTGCTAACAGTTGAATGTATTTGAAAGGTTTATATAAATTTTAAATTTTCCTAATATTAGATGATGTAAATAGTTCAACAAGTAATCACATATATGTAATATTGATTCAATATCAGTAAAAATATATACAATATAAATATAATATAGATTTAGAGTGTTATCTATTGAATATAATTATCTCCTTTCTTTATAAGAATCCTGGAGTACTTAATAATGTGGATGAGATAGATCTGTATAAAATCATCAAAACATCACATGATTATCATTTCATATGTTTACATATGCTGTTAATAAGAGAACCAAACTCTCCATACAGTAGTGCCACCAAGTGCAAGCCTTTATAATCAATGGATGCTGGATGGTTTGTGCATAAAATCCTTATCTAGTGCCTACTCGTTCAACATCCTCAGACTAGTTTCTAGCTTGGGGCTTTCATCAGTGAGGAGTCTTGGAATTGAGAGCACTGTATGTAGATCTTAGGATCTAATGAAGTGATGATCATGTGATGTTTTGATGGTTTTATATCTATCCTGCCCATATGATAATGGTGACTGTGGTTTTTGAAAGACCAAAGACACCAAAATATATAGATGCTGAACTGAGTTCAGATCTATATGATTATATAAGCAAATGACCTAGGGATTGGAAACATGATGTTCTCATCTTGGGCTCCTAGCTTTATAGTTAGCCAAATAGGTAAAAAGTGACTGCTGAAGAGTTGCATTCGATTCTAAGATCTAGGTGCAGTGCTCTCAAATCCAAGGCTCCTTATGGATGAAAGCCCAAGTGAGAAACTGGTCTGGGGATGTTGGATGAGTAGGCACTAAGTAGGGATTTATGCACAACCCCTCCTGCATCCATTGATTATGATCTTGCACTTGGTGGCATTACTATATGGAGAGTTTGGTACTCTTGTTAGATCTGTGTATATAATCTTAGATCTCCCATCATATCTTCAATAGATATAAACTTGGCATAAGCCGACTAGTTCTCTTACTAAGGGGGCATCTTTTGATCATTTCTTTTTTTATAGTATAATTTTCATCGTAATAATTCTTTTCAATTGTTGCATTTTTGAAGCAACTAATTTATTATTTTCTTATTATCTGTTGTAATACAAGACCTGTTATTAAGATAATTTGCATGCCATGCTAAATTACATTTTTATACGTGTGCAATCATTTGTTTTATTTAAACGCACAACACGTGTAGAGAATATTTATTATTTAGTCATTTGGCATATCTTTGCCAACAAAGGTTTCTAGTTCTTCACCTGCTTCTTCATCTATAATTTCTTCATGTTCTTTAGTTTTTTCATCCTTCATATATTTAATTGCAGGATTTTCATTTAAAATATTTAAAAAATTATAAAGATGTTAAACCATTAAGCATCACATGATCACATTTCCTGATCCAAAGCTCCTCACTGATGAAGGCCACAAGCCAGAAACTAGTCTGGGGATATTGGATGAGTAGGCATTAGATAGGGATTTTATGCACAAGCCTTCTGGCATCCATTGATTACTCTGTTTAGCACAGGTGGCACTACTGTATGGAGAGTTTTGCTCTGTTTATAAAGATGTTGTTGTAGAGATTACTTCATCTTATTTTCTTTACTATTAATAGTTCTCTGTAGAACTCTTTTGTCCTGTTGGGTTTGGTGCACTGGCAGAGTGGCACACTCTGAATCTCAGTGTCCATTGTTTGTAACTCAGTTTTGCAACTTCTGAGATTTAAATTTAAAATCTGAGAATTATCACATGTTCATCATTTCCTAAGCCTACACAAGCTGTTAAAACAGTAATGTGATGTGATGTATTGTGACTTCTCCTTAAACAAAGTCAAGAATATCTCAACAAAGTCTCCATCCAGTAGCGCCACCTAGTGAAAGCCATAGTAATCAATGGATGCAAAAAACTTTATGCATAAATTCCCTATCTAGTGCCTACTCACCAAAATATCCCCAGTTGTGGCATTCATCAGTGAGAAGCCTTGGATCTGAAAGCACTCCACTTAGATCTTAGGATCTAATGCAACCCTCCAGTCCAAAGTGAAAATACAATAATGTTTTCAATCCAAGCTTCTTCGCTTGTATATTCATACAGATCTGAACTCCGTTTAGTATCTGTACATTTTGATATCTTTGGTGTTTTATAACCACAGCTACCATGATCCTATGGGCAGGATTTGTATCAAAGCACTAAAACATCACATGATCACCATTTCATAAGCTTACACAAGCTATTAAAACAGTAGCAAACTCTCCATACAGTAGCGCCACCTAATGAAAACCAGAGTAAGCAATAAGTGCACAAAATTCCTATCTACTCATCCAATATCTCTAGTCTAGTTTTTAACTTGTGGCTTTTATCAGTGAGGAGACTTGGATTAGGGATTTAGCTTTATAGTTAATAGGTAAAAGTTGGTTTCTGGAAGGTTGCATCAGATCCATATATTTAAGGGTGGTACTCTCAAATTCAAGGGTCCTCACTGATGAAAGCCACGAGCTAGAAATTAGTTTGGGGGTATTGGATTACTATGCCATAGATATGGGATTTTATGTGCAACACTTCTTGCATCCACTGATAGGCTGGCATTACTGATTGGAAAGTTTTGTATTAGTTGGTATTTGAATTTCTTAAGTTATTATGAATTTCTGAGCAATAGACCATTTGATTATCTATTTCATTATTATTATAGAAATCTTATACACATTTTACGGTGTTTTCTTTTTTTATATAATAATACCATCTTTTTCTTTTATTCCTGAAACAACTTATTTTTAATATAAAAATGTGTTATATTTTTGAGTTGTTGTTTTTTTTTTTGTTCTTTTATATAGTTGCTAATTCATTTTTTAAATGGATCAATTTTAAATATTTTATTTTTTCTTCATTAATTGCCTTATTTTTTCCCTCCTACATTGTAACAGATCCATTATTTCACCTGATGACAAATTTTTGTAATCTTTCAACTAAGACTTCAATACATTGGACTTTGATAACATGTATGTTTACAAAAGGAACGCATTCTAAAAAAAATCATATTTTAACTTTGCAACTATTGAAATATGAATTCTTAATAAGAACAATGCATATTTCCATCATTCAACAGTTTGCAGGGAAACGGCCTAAGTAAATAATTTCAGGAAATGAATTAAATCTTTTTTATTTGACATTTATTTTTTAAACACAAATGAATCTGCTTTAAATGTTACAATTGCTTTATAGTTTTTAGAATATCTCAAAAGATTTTAACTTAGTGTAAGTAATGATGAGTAGAAATCAGTTTCACAAAATATGGTGATTGTAATGATTTACACAGAGGAAAAACTCTCCATACAGTAGTGCCACTTAGTGCAAGCCAGAGTAATCATTGAATGATCATGTGATGTTTAGTGATTATAATGAACTTAGATTTTTTTGTTTTTATTAACTTTTATTTTTAAAATGTATACATATAAAATAAATATGTAATCATATACACTTTTGATCATTAACCTTTCCTCCATAATCCTTGACCATAGTCATAGTTGGATTTAACTCACTCTCAAACCACTAATTTTTACATTATTTTGCTGATTTTACACTTATTTTATCAACATACTGTATGATGATGCCCTCTTTAAAATTATTTTACAACTAAAAAATCAATAATATTTAAATATAAAGTTATGACAATGACATAAAGCCTGCCTTTCAAGGTGCTGATTGGTTATTTCTTATTCTCTACAGTAGGAGCACATGTCAACAATTTTGACAGGTCTGAGTTTTTTGTTTTGATTTTCAAAATGAAAATGTTTTAGAGCATATTTTAAATTATTTATTATTATTTTCATAAAATATGTATAAATATATAATTATTTTAGAAGAATACTTTAAATTTTACTAAAACTTATATACTTTTATATAAAAATAAAGTGAGAAAGGAATCAATGATGTAGGTTGCATTTTGTAATAGGTTATGAAAAGTACATTTTGTTGTCTGTTATAGATTATTTTTATCAAATAGAAATAGAAATTTATTTTTGAAAAACTTTATTTTACTTTAATAATCTGCAAATTATTAATTTGCTTTTTAGACACTAAACTAAAATGAATATAATTTTAAAAGACAAATATAGTTTAATTGCTGATTCTGTAATTGACCAATCAAAAGTGTAGAACTTTAATTCATTTGGCCAATAGAAATATTTTCAGTTAAGCAATGTGGAAAAGATTAAATAATTGTGTACAAATAATTATGAATAAATTTTACAAAAGTCATCAAGTTTTTAATTATTTCAGAAATTTTTTTGAAATAATCTCACAGAGTTTTCCTGAAGGTTTGTGATGATGATGTTCTAGTTGTATTTTTATATTGAACTATTTCCATCGTCTAATATGTGTATTGAATGTCTTTAGAAAAATTTAACTTTATTTTAGGTTAGTATATGCACAACATAATGTATGGAAACCACTAATCAACTTTGCTCTTAGGAAAAAGTGGAGAAATCAGGAGGAACCTCATAGATAAGTATATGAAATTACTATAGACTGTTGCCTTTGGCAGAATGGCTGTTTGTTAGAGCATTACCTTAAAATTCAATACTCTAGAATTTAAGGACCGATGTTCAAATCCCATGCTAGTACTGTCAGTGGTCAGACCAGCAACACCTGAAGAAGAGGGGAGAGTAATACCTCTCAAAATGTTGAGCATATACTAATCTGTTTGATGTGCTATTACTAACAATTGAAAGTATTTGGAATATTTAAATAAAGTTAAATTTTTCTGAAGACATTCAATACACATATTAGATGATAAAAATAGTCCAATACAAAAATACAATCTCAAAATATTCTCAAACCAGATTACAATCCATCAAACACTTATTGGAAGAACTAAAATATGTTTATCCTGCCATCTATTTCATTGTGCTAACTTCTTTAGATTTTTTTTAATTAAAAAAATAAAAAATAAAAATATCTCAAGAGATAGCCATATAATTATAATTTAAAGGAACACAATTACAGCAATTTTTCTGGATTTTTCTGATTGAATGCATTCATGTCATTTTAACGGAGATGAAAATTTACTGGCAAAAACCTGAATTTTTCTACCAACTCTTTGCTTAGAAATCTTTATTAGAGTATCAGTTATCATCGAATATACATCTTTACTTATTATAAGTTATGGACTTTTATGTAAGGATTTGCCATAGTGATCATCATCTTTTTGTTTGTATACACTATTTTGATTTACAATTGATTATTTACTATTACAATCTTTAAAACAAATTCAAAATTTTTTTTAAATAATATCCACCATTTTTCAAGATGGAGGTCAAAAAAATAGCATTTGAAAGATTGATGAGATCATAGATAGTGACTTTAATTAAAGCTACTTCTTCAGAAAATAAAATGGCAACATTCATACGAAAATTATATAGTTGACTTTATTCATTATAGATTATAGAATTAGAATATAATTAATGCACTTTACTTAATTTTCATCTAGTGACTTTGCAAACATTAAGTGCATTCATTTATAATATATTCAAAGTAAAGAAGATTTATACCTTTAATGACTACCCAAACAAAAAATCCAGTTTTTTTCAGCATAGTAAGTAAATACTTTTATCTTATACAATAGCAAAGTGTATTAATATTTAGTTGTAAAATATGTATATTAGCTAATCTATGTTCATTCAATCAGTTTTATGAATTAAAATTTGTACGGATGTTATTTTGCTTGCAGCAAAAATAACAATCATCATACCATAATTATAAGTTATTTTGAGAGAAAAAATGATTTCATATACTATGCAGCTAATAGGCAACTTTATATGATCAACAACATAAGTTTAAAATACCATTTAGTTTATCAGCTTTTAACCAATAATCTTGTAATTTGTTTGTGATTTACTCAAAATAGGGACTAGTTTTATTGTAAACATAGACTGGCAAAAGAAAAAAATTGTAATCACATTATTAAAACACTAAACATCAACTATACATAACATTTCTTTGCCTAAATTTTATTTAATTTCACTGTATTTATGTGAAATAAAATAAATGATTTTTCTAAAAAAAAGAAAAGTGCTAAAATGTAGTGATTATAATGTAGTAATTGTAAGTTATTTTGAGAAAAAAAATTTCATACATGTGCAGCTAACAATCAATTTTATATGATCAAAGGTTACTAAACATAAGATTAAAATACTATTTATTTTAACAATTTTAAATAAATTATCTTGTAATTTGTTTATGACTTATTCAAGATAATAGCCATTTAACTGTAACCATAGATTGGCAAAAAAAAATAATAATACAATTTAGTCACTTATATACATTATTAAAACTATAGCAATCAACTATACATAATATTTCTTTACCTATAATTTAATTTTATTGCATTTGTGTAAAATATAAAAAATACATGACTTTCAAAAAATTAATGGCACTGTAAAAAAATTTGAAATTTTATTGGTTAAAAATTACAAAAATTAAAAATTTTAATAAAGGAGCATAAAGTGCATGAAAAAATATTTTCAATGTGTACATTGTGTTAAATGATTTTTTTATTTAATTTAAAATGTGCATTCTGCTTAATATTTTTTCTTCATACTTTGCCTTAATTCAACAAATCATGATACAGGAAACATCATTCTGCAGATATGTAAAAAACAAAATGGCAATCAGCAATAAAAAATTATATCTTTTTTTAATTATAGCTATCAAAATGGTTTTAAATAGTGTATTTATCCAAATATTAGTATTTCTTTAATAATATGCTAAATAAAATGTTTACTTTTTTCAATTTAAACTTTATTTTTTTAATCAATTATTTTATATTTTGAATTTATAGTAATAAATTATTTCCCCCCACTCATAGGAACCGATTATTGTTGCTTATTTTTATGGAAGATTTTACTTTATGAGGAATTTTGGTAGACCAATTATCATTATTAACCAGAATAAAGGTGCACTATACTTAATGAAGCCTGAGTATATGATCGATTGAAATTTATTGGAGTGTTTCTGAACATTTCAAATATCAACTGTTAATAATTGTGTTTCTATTTTTGCACTAATGCATATAATTTTTCATCTCAGTAATAGATACATACTTCCTATGTTGAATCTATTATGAACATTATAGTTTTGAAATGCATATTTCCTGTTAGTCAAAATATAATCTCATTCTATTGTATCTTCATTTGGATGTTTTCATATCCATTTTAGTTTAAATTTTTTCTAAAAAAAAATGTTTAATTTATAGATTGTCTTTTTTAAAAAATTCTACAAATCTAAATGCACTTTCGTTTTTGTCTCTGCAGCCCAAATTCAACATACAATCTATCTAATAAGTACTTAGTAAACATCATGTTCTATGCTTACACAAGCTGTTAAAACAGTAAAAATTCTCCATGCAGTAGTGTCATCTAGTGCAAGCCATAGTAATCAATGGATGCACCCATTAATTACTATGGTTTGCACTGAGTGGCATTACTCTATGGAGAGTTTGCTAATGTTTTAAGTGCTTAATAAATGAAAAGATTTAGAAAAATCATTAACTCCCAACACATATTAATATTATCATCTTTTTCATTGTTTCTTTCTAAGGAGGAGACTAAGATGCTTTTACTTTTGCAGTGAACTACCTAGTTTATCTATTGATCTGATAGACCAATCACCTATCTCCTTATCTATCTATGTAGTAACTCATTCAATCACCTAATTATTCATCTGCCTATTACTTTTCTATTTGTGTTTCATCAATATACCTATTCATGTATCTATCTAGTTTTCTGTGTATATCTATCTATCTACCTAACAATCTATATATCTATACATAAAAATACAAATAAATAAAAACTTTATTCTGCTTATAATATAAATGAAATCATTCTATAAAGCGTAAAGTTGTAACATCCTATTTCTTTATTTTTTCTAAATAGAAAAAATTCTCAAGACAACAATTAACGTTTTGCCATACTGGAAGTTTAACCGAACGTTAATTGTTGTCATGCGAATAAATTTTTCCATCCAAGAAATTTACATTTATTATTTAAGAACGTTTGTAGAATTGGGAAATATGTTATGAAAGTTTTTCACGCATGAACGTAGTTTTACAGTTTATTTGCGTGTGTGTGCTTTTTTCATTTATAGCGCAAACATTTTGACAAAATGGACTTCATGGAGTCAACAAAATCTGTTTTTAGATGAACTATTATAAAACAGATATCTAGAACTAAACAAGCCTTGGCAGTATGTAATAATCATATCTGTATTTTATCAGGAGATATATGATAGATTGAGCAACTGAGTAACAGGTCAAGCACCTGAGTAACAGATCAAGCACCTGAGTGACAGATCAAACATACACATTAAATTGAGATTACAGAATAAATGTAAGAGTCATGCGCAAAGCACCTAAACACAAGTTGTAGAGATTGATTCAAGTAATATGAAATGTGTAAGAGTCATGCAGAGCACCTAAAACCAAGTGTTCAAGTTACAGATCAGGCATTCAAATGACACATTTAGCACCCAAATGACATCCAAGCACTCACATGACAGGTTGAGCACTCAAGTAATAGGTAAACCACCTAAGAACAAGTGCTAAAGTTATAGTCAAGCACTCAACAGATGAAGTATCCAAGTAATAGGTAAAGCATCCATGTAGCAAGTCAAGAGGCAAGTCAAACCACCAAGGTCAAGTACTCAAATGTAATGTCAAATATATTCAAGATACAGGTTTAATGTTCAAGAAACAGGTCAAACAATCTAATAACAGGTTAAAATACTCAAGAGACAGATCAAGCATATATGTGACAAGAATGCTAACAGATTGTGTGCCCAAAACCAAGCACTTAAATCACAGTTCAAGCATCCAAAGTGCAGGTTGATCGTCCATATGATAGGGGAAATACAGTATTATTCAAGGGAGAATGAAGGCAAATATTGTTAACTCTCGGTCTACTACTTTTAATTGTCCATGGATTTTACTATTTTTTTAAATCTGGGTGTCTGGCTGTTTTAATCTCATTTGCTATCTACTGGATTTAAATAGCTGCAGCCCTATATTTTTATATTTTGTCTGCTTTCTCTCATCATAAGTTTTAATAGAAGACTGAAAATCCTTGATCTTGCACTGCAAATCAGTTCACAGATATTTCACGAGATTCTAACCTATGTGTTCGAAGATCAGTTCTAACACAGCAATAGATAATCACAATTTTTCTGTTGTTGCAAGAATCTAATATTAAAAGTTTGCATAAGTTGATTGCTATTATGCCATGAGTGGTCCATATTTCTTATGATGCCAAAATACAATGTACTTTAGAAGTTTTGTTTCTTCTGTATCACATCTGTAGAAATACTTTTCCCTTGTATCTGTTAAACAGTCATCTTACATCACCACCACAGTTTTCATTGAAAGATGTAAAAAGTGTTATCATACTTAAAGTAACCCTCATAATAACATGACTCAGTGACCTTTGAACTTCACTCAGCGACTTTTGACTCCAGAGTCTAAACTAAACCAAACATACATGGCACACTATCCTGATAATATAATCAGATCGAACCTATTTGGGATGAATAAAGTATCAGAAATTTTGCAAAAATCAATATCTCACAACTTAAATTCACTGATGGTGTTTTCACTACTGTTATTCAACTATCTGGATCTTAAATAATCATTGCAATTGATTTAAGTACTTTATTAATTATCTTTAGGGTATATACAAAATTTAAAGGTAGTTTCCAATAGTTCATAATATTAATCCACTAAACCTCACATGATCACCATTCTTTATGCTTATAGTAGCTGTTTACATGGAGGCTAAACTCTCCATACAGTAGCACCATTCAATGCAAGCCAGAGTAAACAATTGATGCAGTAAGGTTTGTGCATAAAGTCCTTATCTAGTGCCTACTCATCCAATATTCTCAGACTAGCTTCTAGCTTGTGGCTTTTATCAGTGAAGAGCCTTGGATCAGAAAGCACAGCCTTGGTGCTGAAAGCCTGTACTTTCAGATCCAAGGCTCTTCACTGATAAAAGCCACAAGCTAGAAACTAGTCAGGATTTGAATGAGTAGGCACTAGATAAAGATTTTATGCACAAATCTTACTGCATCCATTGATTACTATGATTTGCTGAGTGGTGCTACTATAAGGAAAGTTTAGCCTCTGTATAATTTGTAATATTGACACATAGAAAATTGAACAATTTCGTGAACATTAAAATATAGCAAGAAATTTAATTGGTGTAAATAAAGAAACATCTTCACACTCTCAAACTAAGATGCTTTAGATTGGCCTATATAACTAAATTTAGATGCAAAAGATAAGGTGGCTGCTTTTATCTTTTCAAAAGTCTGATCTTGTGCTTTGATTTGAGAATATCCTCAGTACTGAACAAGACATCAATGAGCTATTTATAATAATATTATAGTACATGTGCTTAGGTTATAAATCCATTCTGTTTAAGTTACATCCAATCTCTACATCTCTGCACTAAGGAATGAAATTGAATTTTAAAGATAAAACACAAATCATTCATGATGACTATTAAGGTATATATAATATAATAAGATGTTCGCACTTAACATAGTTATTTGTTTAAACTTAATAAATAGTTTGCAATACAATTAAGGCTATGATTTGAATACTTTGGTATCCCAATCTTGGTTAATTAATAGAGTCCATTTTTTTGTTAACCTGTTCAATTTACAAAGCTTAAAAATTGAGTCATGTGATATATGACTTTGATTTTTTGTTGACTATTTATAGACTTTGCTTTAAAATCTTAAGCAATGTTATATTGCTAAGGCTATTAATATATGGTTTGGCTGAAGATCTCTCAGTCCCATATGGCTATTTAAGTTAGACATCTGGATTTGAAAACATTTAATAGTTAACTTTTAAATAAATGATGGCTTTAGCTTTGTATTTTTATTCTAATGTTTGAAACTATCCTAGCGCCTCACTGAGGAGTGCCAAAGCATGAAACAACTGATCTGACGTTAGTGGTGGTTTTCAATATGGAGATTTTTAAAAGCTTTGTTTAGCTGGCATTTATCAATAAGGCTTTTTAGAGCAAATTAGAAGAACTCTTTTTGTTCAATTAGTAGTTCTAATTACGCAGAATTACTACCGATCTTTTGCCACCCATTTCTGTGAGATTTATTTCACAACCGTGTTAAAAAACCTTTATTTTATAATAATAAATGATTCTGAAAATGCGTGTATGTGTAGATACATGTAATATATATATATTAAAATGTTAAATTTGAAAACCTTTTTACAAAGTAATAATTCTAAAAGGTAATCTTAGAATTTTTTTTACTAAATGAATTACTCATTTCTTAATGGATTCTTTTATTATTCAACAATCTGAACTTTTTAATCCAGGTCTCGGTGTCTGTGTAAAAAAAGAAACACACATAAATGGTTTACATATTTAAAAGTATAAAATAACTTCAGAAAATCAAATTTTAAAGGTCAAATAAAAGACTTTTCTAAAAAAAAATGAAATCAATTTAATTAGCTTACAATGATTCGTAGATGGTCCTCCTAAACTTTTTGGCTAATTTCTATTTTAAAGACAAAGCTTCTCCGTTCTAGTACATCTATTATAAACTTGAGTAATTAGTTACTATCAAATCGTTTTTGATTTTGTTTTTGCGTAACTGATATAGAAGATTGACTTGGGTTCAAAGGTCAGTTTGAATTTCAGATTCTTAATGAACTGGAATTTAGAGTTAAAGGTGTTTACTAGATACATGTCTACATTACATCTAACTTTGAATCGTAAAACCTCATTAATAAAAACAGAATTCAGAAAGCAATCTGGGAATGGAGATTTAAATGCAGAATAGTATTCTGGTAATCATAAATTGCACAAGCTTACAATAGATGGCGCTAGAGTGAAAACTACTTTGGTTTATTATATTGTCAGAATTGGAGTATTAAGTTATTTGCTTTTATTATTTTTGACTTTTAAAAATTAATCACATAGAAGAAGTTCAATTTTCTTAGCATATACTAGGATTTTACTTAACCTGCACTAGTAAAATATAATTTTTTAAAAACGTATATATTTCTATTTTAATATTTAAAATACGGGCACTCTTCACATACCTGGAGCCTAATTGTAAATATAGGGGATTTGAACTCAGACCTTCAAGAACTCTTCAACTATCCATAATACCACTGATACTCATGACCACATACAGTGATATGAGATAGTATGGATAGTTGGAGAGTGCTTGAAAGTCTGAGTTCAAATCCCTATATTTACGAATAGGCTCTGGTATGTGAAGAGTACCTGTATTTCAACTATTTACATATTAATCCTGCATCCTCCCCATCCCTCTTCTATATATTTAAATGGATAAGGTCCTATACATTAGTAGTCAGAATGACTTGAGGTCAACATGGGTATGGCAATAATTGGCATCAGCATGGGATTTGGACTTTCCATCAACAGATTTTCAATGGTATGGATGGCTAAAGAGTTGGAGGTTGGGGTAGATTGAATCCTATTTATTAAAGTATGAACTTTTGCTATCTTAATATAAACTAAGCACTGGTTAGATATATATGTTTGAGAGATGATAATCTGGGTCAACTGATGAGTGCTAGTTTAGCACGAAATATCTTTATTGGTGATTATTTGTCTTTTTTAAATGTATGTGATCGTGCGTATCAGTGATATGAGATAGTATGGATAGTTGAAGATTGTTTGAAAGTCTGAGTTCAAATCCCCTATATATTTTTATTTTGTAACAAAAAATATTTATTAATTCTGAAAAATAGTAACTGTAATTAATAATAAATTAATTACTATACAATGTGATTTTTTTAAAACAAAATGGATTACTTTCTTATTTTGAGCACAATGTTAAAAAAATAAAAAGTAGTATGTTTTTTTCTCAAGATTTTTCGTATCCTATCAAATTATGAATTATTCCAATACATAAGTTATTCTCCATCTAAGTGTGAGTTCACTCATCTCCTATTTAAACTTAATCTTTATGATAGTACCAGCAATATCAACTTACATTGAAATCATTTATTCATTTATTTTCATTTTTCATTCATTTAATTTGTATTTCTTTTCATATTGCATTGTTGATAGATAGATAGATAGATAGATAGATAGATAGATAGATAGATAGATAGATAGATAGATAGATAGATAGATAGATAGATAGATAGATAGATAGATAGATAGATAGATAGATAGATAGATAGATAGATAGATAGATAGATAGATAGATAGATAGATAGATAGATAGATAGATAGATAGATAGATAGATAGATAGATAGATAGATAGATAGATAGATAGATAGATAGATAGATAGATAGATAGATAGATAGATAGATAGATAGATAGATAGATAGATAGATAGATAGATAGATAGATAGATAGATAGATAGATAGATAGATAGATAGATAGATAGATAGATAGATAGATAGATAGATAGATAGATAGATAGATAGATAGATAGATAGATAGATAGATAGATAGATAGATAGATAGATAGATAGATAGATAGATAGATAGATAGATAGATAGATAGATAGATAGATAGATAGATAGATAGATAGATAGATAGATAGATAGATAGATAGATAGATAGATA
This sequence comes from Epiperipatus broadwayi, assembly GCA_028023455.1. Lineage (NCBI taxonomy): Eukaryota > Metazoa > Onychophora > Udeonychophora > Euonychophora > Peripatidae > Epiperipatus > Epiperipatus broadwayi. The sequence goes on from JAQFVV010000172.1 coordinate 1,747,182, forward strand.
GATAGATAGATAGATAGATAGATAGATAGATAGATAGATAGATAGATAGATAGATAGATAGATAGATAGATAGATAGATAGGTAGGTAGTAGGGAAGATAAGTAGGGAGGGAGGAGGGAGGGAGGGAGGGAGGTAGACAGACAGGTAGATGGATGGGTAGATGGACAGGTAGATGGACAGGTAGGTGGACATGTAGACAGTTAGGTAGACAGACAGGTAGATGTACAGGTAGACAAGCAGGTAGATGGACAGGTAGATGGACAGGTAGGTAGACAGGTAGATAGATAGATAGATAGATAGATAGATAGATAGATAGATAGATAGATAGATAGATAGATAGATAGATAGATAGATAGATAGATAGATAGATAGAAAGATGGATAGGCAGATAGATAGATAGATAGATAGATAGATAGATAGATAGATAGATAGATAGATAGATAGATAGATAGATAGATAGATAGATAGATAGATAGGTAGGTAGGTAGGTAGGTAGTTAGGCAACCAAACAGGCAGGCAGGTAGGTAGGTAGGCAACCAAACAGGCAGGCAGGTAGGTAGGTAGGCAACCAAGCAGGCAGGTATGTAGGTGGGTGGGTAGGTAGATTTTCTTTTAAGTCAAGCTTTATAGGTTTTTATCATATTTTTACATTTCTTCATATTGATGCTGCAATTGGATTCATACTGCTTTATTTTTGGCTGTCTGTAGTATACATTTTACAGTTTTGTGCTCATTTAACAGCAAAACCTAGAACTAAAATGTATTTTTCTTGATTTTAGTTCTATCTAAAATCGCTAGATGTCAGGATTTTTCGGTGAAAAAATAATTCAAGATATTTAGACTATGTGACTAAATTTTGAGAAATTAAAGAGCTCATCATCATACATAATTTATTTACTTATTTATTGTTGTGAAAATTAATTAAATATTTGTTTCTGAATAAGTATTTGAGGTATATTCAGCTTTTATTTGAGAACATTAATTTTTTTAGTAGAAACATAATCAGTTATGGCAACTATTAAAAAGCCTATTGTTGCATAAGAAATATCCAGTATTATTATTATTATTTTTTTTATAACTCCAAATGAAATTTCAATATTTTAAAAATAATTTCATTGCTTGGAATGTATTATTTACAAAAATTCATTTTACTAATAAAAATTTATTTAACATTTGTTTTGCTAAAATTGTTTTTTTTTTTTAATCTGACAGGTTGCAAATGAAAACTTTGTTTATTTTTTTTCTTTAAAGTTCATATATTATTTTTAAAATTAATTTTTATTTTTACACTTGAGTTTTTAATATTGTTTTGAAAATTTAAAAATTTAATGATGAATAAGTTAGTATTCATTAAAAAAATGGAAAGGGCAATGGCTCACTGCAGTGGGAATAAAGAACAACTTGTAGGGTCAAACATTGAATTTTATTTGTATTTATTTTATCCAGATTTATAAACTATGACCTTTAAATCAACAAAATTATTTTTACATATGAGCAATTAATTACCAAAAAATAATGCTAAACATGTTAATATAAAAATAATCATTTTCTTCTCTAGTGCCATCTATTGTAAGCTTGGGTAATTAGTGATTATCAGATCATGCATTTTGCTTCATTGACATATTGATTTTTTCTTTTATCAATGAGGTTTGGATTCAAACTTGGAACCAATCCAAGTTATACATTTGGAAAAAACATTTAATTTCTTTTTCTAACAAGCCAAACATCTGAAATTTAACAAAACAAACTCTTAACCCAGGTCTAACTGTAAGTCCGTATTATATATTAATATTAAAAAATTCATTTGTTTTTTTTTTGCATGTAATATATATTTATATTTTTCTTCACCTATATTTGCTAACATGCAATTACATTTTTTGCCAGATGAGAACCAAATGATTCCATCTATTGACCAAAATTATATGTAAAGTGTAGTTGGTTTACACTACTAGATTTATGAGCTTCAAATACCTATCATGATATCAAGGACATCCCACGGTATCTTAGGCAATAGGAAAATTGAATTAAAAAATTACAATTTACTATTTGTTTGCAATATTTTTGAAGTCTATATACTGTATCCAGGACTACCAATCCCATTACAATACTTGATATATGTATAAGCATATTGGATAATAATGTACATGAATGGCTTTCTATTTTATTGCAATCTGTTTCATTTGTTCCATCTTTTAATCTCACATCCTCATTTATAAAGGCAAAAGGTAGAAACCAAACTGTGAATAAAAATTACAATGCACTCCTATATGTTTATCACTAATTACTCAAATTTACAATAGATGGTGGTAGAGTATATAAGTTTTTATTTATATTACAATATAAGCTGAATCAGATGGATGTGTTGGTAAATATCCATATATATTGTTGCATGTAATAAAGGTAGAAGAGGGAGAGAGAATATACATTTATTTACTGTATATAATTAGGAAAATGACATAAAAAGATGCTAAAGATTTATGAATTGGTGTTATCAGAGGAAATACATCAGTAGCAAATTCTTTTTCTTTCACTCTAGTCAAAATCACCTGTAAACTTGAGTAATCAATCAATACATGCTTAATGGCAATACTTAATTACTCATTCTTACAGTAGATGGCATAACTTGAGAGAATGAGAATTTGCTACTGAACAGTATTGTGTAAGCGAGGTCATGTGATGTTTTATTGGATTTAGGAAAGACATCTTGAAACATTTCCTAAATAGAAAGACAACTGGTCAGCTATTTAAAATATACTATTTTTAAGCAGACAAAATTGTCTTTTATTAAAATAAACTGATTTAAATTATAAAATTATACCACTATATATATGTATGTGTAATAAACAATAATTGTGTATATATTATTTTAACCAATCAGAAGTACAGGTAGTAGTAAATGCAGACTGTAGTTCACTTCTAATCCATAATATTATAATTCAATATTTAACCGAAGATTGGAACCATTTCTTTCTTATTGCACATATATTTCAAATTCACAACTTTAATAAGGGTGGATCACATGTTTACCACTTAATTAACATATTAGAACTATCATCCTGAATGTTCTATTTAGAAAGCCTATCATTTCGCTTTAAAGTATGACGTAATTCACACGCATTTAATGTTATTTAAACTTTTTCCAATTATAACTATGATATAAACATTCACACAGGACCTAGTCAAATTCTTTGTTACTGACAACTTCATAAGGACTGGTAAATATTTCAGCTTTTATAATATCGGCATGTAACAAGCAACAGCTCTACTATATGTTACTGTAATTCATTAGAAATGTTGGTTTTTAATATACTTCTAAGCAAATGTGAAGCTATAATCTTGTCAGCCAACACCTGACTAAAACATATAATGTAAATGAGGTGTTTATTTTATATAATGTGATGTTTTTGAATTGTAATAAACTAATAATCAGCTTTTGAAGCTAATGCACATGCGCTTTGTGAATCTTAACAATAAATAAATACTCTCATTTTTCCAATACAAGATAAAATCTTTGTGAAAGAATAAAATGAATCCACCTATTCTTTCAACCCAAACGTTTAAGTATGGAAAAATCTTAAGTACTGGAAATGAGAGTGTGAAGATACTAAACAATCACTTTAAATTACTTTTACTATGTCTGAATGAATGACACCTGCAAAATTTACTAGAATTTACGATACATCATTCTTAAATGAAATTAAACATATGTAAATGAGATATTTATTTTATATAGTGTGATGTGCATTAGCTTCAAAATCTGATTATTAGTTCATTACAATTCAAAAACATCACACTATATAAAATAAATATCTCATTTACATATGTTTAATTTTATATAAGAATGACGTATCGTAAATTTTAGTAAATTTCACTCGTGTCATTCATTCAGACATAGTAAAAGTAATTTAAAGTGATTGTTTAAGTTCTTCATGCTCTCATTTCCAGTACTTAAGATTGGCCCATACTTAAACGTTTGGGTTGAAAGGATAGGTGGATTCATTTTATTCTTTCACAAAGACTTTATCTTGTATTGGAAAAATGAGAGTATTCATTTATTGCTAAGATCCACAAAGCGCATGTGCATTAGCTTCAAAAGCTGATTATTAGTTTAGTATAATGTAAACAATATTAGTTCTTTACTCTTAGCATATCCATGTAAGTTTGAGAATTTAGTGATTATCCAATAGAAGGAGAAGTTTAAGGTGTGCCCTCAGAAAAGTATAGCTTTTGCTTAGTCCTTGAACAATTGAGATCTAAAGTTAAAATCAATACAGTAAATAATGATGGAGTAGAGAACATAATCTTTTTAACTTTTATATGTATTTCTAGTAAACCACACAAAAAATATCCAAAATGGAGTTCTTCAATGGTGGTCCAAATTATAATATTTTTAAAGTGACAATTCAGTATAATTTGAGGATGGCAGTTTCCTGAATCTAATACCATGGAGCTGCAAACTATGCTATGTTTAACTCCTTGAGTTCAATCATACTCTACCAAAAGAAAAATGTAAGCAAATAAATAAAAATGTAAATAAACTAACATTAAATATGCAAATTTTAGGATATTCAAGCAGCCATTTTTATTTTCAAAGCACTATACACAATCACATTTAAAAAAAATAAAAAGTGAAATTTATAAATAAATTTTACAATATGCCAATAGCTCTTTTTTCATCTCAAAGCATCATACATGATTGTGTGTATATATATATATATATATATATATATATATATATATATATATATATATATTAAAAATATATTCATAAAAATATTTATAAAAATGCAACAGCAACAATTAGATTACATAATGATACTGGAAAAATCAACATTGAGAAAGGTGTAAGACAAGGTGACTCCATATCTCCAAAACTTTTTACAGCAGTGCTGCAAGAAGTATTTTGTGGATTAAAATGGGAAGCTAAAGGAGTGAAGGTAAATGGAGATTATTTAAGTCATTTAGATTTTGCAGATGATGTAGTTGTTTTTGCAAATAATGCTTTAGAGCTGCAGGAAATGTTGTAGGAGTTATCAGATGAAAGTAGGACTAAAGATAAATGTTAAAAAGACTAAAGTAATGTTTAATCGATTTGCTCAAAATATGAAAATAAAGATTGATTATGATGAGTTAGAAGAAGTTAACAGTTACAAATACCTTGGTCAGATTATTAATACAGATGGAAACATAATGGATGAAATTAATCATAGAATTAAACTTGGTTGGAGTGCTTTTGGTAGAAATAACTTGATACTAAAAGGAAATATGCCTATGTGTTTGAAAAGGAAGGTTTTTAACAAATGTGATTTACCAGTTCTTACTTATGGATCTGAGACTTGGACACTTAATAGAAGAGCAATACAGAGACTTCAGACCACTCAAAGAAGTATGGAGAGATGCATGCTGGGAGTAACAAGAAGAGATCAAAAACACAATGTAAGGGTAAGAGAACAAACAGGTGTTACTGACCTCATTGAAAAAATTAAAAGATTGAAGTGGAGTTGGGCTGGACATATTGCTAGAAGAGATGATAATAGATGGACAATTGAAATTTTAAACTGGATTCCAAGAGATTGTAAAAGACCCAGAAAGAGACCACATATGAGATGGATGGATGAAATAAGAAAATGTGCAGGAGTGATGTGGAGAAGAGAAGCTAAAGATCAGAGAAGATGGATTAAACTTGGAGAGACCTTCATCCTGCAGTGGATTGATAATGGTTGATGATGATATATATTAAAGACATAAAAGCTCATATAGCACTTATAAATAAATAAAAGGAGAGGGTAAGTCACCCCATTTTTTGTTTGGTAGATTGTTTTTTTTTTGGTTTTTTTTTAATATAAATATTTTTCTTTTTCATTACCCACACACCAAACGAGAGAGAAAAATTGTTTGGGCCGTTAATTAAAAAGTATATTTACTGATTATGTGTAGCAAGTTATCCAGGTACCAATAACTAATTCCATATATATATATATATATCATATATATATATATATATATATATATATATATATATTATATATATATATTGTAGCCTTTTGGTTTATTCCATCTATAAACCAAATGTAATAAAATGAAGTAATTGTGGAAAAAAAAATTTTTTATGTAAGAAAAGTTAAGAGTTTTATTTGAGAAAGTAATGGCTATATAGCTCAAAAGCAACATATATAGAGACAGTTTGTGTTTGTATAGAATGTCTATTACTAAAGAGTTGATGAGAATTAAGATTGAATTGATTGGCATTAGCTTTAGTTAACAGTTTCTTTCTGGAGAATAAGTTTAGAGTTATAGGAGATTATAGTGAATATTTATATTTATGATTATCAGAAATTATAATTGATTTTATGCTTGTAATTATAAGAAATTTTGATGGATATTTTATGTTCATATAATCTGAATAATAAGTTTTCTATAATATGTTCTGCACAGGTATGTGAGTGTGATACAGATATATGGGTTTGATTTTTTTTCTTTCATTTATAGAAACTGACATAATTTTCTATATTATTAAAAATGTAAATCTAAATAAGAAATTATTTAGATCAAATGAATGTAACCTTTGTTTGATCAAAAAAGTGTTGGTAAGCTTGTGTTTTCAATTATGTCTTCTTTGACTAATTTCCATAAATTAATTGTCAATGTGTTAATTGAAGAGGTCTGGTTTCAGATCAGACAAAGTTGTTAGGCGAATAACACTTAAGAAAGAGTCATTGTTCATTCTGAGTGGGGATTTTTTAATTAGACTTGAAGAGGAACCACTGGGGGGGGGAGGGTAACATATGTTTTCTTTTTTCTCTTTATCCTATAAAAACTGAAAAAAGTAAATAGGAGAACTTTTTGCTAATTGAGAACAACAGGCTAACTACTAAAAATATATCTCTAAAGGTTTTTCTGCAAATTTTTTTTAAATTTTCTTTCTCAGAATTTAATAATGTATTTAAGTTTTATAGTAGACCAAAATATGAATTTCTAATTCATCCATAAATGGTGCATGTTTCTCTTCCTCACATTAATTATGAAGAAATCGACTTTTAATAAGACATTTTATACTAAATGCTACAACTTGTCCATTCTGCTTATTGCAAATTCATTGAAGGAGAGAACTGTCAAACTTCTGTATGAAATTCAGATTATAATAATTATTTGGCTGTTTAAAATTTATTTAAAGAAATTGCAGCAAACTTCTAAAATGTTTAAAAGGTTAATTCATGTTAGTAATCAGAGACTGCTTATTGTCTATGATTTGAGCCTTTAAATGGAAAAGAAGAAGAAAAGAAAACAAAGTGAATTCAAATCCAGGAAGAACTCATCAAATGGAAGGTAACCAATAGAACTCTTTTAAAAATTTATTAATTCTCCTGTAGCTACACTTTTGATTTAAAATAACTATCTACGTTTTTTATCTATCTTGATTCAAATGACTGTCTGTGCATCTTATACACATTTAATTAAAATAACTGTCTGATGTGCAAGTATATAGCTATCTCAAGTAAAATGAACTGAATGTATTAATTGATTGATGGACAGTGGAAGGAAAAGAAATTTAAAAGAGACTATCTGTAATGTTGATATTTATTCTTTATTTTATTTCGTTTATATAATATGTCATTTGTTGTTGTTTTTTATTATATTTCATTTTGTTTATATGCTATGTCACACTCTAATCACTGGATTATTTAATTTAGTATTTTGTTTATGTTTAAAATGTTTGAAGGAAAGAGAAAAAATGATTTTGATACCATTTAAGTATAGATGCTCACATAAATTTAAATTTAAAAGTAAAGAGAGAAATGATATAAATATTTTTATTATTCTTAACAAAATTTTAATTTGTGCTTAATAGTAAATATGAAGAGTGAGGGGATGGTTGTAAAACCCATAATTATGTTAAAGTATTGTTGGTCTGTTATTGATATAAATGTTAGGTATGTTGTTGGCTTGACTGTTTAAAATTGAAATGATTCATATATGTTTTGATTCAGGATTTGGTTAGTCTTTGTCATTTATCTAGGCTGTAATCGATGTATATATGGGCATATTTAAGCTATAAATGCTTGTCATTACTAACATAAAGTTATCCTACCACCCAATAGATGGGAAATAGCTGTCTCATGATTTATATACCATGGCAGTCGGAGATGACTAAGTTTCACTCCATTTATTTGTTAAGATAGGGAATTATTAATAAAGTTACTGTTTAAGTGTAGAAAATGTTTTGCATGCCAATATAGAGAATAGGTGTCTAGGCATGAGCCCTTTACACAATTATGGATCTTAAGAAAGGATCTCTCTCTCTCTGGCTCAAGCAAATAGTAAGTTTGAAGTTGATGTTGTTGTTTTTTTTAATTTCCCTTACTAAGACATGGCTGTGTGCGTGTTATAGATACTGCATGGTGATGTGTGATATGAAGAGAGTTTTTCTTATGTGGGACAGAATAAAGTTGCCCTGACCAGATAAGGATTCAGTCAGATGTACATGTATGATGAGGAATGACAAAGATTTTAATTAATAAACTAACTGATCTGTGTTGATTTTTTTGTGAATGATGATAAATTGAGGTTGTCAAGCTTAATAGATATACTGACATATTAAGGTATATACAGTCAAAAATGTAAAGATCTGACAAGCATGAATGTAAAAGTGTAAGGTTTGAATTTAAACCCGTTTGCAAAATCAGTAGGGGATTTTTATGACATATCCTTCTTCATTAGAAATGTGAAAATTATTGCTTGATAAAATGATTTAGAAATTTATGATTGTTTAACATTGCTAGTTAGAATAATTGAAACGAATATATTATTTTGGAATAGTCCAATGGACAATGTTTACAGTAAAAGGGGGGAAGTAGAAATTTATAGGTTTTCTTCTCTTTCAAGATATGTTTTCTTAAAGCTAAAATATACGAAATTCTGATTCCATATGTGAGCGTTTGTGTTTATTATTATTATTAATTATTTATTTAATAAATGAATGGGTCAAAACAAGAAGTGAGTCATCCCAGAAATTGGTTAATTCAAACATGTATTCGAATAATAGTCCTGAATAGATCAGAAGCATATATTTGTGTAACAATATTATAATTTAGTGTGTTTTTATTTTAATTTTATCATTATTGTTAATGTAATAAAGTTTACTATTATTATAAGATTATATTGTGTTTTGTGTTTTGGTGTTTCAAATATCTCCAGAATCTATATATCCAGCACCTATATTTAAAGTAATATTAATTCATATTTAAATTTAATTATTCATTTTTATAATGATACTTTATTTCCAAGATCGATTTGCAGTAATCATTATCATATTGTTTCCATATTCGATTCACATAGTTGATTTTATATTGACAAGTTATTTCCATAATTGAATTACAGTATTGATTTTATCTTGAATATTTCTATATTCGATTAACATAAATCATTTTATATAAGTCACTTTTATAAACTTCATTTTCACATAATTCATTTTAACATACTTTAGTTTCATAATTAATTTGCATAATCTGATTTTATGAATTATTTCCGTACGTTACTCTCATAAGTAAATTTTGATTGATTTATCTGATTAATGTCCATGGTTTATACTTCCATAGTTTACTCTAGCAAAATATGATAGGTTTGAAGTTGTTAATTAAAATTTGGTCAATAGATTAGAAATAATAGAATAAGAATGACAGGGAATAGTTGAGTTAAGTTTAACAAATTTAACCTTTTGATTCATTGTAATGTTGTGAATATTGGGAGCAGACATAAAATCCCTTTCCTGCTCTCAGTATTTAGAGTGATTCCCACTATTAAACTTGTGTTAAAATTTATTTTGCATATATGGGATCATATCCATTACAGTGTAATCGCCTATATGGGCACCTCTTGACAGATCTAGACCTTGAGAAAGAGCAGTTCAATTGTTAATCTAAGAGCTAGTTTGGAAATCAAGTAGCATATTATAATAAAATTGTTATACTATTATAAAATAGGGATCAGGAATTGATAGTTGATCGAAAGATATATGTGTGATAGAGAAATAAGATTAGTGATTCTCAGATTAGAGAACATAACACAGACATTCGTGTTATATAATTGTAGCTATTGAAAGTGATAGCTGCTGAGAACCAAAAATAAAGTAATAGAATTAAATGGGGAGGATTTATCTGTGATAATTTTGTCTAATGTTAAATTAAATGATGGTTTTATATTATGAACGTAGATTATGAGTTCTCTGCATTAATTACTGATTTATTTCCAGTCAGATATAAATGAGAACTATATATAGTATTGCCTGTAGTTACCACTTGAGATCAGATATTTATAATAAAGTTGTGGAAGAAAGTTGTCTCATTATTATAAATTTTATAATAAATTTATCATGAAATATTTGCATGACTAATGCTAGGTTTGAAATTAAGACCACATAGATTGAATGGTTGTATTAATATTATTGGTATTAGTATTTTTTTGAGAGACAATTTAATTCCTTTCTCCAGTATCTTCTATAGTCCTAAATATGGCTAATGATGATGATCTCTGGTGGGCATTACAAGTTATAGATGCAATTTGGCGCCCCTAGTATATTTTATCCTAAAGTTTGTATAAAATTAATTGACTAGCTGCTTGAAATAAATGAGAGGTTGTTGAGGTTGAATAAGTGAAAGATTGCACGGAGAAAGTTGAGGTCACAATATATATATATATATATATATATATATATATATATATATATATATATATATATATATATATATATAGTAACCTAGTGTTATTGACACTTGGTTTACTTGGCATTATTTCTGCAGGAAAACAATGCTATTCTTTAAAGAAATAAAAAGATAAAATAACAATAGTAATAATTGATTAATAAAGTATGCTATTCACTCACTTTGGCATGTTTTGGGTGAATAACTAATAGATTTAATAACTCAATGTCATTTTTAAAGAGAGAACATGAATAATTTAATTGAGATATTAATAATTAGAGCAAATTAATATGGTATAAAAGCTAAACAGTAATTGATTTGGATGGGTAGAGGGGAGAGTGGATGAGTGTCTTATCATAAAGCACAATAACTTCTGGTAATTTCTTTTTGTAAAAAAAAAAAAAAAAAAAAAAAAAATGTTTAAAGAATTATACATCACTGATTGTTAATTTAATGTATTTATTATTATTTTTTTTATTGTCAAATTACTTTGTAATCCAGGTAAATAATACTAAAACTATATGATTGTAATAGGTTTTTCCTTTCTTTTGTTTATGTTATAATCAAATGATTATTTTTCTGTAAGAGGTCGCTAAAGTAAAAAATATATATATATAGTCTGCTTTTAGTTTTCAAGGAAGGAACAGTGCTGAAATTTGGTAACTCAATTTTTTCATTTTATTTTGCAGAAATAAATGTAATCAAAGTAAAATTTTAATAATATAATGTGTGGCTAAATTTTTTTGATAAGATATCCTGATTTCCTGTGCCATCTACCTATTTAAAGACCTTTTATACTTAAAAATTTATTGTCTCGTGCTAAAGTTCAAAAATGACAGATGTAACTAAAAGAGTCACGAAAAATTATATTATATCTAAATTAAGGAAAAGAAGTGATTTCCAAGAAAAAATTAATTATTTATTAACTTTATGTCATTTATTGATATTTTCTTGGTATAGAAAGAAAAAAAAATAATAATTGAAAGAAATATTTGAAACCAAGGAAAATCAACTAGAAACATTTTCGCGCTCTTTTTCAATATTGTCTGCCTTTACAAATAATGTAGTTACATATGTTAAAATATGTTTTATTCACCAGAATTGTCTGGAAATAATAATAATGATGAATAAGATTAAATTATGCACCTGTATATTTTAAAAAAAAATATATAACCTTTCTCAGAGTAAATATAGGAAAAATTATATACGTGCATTCTTACGGAGAAGTTACCGTTAAAAAAAAAAAAAAAATTTATAATTCCTAAAGTATGAACAAAACCAAATATCTTAGTGACTTAATGATAAAAATAAATGATATATTATATTACACATCAGTTGGAGTTATTAAAACTTCCTATACATGTAAATCAGCTGCAGTTATTATCAGAATAATCTCGGAAGAAATTGTGCATTTTTGTCCATAAGTAAGCTAGCTAATATGAATTGTATGTATTGTCAATAAATAAAAAAAATATTGTGTATGTTTATCGTCTATAGTCAAATATTCGTCTATGTTAGAAGTCTATTTTATTTTCTTGGATCCCAAAATTGTAGTAGTTTAATTCAAGTAAGAATTAATCTTCAATTCTGCTATATTTTTCTTTACCAAATTTATTAAACGCACAAAATAAGAGAAAACTTTTATTTAAAAGAAATAATACCATGCGTTTATTGTTTTTAAACTTGCTTCATGAAATACGACTGGATAAAGCTCTTCACCTGGACCAATTGCTCAACAGAAAAACATTTTCTAATGAGATAGTATGCACTTGTTAATTAATGACTGTTTAAAACAAAGTTATAAATGATATGTATTTTTTTTGTTATATCACATAGGTTAAAGTCTGTATGGTCAAGGGATATTTAATAACCTTGTAATGACAAAGGTATGTTTTAATATAATTATTCTAGGTTAACTTGATATTCAACACGAAAGAAAAAATCTATAAAATATGTTTTAATTATTACATACAATTGTAGGTAGAAATTTTGTATGTTAGATACGTAAAAGAAAAATATTTAGATATTTAAGGGGTAAAATAAATATTGAAAATTATCAGAAGTAACTAAAGAAAAAAAATGCTATAACAAAATATTTCTTGTTAAAGTTTTGAAACGAATTTATACTGTATTAATTGAGGAATTTATTCCTAATTATTCTTAAATAACACATCCACTTTATTTAGTTTAAGATAGTATGCTACCAACTATTTTGAATGTTCCTTTATTAAAATTAAAATTATTATACTTTTATTCTATGATGTCCATTGATTTCAGATGTTGATCAAAGTATACACGGTAACATAAGTTTATTATAATCAGTGTATTTACTTATCCTGCCCAGATATAGCATTGGTATATGCTTAATATTCGCATAGGTAATAATTATAATGTATTTATTTTGTGGGATGAAAAATGATCTCCCCAAAAGCTTTGTTTTCCATGAGAGGAAGATTTTAAATATAATGTTCAGGTATGTTTATAGCCCAAGTGATCGATTCTCATAGATAGGACGATCAAGAATTTATCTAGCAGTTAGTATGCTTCATTCGTTTAAATCCCAGGAGAGGATTGTATTTGGTGTGTGTTCGTTGTATGCCCAAGTAAGAGGCAAGAAACCACCAAAATATTTTAATGTAGTAGATTACTCTACAGACCTTCGTGGTTATTCCATATTCCTCATGTGAAAATAAAGATAGCTCCACCATGGAAGGTGTTGATTATTGTGCTTAATTTTGAAAGTTCGGGCAAGATAAAGGTTATATTGGAGGTGTTAGTTCCTCAAGATCCACTTTAGTATAAATAGTGCTTAGTAACTAAGACCAATATCTGTATTGTGCTGCTAAATATTGCTAGTATTTGACAAGTAAATCAATGGAGAAAGTAATTAAAATTGCGTAATTTAAAACGCTTATTTACTGAAGGAATATTCAAATGCAATATTTAATTCTGGTTAGTAATTAAATAATACTCATATTTAAAATTATACGTATGAATAAAATTTGTATCATAACTTAAGTTAGCATTAAGTTAAATGTAAGATGGTAAGTGTAACTTCTGATAACTGGCCTATAATTAGAATAGGTTATCCCATTAAAGACCATAAATAAAGTAAATGTATTAGAAATAAATTTAATATTTTGCGTATTGCATATGATTGGATTAATCATTTAAAAAAAAAAAATAGTTAGTCAATAATTTTGAATAAAAGCTTCTACAAGGTTACCAAAATTTAATAAACAATGTATTGGTAATGAAATGTACTTTTAGTTAATCAATCCATATGATTGCATACAGGAGAAGTAGTAACCTCTAGTCCATAACCAAAAGAGTATACAGATTAATGTCAGTTATATTTTATATTTTTGTATTACTATGGGATTATTGAATAAATGTTCATATATTTTTTTGTGATAATAATAAATTATAGTCTTGTTAAAATTTGTTGTAGATTCATTTTTTTTTGTTTTTATATGCTAAATATAAGTGTTTGCACAATATTTGCAAAACCTTTTCTTGAGTCCGAAATCATTTCAAACCCTTAAAAACTTAATAGACCAGAGAAATAAATTTAAGCAGATCGGAATATGTCATTATATTTTAGTTTAATGATAATTATTTATGGAGTTGAAAACTTAAGACTAAACATTCACCTTTGTGTAAAAAAAAAAATGAATTTTTTTTCCAAACCATTAACTTTGGTTGCACATTATTCCATTCCCATTTAGTTAAATTGTCTAAGTAATAAATCTTAGTTATATGATTGTGTTGTCATGGATGATGGAAGGACACAAAAAGCACCCTTGTCTTTTTATTATTCTGACTGAGATTCTGGAAAAAAGGGCTGTGTTATTCAAAATTATACATCATTATTGAATAGAATTATCATCTCTTTAAATAATATAGCAGTTGATATGAGAGATGAAGACACATTGAATTTAAGTAAAATAAATGTTTCCTATAGCCGACCAGAATGCCAGTCATATGCGACAACACAATACCGCCGAGCATTTCCTTACATGAAACAAAGAACCCTGAGATTAATATTATTATAATTATTCTTTAAATTAATAAGTGATCAATTATTGTTGTTATTACAATCATGGCATGGCTTAAGAGAATTGAATGTACAATTGTATTATATGAAAAGTATTTTAGATCATATTGGCAAATTAATGGATATGTTGCTTTATTTTGGTTGCCTTAATTTCCAACCTGAAAAATTAGTGCAAACTAAACTAATAAATAATTACAGAATAAACAGAGGAAATTTTTATTGGGTTAGAAATGGTGCCCAACATGGGGCCATCGATGGCTATAGCTGGCCACGATGAATTTGGTAAACTTTTCTTGAAGTCAATATTAATATTGTTTGCACTTGAATGGATTAGTTATTCATTGATTAAAAATATTTGCCAATAATGAATTGTTTAGCTATAAGATATTATGTGAATATCTATTATATGATCTAATCTTTTGCCACTGAAAAATAAATAATTAAGTTGTTAGTTTATGATGTTGTAGTCTGTAGGCAATTCCATAAAACACTGTAATGATTTTATCATTTATGATGATCTGTTTGTCTGGTCTTGTGATTGGCACTTATGCTATATTACATAATATCTAATGAGATTTATATGGACCAAGAAGCATGTGAAAAAAAAAGCATATTTAGTAGTTAATGTTGGAGCTTTAGGGATATTAAATGTCAGAGCATAGTTTTTGGTGTAGATTGTTTTTGGTAGGAGAGGCATGGAGGCAGGATGTCTTGTCAATAATTTCTTATCGATAAATTTATTAATAGTTCATTGCTAATATTTCAGTACTGTTAAATACTAAAAGAGTTAGAATTTTAATATGAGGGAAAACAAAGATAATCATAGTATTTCTGAGGATTTGGGAGGATCCCAAGAGTTACAATCCCCTGATACACAGAATCCATATTTTAGTGTAGAATTAAAAGAGGAAGGGGAAGATTTGGATATAGCTAACCCAGAAGAAGCCACAATAATAAAGGGAAAACATGAAAATGAGCCAGATCAATTAATGAAAAATACATTGGAGGAATTCTTGAAAAAATTAGAAAAATCAAATAGTGAATTGAAAAGTCAGATACAAAACTCAAATAGTGAATTAAAAAGTGAATTAAAAAGTCAGATCCAAAACTCAAATAGTAAATTAGAACAATTAAAAAGTGAATTAAAAAGTCAGATCCAAAACTCAAATAGTAAATTAGAACAATCAAATAGTGAATTAAAAAGTCAGATCCAAAACTCAAATAGTGAATTAAAAAGTCAGATACAAAATTTAGATATTAAATTAGACAATCAAGTACAGGAGATAAAGGACTTAAGGGAAGATTTGAGAAATCATGTAGAAGAATCAAAATTGGCCTCTGAAAAGCTGGAAACAAGAATAAGGAAAGAGATCAAAATAAATTCTGAAAGGGCAGAAAATATGATTGAGGCTATCCAGCAGGACTTTAAAAGTCAATATATTGTATTAAACAATGAAGTACAGGAAATAAAAAATTATCAAAAGAAAACAGTAGTATTTCAAAGAGAAATTCAGGATAGAGTTGAATCTATTAAGGGAGAATTAGACAGTGCTAGAAGTGAAGTTAGTAATTTGAAAGAGGAAGTTAAAAATATAACTCTAGAACCTGACAATGTAGTGAAAGGATGTCAGAGCCAGATTACCAGATTAATAGCTAAACTAGAAACTCAAGAGTTAACCCAATGTGAGATTAATCAAAATCTAGAAAGTGAGCTAAGTCAAGTTATGGGAAGAGTAGAAAATTTTAATGATATAATAAAGAGTAATGCACAGCTATTACATAATAATCTCCAAGATGAAATAGGGGAATTAATGACTCAGTGTGAGAGTAAAGTCTATCAAAGGTTAGAAGATAAATTCGGGATAGATAAAGATGAAACTATTAACCAATTGGAACAACAGATTAAACACTTAAATGTGGGTTTAAAAGATAGTTCAAAGAGAATGGACTGTGAATGGCAGAACTATAAGTTAGAATTAGACAGTCGAATGCAAGCTACAGACTATAATAGGGATAATTTTACAAAAAGTAAAAAAGTTGTTCAAAGTAAAGGTTTATCTGAAACTCAAGTAAAGGAAACAAATAATGGTCATAATAACCAAGTAATATCTGAGTTACATACGGTAATTAATCCAGTAGAATCAATATACGATCCATTAAATGAGGCTAGAAGTAAAGTCATGCTAGAGCCAGAAAGTAATAGCTCCATGGCCTTAAAATTCTTAAAAATAAAATTTTTTAGAGGTGAATATCTGGAGAATCCACACGAGTATCTCCAGAATCTGGAGGAGTTGTTCACCTTATGTCATTTATCTGAGATAGAAAAGATTGCTATTGCCGCTAACCATTTGTGTGCAGCATCTAAAGACTGGTGGCAATCATTATTTATTAAACCAGAAACATATGGAGACTTCAAATATCTTATGTTAGCCAGTTTTTTGGGGGAAGACCACCAAGATAACCTGAGATATCAGATATCTCAGGAAAGATATCATGCAAATAAGGGTAGTTATACTCAGTTTTTCAGGAGTCAGGCCGTCAAATTGAAAACCTTGACAGCTTATCCTTTATCTGAGACACAAATTGTGCGAATAATTCACCATAATCTGCCGAGGCATATAGAGCAGATCTTGATTGCTGCTGACAGACATACCATAGAAGAGGTGGTAGAAATTTTAGATTCGTTAGAGACCAGTGATAGGAATATTGATAATAGAATTAGGGTAAATAGAGACACCCATCCGATGGTGAGTAATATCAATTTCGAAGATAGGTCACATATGGGAAGGAGGAAGTTAGTTAGAGAAAAAGGATATTATAGGACGAATCCCTATGGTAGACAGAATAGCCACCTCAGTAGGCCAACAGTTAAGAGTAGAATTCTGAATGAGAATCAGGCTTCTACTAGTGGTATCCCAACAATACCAAAGAAAAATATAAAAGGTAGTAAAAGTAGCGGAGCATTAAATTAAAAAGGACCTCGCAGGAATGTTCCTCACTTCGGGGCCCTATTTTTAAATGTATGGGGAACAGCATAATGTGGAACATGACCAAGCACTGGCCAGAATTAACCTTAAAAAGATGGGTGATAAACGCACTCGTTATTCCAAAACCAGTCCACATCCTTTTAAAGTCCATGATTTTGTTTTAATTAGAACTCCCCATGTGAGTAATCTCCGGAAACATATGTTTAGAAAATTCATGTATCTTTATGAAGGCCCCTATGAAATTGTGACACAAGTGGGTGAGAATGCCTTTTTGGTCTCAACCCCTGATGGAACAAGAGGTACCTATAATGCCTGAAGCTTACTACCATATCCCAAGCAAAATTAAATCCTTTAAACTGTATTTATTGACATAAGAAAGAAGTAGGATATAAACTTAGTAATACCATAAGAAGTGTTAAAAATGCATATATTATTTTATTTTTTATTTATTATAACGGTGGGAGAATTGTAACCTAGTGTTATTGACACTTGGTTTACTTGGCATTATTTCTGCAGAAAAACAATGCTATTCTTTAAAGAAATAAAAAGATAAAATAACAATAGCAATAATTGATTAATAAAATATGCTATTCACTCACTTTGGCATGTTTTGGGTGAATAACTAATAGATTTAATAACTCAAGGTCATTTTTACAGAGAGAACATGAATAATTTAATTGAGATATTAATAATTAGAGCAAATTAATATGGTATAAAAGCTAAACAGTAATTGATTTGGATGGGTAGAGGGGAGAGTGGATGAGTGTCTTATCATAAAGCACAATAACTTCTGGTAATTTCTTTTTGTAAAAAAAAAAAAAAAAGAAAAAAAAATAATGTTTAAAGAATTATACATCACTGATTGTTAATTTAATGTATTTATTATTATTTTTTTTATATTGTCAAATTACTTTGTAATCCAGGAAAATAATACTAAAACTATATGATTGTAATAGGTTTTTCCTTTCTTTTGTTTATGTTATAATCAAATGATTATTTTTCTGTAAGAGGTCACTAAAGTAATATATATATATATATATATATATATAGTCTGCTTTTAGTTTTCAAGGAAGGAACAGTGCTGAAATTTGGTAACTCAATTTTTTCATTTTATTTTGCAGAAATAAATGTAATCAAAGTAAAATTTTAATAATATAATGTGTGGCTAAATTTTTTTGATAAGATATCCTGATTTCCTGTGCCATCTACCTATTTAAAGACCTTTTATACTTAAAAATTTATTGTCTCACGCTAAAGTTCAAAAATGACAGATGTAACTAAAAGAGTCACGAAAAATTATACTATATCTAAATTAAGGAAAAGAAGTGATTTCCAAGAAAAAATTAATTATTTATTAACTTTATGTCATTTATTGATATTTTCTTGGTATAGAAAGAGAAAAAAATAATAATTGAAAGAAATATTTGAAACCAAGGAAAATCAACTAGAAACATTTTCGCACTCTTTTTCAATATTGTCTGCCTTTACAAGTAATGTAGTTACATACGTTAAAATATGTTTTATTCACCAGAATTGGCTGGAAATAATAATAATGATGAATAAGATTAAATTATGCACCTGTATATTTTTTAAAAAAATATATAAAAAAATATATAAACTTTCTCGGAGTAAATATAGGAAAAATTATATACGTGCATTCTTACGGAGAAGTTACCGTTAAAAAAAATAATAATAATTTATAATTCCTAAAGTATGAACAAAACCAAATATCTTAGTGACTTAATGATAAAAATAAATGATATATTATATTACACATCAGTTGGAGTTATTAAAACTTCCTATACATGTAAATCAGCTGCAGTTATTATCAGAATAATCTCGGAAAAAATTGTGCATTTTCGTCCATAAGTAAGCTAGCTAATATAAATTGTACGTATCGTCAATAAAAAAAAAATATTTTGTATGTTTATCGTCTATAGTCAAATATTCGTCTATGTTAGAAGTTTATTTTATTTTCTTGGATCCCAAAATTGTAGTAGTTTAATTCAAGTAAGAATTAATCTTCAATTCTGCTATATTTTTCTTTACCTAATTTATTAAACGCACAAAATAAGAGAAAACTTTTATTTAAAGGAAATAATACCATGCGTTTATTGTTTTTAAACTTGCTTCGTGAAATACGACTGGATAAAGCTCTTCACCTGGACCAATTGCTCAACAGAAAAACATTTTCTAATGAGATAGTATGCACTTGTTAATTAATGACTGTTTAAAACTAAGTTATAAATGATATGTATTTTTTTTGTTATATCACATAGGTTAAAGTCTGTATGGTCAAGGGATATTTAATAACCTTGTAATGACAAAGGTATGTTTTAATATAATTATTCTAGGTTAAGTTGATATTTAACACGAAAGAAAAAATCTATAAAATATGTTTTAATTATTACATACAATTGTAGGTACAAATTTTGTATGTTAGATACGTAAAAGAAAAATATTTAGATATTTAAGGGGTAAAATAAATATTGAAAATTATCAGAAGTAACTAAAAAAAAAAAAATTGCTATAACAAAATATTTCTTGTTAAAGTTTTGAAACGAATTTATACTGTATTAATTGAGGAATTTATTCCTAATTATTCTTAAATAACACATCCACTTTATTTAGTTTAAGATAGTATGCTACCAACTATTTTGAATGTTCCTTTATTAAAATTAAAATTATTATACTTTTATTCTATGATGTCCATTGATTTCAGATGTTGATCAAAGTATACACGGTAACATAAGTTTATTATAATCAGTGTATTTACTTATCCTGCCCAGATATAGCATTGGTATATGCTTAATTTCGCATAGGTAATAATTATAATGTATTTATTTTGTGGGATGAAAAATGATCTCCCCAAAAGCTTTGTTTTCCATGAGAGGAAGATTTTAAATATAATGTTCAGGTATGTTTATAGCCCAAGTGATCGATTCTCATAGATAGGACAATCAAGAATTTATCTAGCAGTTAGTATGCTTCATTCGTTTAAATCCCAGGAGAGGATTGTATTTGGTGTGTGTTCGTTGTATGCCCAAGTAAGAAGCAAGAAACCACCAAAATATTTTAATGTAGTAGATTACTCTACAGACCTTCGTGGTTATTCCATATTCCTCATGTGAAAATAAAGATAGCTCCACCATGGAAGGTGTTGATTATTGTGCTTAATTTTGAAAGTTTGGGCAAGATAAAGGTTATATTGGAGGTGTTAGTTCCTCAAGATCCACTTTAGTATAAATAGTGCGTTAGTAACTAAGATCAATATCTGTATTGTGCTGCTAAATATTGCTAGTATTTGACAAGTAAATCAATGGAGAAAGTAATTAAAATTGCGTAATTTAAAACGCATATTTACTGAAGGAATATTCAAATGCAATATTTAATTCTGGTTAGTAATTAAATAATACTCATATTTAAAATTATACGTATGAATAAAATTTGTATCATAACTTAAGTTAGCATTAAGTTAAATGTAAGATGGTAAGTGTAACTTCTGATAACTGGCCTATAATTAGAATAGGTTATCCCATTAAAGACCATAAATAAAGTAAATGTATTAGAAATAAATTTAATATTTTGCGTATTGCATATGATTGGATTAATCATTTAAAAAAAAAAAAATAGTTAGTCAATAAATTTGAATAAAAGCTTCTACAAGGTTACCAAAATTTAATAAACAATGTATTGGTAATGAAATGTACTTTTAGTTAATCAATCCATATGATTGCATACATGAGAAGTAGTAACCTCTAGTCCATAACCAAAAGAGTATACAGATTAATGTCAGTTATATTTTATATTTTTGTATTACTAGGGGATTATTGAATAAATGTTCATATATTTTTTTGTGATAATAATAAATTATAGTCTTGTTAAAATTTGTTGTAGATTCATTTTTTTGTTTTTATATGATAAATATAAGTGTTTGCACAATATTTGCAAAACCTTTTCTTGAGTCCGAAATCATTTCAAACCCTTAAAAACTTAATAGACCAGAGAAATAAATTTAAGCAGATCGGAATATGTCATTATGTTTTAGTTTAATGATAATTATTTATGGAGTTGAAAACTTAAGACTAAACATTCACCTTTGTGTAAAAAAAAAAAAAAAAAATGAATTTTTTTCCAAACCATTAACTTTGGTTGCACATTATTCCATTCCCATTTAGTTAAATTGTCTAAGTAATAAATCTTAGTTATATGATTGTGTTTTCATGGATGATGGAAGGACACAAAAAGCACCCTTGTCTTTTTATTATTCTGACTGAGATTCTGGAAAAAAGGGCTGTGTTATTCAAAATTATACGTCATTATTGAATAGAATTATCATCTCTTTAAATAATATAGCAGTTGATATGAGAGATGAAGACACATTGAATTTAAGTAAAATAAATGTTTCCTATAGCCGACCAGAATGCCAATCATATGCGACAACACAATACCGCCGAGCATTTCCTTACATGAAACAAAGAACTCTGAGATTAATATTATTATAATTATTCTTTAAATTAATAAGTGATCAATTATTGTTGTTATTACAATCGTGGCATGGCTTAAGAGAATTGAATGTACAATTGTATTATATGAAAAGTATTTTAGATCATATTGGCAAATTAATGGATATGTTGCTTTATTTTGGTTGCCTTAATTTCCAACCTGAAAAATTAGTGCAAACTAAACTAATAAATAATTACAGAATAAACAGAGGAAATTTTTATTGGGTTAGAATATATATATTAAGAGCATATAATTTTATTCTTTCTTTATTATCATTTCCAAATATGATATGCAATGTTTTGTGTAATGAAATATTTACTTGAGCTTAATGTTAAAAGTTTAACAAAAAAAAAAAAAAAAAAAACATCCAAACAATTAGAAAGATCCTAATTTTTTAATGATGGCCATTATTGTTTCCATAAAAAAGAAAAAGTTAGTGAAAAAAAATATTGCCTAAAGTGTATTTAATAGCAACAGATAATTAGTTTTTTACTTATTCTTTAATGCTTCTGTGAATGTATGATTAAACAACACAGTAAAATTCATAAATATTTCCACTCAAATTGTTATTAATAATTATATTATTACTAGTTGTACCTGGCCTAAATAGGCCATGGTTTTTTTAATTAGATGCATGGTCTTAAGATTGTAGCCTTAATATATATTACTTTAATATTTAATATATTAATATTTAATATATTTGATATATTTAATATTTAATGTAAATTAAACAAAAGATTTTAATATTATATAAATAAATGTGAGAATTGTACACCAGTCTGAAAGGCCATCATTTCGCCTTTAATTATACATTAACCAAAACTAAATGTAAATACAATACTATAGTATCTATCTTTTTTCTCATTAAATATCACATTTCAATCATGAATTTATGTACTGTAATCACATTTGCTTCACCATTTAAATACTATCCTCCTGTAGTTAAAAGCACATGAACTGATTTTTTCCTGAGCAGTTATTATTAATGGGAGAACTACTTTCTTCCCATAAATGTAATAGTTTATTTAATTGGTTGTGAATTTGTCACATGATAGCCTTCCTGAACAAATATTCATCAATCAGACAACAGAGAAAATAGGCATTTTATATATAAGATTTTTTTTTTAATTTTGTGTATACTCCCTGATGTTAATTTACATATGTATACCATACATATAAAAGATATCTGTATTATATATATATATATGTGTGTGTGTGTGCTGAAAAGTACTGTAAACATACAATTCAGTAAACAAAATATATTTTATTCAAATCAATGTTTTGTCAACAAAACATGAGCTAGTATTCACTGTATACAATTGTACATGGGGAGAGGGGGAACTTGGAACAAAATATAGCATAGTTTTAAGCCCCACCAAATGCAATTTTCTCGCTATCCTATAACTTAATTACCGACTTACCCATAGCTGTCTGAGCTACAATACCACCAGATCACCTATTACTAATAGCATGTTTCCTATTAAATAGAATGTATTGATAATAAATTGCCTCAATTTGACCTTAGCTTACTAATAAGAGAAATCTTCAGTTGAAGACTGGAGTACCCTTCCATACTTTTTTTATTGTATGATGTCATGATAAAACGGCAGATTCCAAAGCTCATAATTATGGTCACAGCCCCATTCTGTTCTCTCTTGAACTTCTCAGAAGCTCCTGAATAATAAACCATTCAATTCCTATGTCATATCTTTCTGAATTTCCCATCATGCTTTGCTTCAATGGTAGAGTGGGAAATTCTGGGACTCAAGGCCCATGAATCGCAGCCCATTTCTGATGCGTGAACTTCTTATGAATTCCTGAATAACAAACTATTCAATTACTATATTTTTCTGAGTTCCCAGCATGCTGTGCTGCAGTGTTATAATGGTACCCCCTGGGGCTGAAGGTCTGTAGATCACAGCACAGCTCTGCCTCTTCTGATGCTTGAACTTCTTATGACCTGAATAATAAACCATTCAATTACAATATTCTTTTTTGGAGTTCCCAGCATGCATTGCTGCAATAGCAGGGTGGCAGACCCTGGATTCCAAGGTCCATAGATTGCAGTCCAGCTCTATCACTTCTGATACTTGGACCTTTTATGAATTCCTGAATAAAAAAAACCATTTGATTACTATAGTCTTTTTTAAGTTCCCAGCATGCTTTGCTGCAGTGACTGAGTCTGGAGCTCTAGGCCCATGGGAGTCTAGTTCTGTTACTCCTGATACTTGAATTTCTTAAGAAATCCTGAATGATAAACCGTCCAATTATTATATTCTTTGTTAATTCCTAGGATGCTTTGCTGCAGTGGTAGATGGACAGACAGGGATGCTCAAGGTCCATGGATCACAGCACAACTCTGTCATTTGTGGTTCTTGAACTTCTTATGACCTCACAAATCATAAAGCATTCTTCTATTTAGGCCAGATGATCCTTTAGTCACTAGAGTTTTCTTCAGGTTTTAGTATCTCCCTCATTCTAAATTGTTCTATTGTGATAGAAAGTGAAATTACTATATTCTAATGCTGGCTATGTAAATAATTTGCATATCATTTGCATATCACCACTTCACTTCCTATTCTGCACCATTTATCACTATGGCTATGAATATGAGGCAATATACCTCGAAAGCACTTAGCCGTTAACTTTTGCATAGACTTATAAAAATAATTATTATAGCTTCTTTTTCCAGCACCTCACATGCTTCTAATTATATTATATTCTAACTAGTAAATGATTTTTTTATTATTTTTTCCAAATTAATAAACAGGGGCAAAACTCTCTATATAATCATGCCACCTAGTGTAAGACAAAATAATCAACGGATGCAAGAAAATTTGTGCATATATCCCTATCTAGTGCCTACTCATCCAATATTCCCAGATTACTTTCTATCTTATGGCTTTCAACAATGAGGAGCTTTAGATATGAGAGCACTGCATCTAGATTTTAGGCTCTAATGCAACCCTCCAGAAGCCATCTTTTACTTTTTAGTTAACTATAAAACTGAGCCCAAAATAAAAATTAAATAATGTTTTCAATACTAGATCATTCACTTGTATAGTTGTAGAGATCTGAACCCAGTCCAGCATCTATATATTTTTGTGGTTTGGCTCTTTAGTAATCATAATCACAATTATCCTATTTGTCAGGATTAGTATTAAGCCACTAAACATCACATGATCACCATTTCCTATAATTGCAGAAGCTGTTAAAACAGCGCAAACTTCTCATACAGTAGTGCCACCCTGTGCAAGCATAGAAAATAGTGATCATGTGATGTATAATGGTTTAATACAAATCCTGCCAAATAGGATCCATGGTGACTATGACTATTAAAGAACCAAAGACACAAAAAATGTATAGATGCTGAACTGGTTCAGAGATCTATGACTATACAAAGAAATGAGCTTAAATTTAAAACATTATTACACTTCATTTTGAACATATAACTTTATAATTAACTAAAAAGATAAAAGATGGCTGCTAGAGGATTGTATTAGATCCTGATATCTAGGTGCAGTACTCTCATACCCAATGCTTCTCACTAATGAAAACCATTGGGGATATTAGATAAGTAAGCACTAGATAGGGATTTTATGCACAAACTTTCTTGTATCCATTGATTATCCTGGCTTATACTTGGTGGCACTACTATATGGAGAGTTTTCACCTCTGTTTTAACAGCTTCTGCAAGCATAGAAAATGGTGATTATGTGATGTCTAGTGGTTTAATAAAATGAATTTACAAAATGACTGTATTATTTTTTTTTAATTCCTTTATAATACATAATTTCATTCAGATATCCCTTTACTAAGATTTCATACTTGATTTTACAAATTGGCTTAAAAACAATGCAAAACCTTCTCATAAAATATTAAATCTAATAGTATAAAATAACACAATTAATGTAGAAATATTAAGTAATAATAAAACAAGAAATCACAATATGAATATTTTTTCATGATCGACCAGACCTTATTTATTTAAAAGTAATAATAAACATTAGATATAGTTCATTGTTTTGGGGGTTTTTTTTTGTGGTTTTTTTTTTGGGGGGGTGAGATATTTTTTATAATACATTAAAGATCAGCCTTTTGAGCTATTGTGCATATGCTTTTTACGAGTGTTAATAATAAATGAATACTTTCACTCCACCACAAGATATAGTATTTAAGAAAGAATAAAATGAATCCACTTATTCTTTCCAACCCAAATGCTTATATTTTTTATGTTTTGGACGAATTATAAACACTTATTACCTTGAATTTTATGCTAGATATTCTGAATTTTTTGATCAGTAAAATACGTAATGCAATTGATATCTTAGATATAATGTGTTTAAATGAGCTAACATAAAGGTATTTGGTGAAGCTAATTACAGGTAATAAAATTAATGGCTGAGCACTTTTGAGAAGTTTTCTCTTCTCATAATCACAGCTAGTGCATTTAGTCATATTATTTGTTTAGTTGGGAAGTTTACATTTTGCTTATTATCATAGATTGAAATATATATTTCTAGCTCAGAATATATAAATTTGCTAAAGGTTAGCTATAATATTTTTACAAACACATAAAAATTGATTTCAGACTTTTATAATTTTAGAAAGCTGGTTTAGATTTAATCATACAGATTTCATTTCACTTGCAGATAGCTTCCAAAATATTTTTTCGGGGATATTTACGTTTATAAGGTTCATCATCACTTTAAACAAAATCGACTTTTACATGAATCTCCTAAAATAGTTGCAGATTCAGGCGAGAAGATTTTTGAAATAGTTGTTACTCAGATATTTTAAATATTCAATATATAATTATACTGTTGATGTAATACTAAAACTTGAAATTTGTTATTAAAACAGGCAAAACTCTCCATACATTGATTACTCTGGTTGGCACTGAGTGGCACTACTGTATGGAGAGTTTTGCCTGTTTTAATAACAGTTATGTGCTAGCATAAGAAATAGTGATCATGTGAACTTGAAATTTGTCTTATCACTTATGTAATAACTGTTGATGGATGATATAATACTCAATGTCAATTGATATTTCTTTTATATGCCACAATACAAGAGAGCAAGCAAAAAGATAGAATTTTACAATGTATAAGTTTTATAATTACATTTTGAATTACAAGTGTCAAATTCACTTAGCCCACATCTTTGACACCATCCACTTTAGATAAATAGAGTAATGACCATTATTAATCATTTACTAAATTAGAGATTGTCTCTAGTACAGATATAAACTTTAAAACTCAGTTAAAGATTAATATATCTGATTTTTTAAATTAAGCACCCACACACACACATGGTTATTCACATTTGTATTCTACCACAAATTCTTTTAAATTCATATAAATAAAGATACAATAAAAGGCAAATGATCCCCAATTATACATTTTATGCTGAACTAGCATTTGTCAGTTGGTCCAGGTCACTATATATATATGTGTGTGTGTGTGTGTGTGATATGATTATTATCCATCTATATTAAATCATTACATTTTGAATTACAAGTGTCAAACTAACTCAACCCACATATTTGATGCCATCGACTTTAGATAAATATAGTAATGATTATTACTAATCATTTACTAAACTAGAGATTGTCTCTAGCTCAGATATAAACTTTAAAACTAAAGTTCTCTTTCCCGTATGTAATATCTTTATAAATATATTAAATAATCTCAATAGTACCATATATTCTTTTAAATTCATATAAATAAAGACACAATAAAAGACAAATGACCCCCTAGTGCAGAATCAGCACTCATCTGTTGGTCCAGACCACTATCTCTCATATATATCTTTATTATATGAAAATATTTATCTATGGGATTGAATAATTACATTTTGAATTGCATGTGTCAAACTAACTCAACCCACATCTTTGACATCATCCACTTTAGATAAATACCGTAATGATCATTATTAATCATTTACTAAATTAGAGATTGTCTCTAGTACAGATGTAAACTTTAAAACTCAATTAAAGATTAATATATCTGATTTTTAAAAATTAAACACACAAACACATGGAGTTGTTCACATTTTTTAAAAAAGTTTTTTACATTTTTAACACGTGAAATTTAGTATTTTTTACAATAAATTAGGATTTTCCACATAATTCTCTTAAATTCTTTAAGATACTTTAATACTATTAATTTTAAGAATATGATTAAATCTATTACCTTTTAAAAAAAAATTTTTCTAGGAACTAAATTTTGAAGCATCCTTTTGATATTTCAACAAAAATATTTTCTTGATTATACTATAGTAAAAGTTTAGAACTTATTTTAAGCCCATTTTATTTAATTCAGCATGAACTCATACATTCATACACACATTTACTTCTATATATATAGTATTATATTTATGTGTGCACCTCATTATTAAGTATTTACATTTCCAACATTAATATTTAAAAATCTGCTTAATTAATTAAAAATTGTTATGTAACTAAAACTGCTCTAGCCAGTAATAATTTGTAGACCAATTTTATAACCCATGAAATAATTGCTCCAATTTCAGTAATGGAAGGTACTGATAAATTCCATTTTTTAAACCTTTCAACTCTTTTTATTGTCACAATCTTATAATATATTTTATGATTAATGTACATTCTTACATAGTAATGTAGGATTAGATAAAAGTATACTATGTTAGACAAACCAGGCTTTATCAATGAGATTAAGTCCTACTGTCTCCAAATCATATATTGCTGATGTCCATATTTTTAGAATATGTTTATTCTTAATAAGCACCTTTCAATGAAGTGGATGATGTACATCTTCCCAGGGTTTTTCCCACAAACTGCATGCTTTGTGTGTCAAAGCATTGTCTGTACTTGAAAAATAGTTGTTATTTTATAAAAAATTCCTGGTGGGGGAATGGAGACACGTCAAATAAGCCTCTGAATAACTAATTATTGATTCTTTTTGGTCAAAATTTATTATTTGTTTATCATATGGATTTTTGATAGCTTACCTATTAACAACATATCATAAAGGATCTTTAAAACTTCTTCCAATATGGTCATAGATTCAGCAATAATTAATTAATAAACATCACATGATCACCATTTCTTATGCTTGCTTAGCAAAAACTCATTATACATATTGCCACACACAGCAAGCTAGAGTAATCAATGGATGCCAGAAGGCATGTGATTATATAAGCTAATGCGCTTCGATTAAAAATATTAAGGTGTTTTCAATTTAAGACTCATAGTTTTGTAGTTAACTAGAGATAAAAAGTGGATTCTGGAGGGTTGCAT
This sequence comes from Epiperipatus broadwayi, assembly GCA_028023455.1. Taxonomy (NCBI): domain Eukaryota; kingdom Metazoa; phylum Onychophora; class Udeonychophora; order Euonychophora; family Peripatidae; genus Epiperipatus; species Epiperipatus broadwayi. Next base: position 1,776,708 of record JAQFVV010000172.1, read on the forward strand.
TAGATCCTAAGATCTAGGTGTAGTGCTTTCAGATCCAAGGCTCCTCACTGACGAAGGCCACAAGCCAGAAACTAGGCTGGGGAGATTGGATGAGTAGGCACTAGATGGGAATTTTATGCACAAGCCTTCTGGCATCCATTGATTACTCTAGCTTGCTGTGTGTAGCAACACATATAGTAAGTTTTTGCCTGTTTTAACAATAATTAACTATGTGATTCACAGTTCATGTTTGCCTGCAGTTGCATATATCAGGGGCTAATAAATTTCATTTATGAAGCAGATGAGTACAATGATCATGGATTATCCAAAATCTATTGATATGACCTCCTTTGCATCTTGAAAGATGAAAGGCAACTGACATTATTGTTGATCAGGAAAAAGAAATTTGTTTGGAACATCATAAGAATTCCAATTTTATGCCGTAATTTTTTGATTGTAAATTCTTGATTTAATGCCCAAAAGGGGGAATCTTGATTTGAGACAAGCATTACATGGTAAAACTATATCTTGGATTATTGGCAAGTCTGATCTCCTTATCAGCCCTTTGTACCTTTTCTGTGAAGCAGTTTTCTTTCTAATATCAAGTGGAGGAATATGTAAAAAATTGGAATAGTAGAAGTGAATGTACTAGTAATATTTCTTATGGTAATATTTAATTAAATATCCAAAAGTTTAATATAGAAACTTTTCCTTCAAACAAAAACACAGAAGTAGCCAACATAATATGTTTGTGCTAAGAGTGTTGTCCTTCAAGTATGTGCACAACAACCCCAAATAAAGCCAGCTAGTTTTTCAAGAATGTTAGTCCTAAAAATTAATTTTAATCTAACCTTAGCTAAATGACAAAAGTACATTAGGCTACAATCCAAGATTAATCTTAAATAGCATGGGGTAGAATTGTATTTCAGTCTGTTATTATTTTTAAAAATTATTCAGAATATGAAGTGGATAACAGCTTTCTTATGGCCCACCCACCCTGTAATTAGTATGCATTAAAGCATATAAAATAGTCTTTGCATGGGAACAGGCTTCATTTCGATAAACTCCTAGTTAAAGACAATAGATTATGAACTTATACCCTCTAGCAATAGCAAATTCTCAAGACAGTAGTGCCACTCAGTGTGAGTTTTAGGAAATGGTGATCATGTGATGTTTTGTTAACATTTATACATTCCTGGTCAGAAATTGTTACATTTTATATAACTTCTGATATTTATATATAGTGTTCACTTTTTAAATTGTATTTCTGCAAGTCAATTAAACGAAAAGGTTTTAAAAGCTAGGTTTTTGAAATGACATCAATTCTCTAATGTATCCAGATAATAAGATTGGTGTGTGAAGTCCACGGCAATTATCAACAGAACAAAAGATATTTCTTTCTCTTAGATTTAAATTTTACTTTGAGTAAGTGTTTTCAAAAGTTATATTCTTGAAGAAAAATTTATTTTGACACATCTATCAAAAGGATGACTTATGTTTTTTTCTAGTTCATTATCTTTACTTTTATATATCTAATCCAATTTTTTATTTTTCCCTTACTGTTTTATTATAAATCTGGCATTACTTTTTTCTTATTTTTGTTATTGTTTATATATATATGGTGGCAAATAATTTCCACTGAATAATCAAATGGCTTTATTTCTTAAGAGTTCAGATTAAATTTGAATACCGGAAATGCCAGTACTTGAATCAATTCAAGGAAGTTGCTTTCTTGAAACTGATATGTACCACTTCACTTAATACACGGGGGGGGGGGGATGCTTCCCAATATAATTAGTTCATTTTTAATTACACGATATATATTATTTATCAGGTTTTTTTTCAAACGACATTTTTTTTTAGTTTGAAGGCAAAGTGAATTGTGTTAAGCCTTTGTCTGCTCAAATGTAATTGACCTTCCAAGCAACTAACTATTCGATAAATAAATTATAACAGCTTTTTTTACATATATAATTTTTTAATTGTAAATAAGTAATCATCGTTTTTGAAAACTATAAAAAATATTTTAGATTAGCTTGTATTTTTTTTTATCAATGCATATATGCCATAAATAAAAATAAAACAAGTACTTCTCTATACAGACATTTTAAATGTTTCAATCAGAAGACTGGTTTCATCAGAAATTAAGAGCCAAAAAAGTGGCTATTTAGACATGTAATTGTGTTTTGCTTTTATTTATTTATAGATTGTTTTTAATTAATTTATATATTTCTTATTGTTTTCATATCACGTAACTTGCTATAGCTTACATTTATGATCAATAGATGGAGCTTTACCAACATCTCTGTACAAGCATTTGTTTACATAAACGTCAAGAGAGTCAGAATTCAATATCTCTTTCGTTGTCTTCACCTTCAGATCAGCTGATTTCAAGCTAATTTGGCTTTCATCAGTGAAGGGTAGGGACTAGAAACTAGATCTAAACACTAACTCTCAGTGTTTATAAAACAAGTTCCTATCAGTTTGCAAGCATGAATTTTTCAGACACATATCTTCAAATCCAAGCATGAATTTTTCAGACACATAATGTCTTCAAATCCAGAAAACTGATAGGAACTTGTTTCATAAATGCTGAGAGTTAGTGTTTAGATCTAGTTTCTAGTCCCTATCCTTCAGATGAAAGCCAAATTAACTTGAAATCAGCTGATCTGAAGGTGGAGTCAATGAAAGAGATATTGAATTCTGACTCTCTTGACGTTTATGTAAACAAACGCTTGTACGGAGATTTTGGTAAAGCTCCATCTATTGATCATAAATGCAAGCTATAGCAAGTTACGTGAGTTATAACTTGTTTTGTTATATATATATATAGAGAGAGAGGAATTTGAACTTAGGATTTTCAGTCTAAATTCATCATCCACTTCATCCCAAACAATCAATATACATAATGCATGTGAAAAAAGATAAATGATTCCCAATATATGTATTTTGTGCAGAAACAGCACTCATCACTTAGGCCAAATCATAATCTCCCACACATATATACAATCAGTGGTCAGCCTATATTAACTTTAATAGACAGGCTTCAATCTTCTCATCCTTCCAACAATTCAACCATCCATTTCATTGAAAAATCAATGGTAGAGGAACACTCAAAACCCTTTGTGGATTTGATATTGTAGTCACATCCATGTAGTCATTAAGTCAATCTAACCCTTGTATTATTAGACCATTACATATCCATTTATATTAATACAAGAGGGATGTGATAGACTTATACTATAAGGTAACCTATTTCCAAGGCAATATGTAATTACCCTATTCATTCAGTATACTAAATGTTTATTACACTATCTCTCTATTTATTATAGTAAACATATACCATACATTACAGAAACTTCAAATTACTTACTGATGTATGAAGAGTTATGTGGGAATAAGAAGAATTAAAAATCAAATATCTGGATGAGAGCATATATAGATATCAATGACATCAGTGAAAGAATAAGAGACCATAATGAAGATGAGCTAGATATATGTCTAGAAGAGAATATAATAGATGGGCAGTTGAAATCTTAAATTGGATATCAAAAGATCATAAAAGACCTAGAAACAGATCATAAGTGAGATGTATGAATAAAATAAGCTAACTTGTTGCATGAAGTGGAAAAGAGACTGTGGATGATAGAAACTGGATTTGATTTTTTATTTCACCAAAGCAATGTGAAAGCATAACTATGTGATAGAATCATGATATTTTATTGGTTTTATTGATTAAAGTTAGAGAGACTGGTCAAGCATCGGTGGTCGAGAGATCAGCATAGCTGCCTTACAAGCAGTTGTCCCGGGTTAGCGGATTCACTTCTTGGCCGATGCTATGACATGTGAAAAAAAAAGTTAGAGAGACTGTCATCATGAAATTGATGAATAATGATTAACAGTGAGGTTGAAATGACCATAGTTATTAATTTCTTCTAAATGACTATAGATTTTCTCACATCTTATTGGCCAAATGTGAATTTGTAAAGAATACATGGAACTTACATGTCTTTGTACTCAATACCAACTCATTAGAATTCACTATAACTCACAATTTATTTTTTTAATCAATGATTGTTGAAACAAAAGTTTTCAGTCTATTGAATTATTAAAATACGATTAAATATTGCGTGCTGAAAGATCTACTTAAGAAAGTTTCTGGGTTTTCAAGTGTTTATTTTTCATATTTAATTCAGTTTAAAAATTGTTGCCTGTTGCGGTTTATTTTTAAAATTTAAATTAAAAAATACATTTTTAAAAAATAAACCCTTACAGTTATAACCAGTGGCAGTTCGTGGCTAAAAATTTTGGAGGATGCTGTTTCAGACCATTTGTAGCCATGTTTGTTTAAATGAAACAAACATAAAAAAATTATACATAAACTTGATAAAATCCTAAACAAAAAAAAATATTTTTTTAATAGCCTGAATAGTTACAGTTCAACCAAACACGGTAAACAAAACAGTCGCAAGGATAATTTTTCCGTTTGTACCATTTAGAATTAAAGCTACAAATATACTCGTTGTTGCTTACGCCTGCCTGTAATATTTGAATATCAGGTGTTGAAGGCCTTCTTTTCTTAACTATAATCTTTTTCATAGTAGGGCAACTGTGAAAAATTAAGCTGTCGAAGTTCACTTACAGTCACATAACTTATTTCTTGGGGTTGCAAAAGGCCTAAGAATGTCATATTTAAGTTATTTAAATTTTCTGTATAGAACCGAACAAACTATGAATTAAATAGAATAGCTTGAATCGTGATAATTATTTAATTTTACACTTTATCACATTCAAGAATATGTAATTTTAAATACAACACATGCCAAGTCAGACAGAAACACTACCGTAAATTTGCACAACAGGGTCAGCACTGCACAAGCTTCTTATCTTGGACATGTGAGTTTGCATGCAATAGCCAAACACTGCATTGTTGAATATGTGAAGTGTACAATTTTATGTACGAATTTTTCTAAATTTTTTCATGAAGTAGGAGATGGCTACTGATATTAATATTAAGCATTATATAATGTCCAAGTATAAAGGAAAACACTCATCATTAATTCATTAAATGTTATCGAAAATAGGAAATCCACACTGTTTGAGTGACAGTGCTATCTCTATCTACTATTAACATGCAGATTCCTATCTTAGACACTACAACCAAACACTATGTCATTAGGTATGTAAAGTGTACAGTTTACACAAGAATTCTTTTACTTTTTTCATAAAATAGGAGAAGGCTATTGACATTAAGCTTAAGGATTACATAATGTACAAGTATAGAAAAAAAATTCAAGTAAAAAAGACTCATTACAAATGTTATAGGGCGTGCTGCATTTTTTGTAGTGCCTATGCATGAGCCACCACTTATTATAACATAAGAGCTTGTGGTATAGATGTAGTCCATTCACCTGCTATGCTTATGATCTTGGGTTCGACTATGCATGAAGTGAAATTCTTTTTAAGAGGTTTATAGTTTTTCTCAGTTAGCTTATAACCAAGCTTGATAACAACCCTACATTTATTGTTTAATGTTGGCTCAGAGCCAACCCACCTATTAAACCAACATCACCAGTATCTTCTAGTTAACTGATCAAACCCACATTATTTAGCGAGCTTGATAAGTACTGCCTTTTCCTTTTATAGATAGATAGATAGATAGATAGATAGATAGATAGATAGATAGATAGATAGATAGATAGATAGATAGATAGATAGATAGATAGATAGATAGATAGATAGATAGATAGATAGATAGATAGATAGATAGATAGATAGATAGATAGATAGATAGATAGATAGATAGATAGATAGATAGATAGATAGATAGATAGATAGATAGATAGATAGATAGATAGATAGATAGATAGACCCTAGATAGATAGATAAGATAGATAGATAGATAGATAGATAGATAGATAGATAGATAGATAGATAGATAGATAGATAGATAGATAGATAGATAGATAGATAGATAGATAGATAGATAGATAGATAGATAGATAGATAGATAGATAGATAGATAGATAGATAGATAGATAGATAGATAGATAGATAGATAGATAGATAGATAGATAGATAGATAGATAGATAGATAGATAGATAGATAGATAGATAGATAGATAGATAGATAGATAGATAGATAGATAGATAGATAGATAGATAGATAGATAGATAGATAGATAGATAGATAGATAGATAGATAGATAGATAATAGATAGATAGATAGATAGATAGATAGATAGATAGATAGATAGATAGATAGATAGATAGATAGATAGATAGATAGATAGATAGATAGATAGATAGATAGATAGATAGATAGATAGATAGATAGATAGATAGATAGATAGATAGATAGATAGATAGATAGATAGATAGATAGATAGATAGATAGATAGATAGATAGATAGATAGATAGATAGATAGATAGATAGATAGATTTATTCTTAGCCACAGAATGAAACAAGGATATGAAACTGCTTAAACTGTCATGACCTACATTTGGAACCCTGGTAAATACTGCCTTTCCTTTATTGTTTCTCAGTGACAGACTGTTAGATATTTATGCCCTGTAGTAGGCAAATTTTTGGAAAGGCTATTTTATCTTTTTTTTTTTTAACATTTATAATTTTAAAAATAATTTGGGGATACAGTAGTCTATTTACTATATTCATTTGTTCATTCCTATACACATATAAATGATGAGTTTGAATAAATTATCATCGACAAATACTTTGGTTAGATTATTAATATAAATGGAAATATAATAGACAAAAGCAAACATAGATTTAAACTTGAATGAAGTCGTTTTGATAGAAATAACTTAACCGTTTGACTGTAAAAGTACAAATAAAATTTAGCAAACAAATTATCATAACACAAAATAACTAGGTATTATTAAAAATTATGCTGGTTTTTGTAATTAATAGACAACACTTCACAAATGACTCTAAATACTTATATCCTCAATTTCAGATTTGGGCATTCTGACATCAGATTATCAGATTTTCAATGGCATGAATGGCCGTAAAGTGGAGGCTGGAGTAGATTGAAACCTGTTCGTTGAAGTTTGAAGATTTGCTATCTTAATATAAACCTAGCACTGATTATATGTATGTGTGGGAGATGATGACCCAAACCAACTTATGAGTGCTCGGTCAGCACAAAATACACATATTGAAAATCATTTATCTTTTTTACATGTGTAGACATGTGTATCGGTTGTATAATATAGAGTGGCTGAAGGGAATTTGAAAGTCTGTGTTTAAATCTCCTATAGTTAAAATAATAAACAATAAACCAAAATAGTTAAAATGAATAATAATAATAATCATCATCATCATCATCAGGCAGTTGATAAAGTAAATTACTTTTCCATTAAAGATAATTTGTTCACTAACTACTTGTTTCAAATAGCTTCTTAATGCATACATTTTCTCTTCATTGATTGGTCAAGTATTGAAAATGTGTTATGATAATGGTGTTTTGGTATTAGACTGAAATTGTTTAACCATAAGCAATATATTTCTCAGTGATCTATAGTCATGTTGTATTTTTCAAGTTGTTTTCAAATTGTAATACAAATTATCAATAATATGGTTGGACCCAGCATAAAACAACCATCACATTCAATAGTATATAAATGGGAACTTCTGTACAAATACGTGACTTTAATATTTAACTACAAGTATATTGTCTATATTGAATGTAATTAAAAGGGATTTGAACTCAGTCTTTAAAGTCCCTAAATCTATCCACTCCATTTTATATAACTGATACACATGACCACATATATGTAAAAAGAATAAAATACCTTCTATATATGTATTTTGTACTACACCAGCACTCATCAGTTGGTCCAGATCTTCCAAATTTAATAGATGGACTTCAGTCTTCTCCACCATCGAACTTTGGCCATCAATATCATTGAAAATCTAATGATGTAATGCTCAAAGCCCTTGTTGATGCCAATATTATTCTCATACCCATGTTGACTTAAGTCCCTCTAATCCTTCATGTGTTCATTTAAATACACAAAAGAGATCTTAATCTGTTCTGTTAAATACACAAAAGAGATCATGTATATTTTTCATATGTATGTGGTCATGTGCATCAATTGTATAAGATTGAGTGCATCATGTAGGGAACTTGAAAGTCTATGTTCAAATCCCTTCTAATTACATTAAGTTCAGTATAGGCAATATTCTTGAAGTTAAATATTACATATTCAGCCTGTATTCTGCTTATCACTCTTCTGGGTATTTAAATGGACAGATTAAGATCCTGTACATGAGGAGTCAGAGTGACTTAAAGTCATCATGGGTATGACAATAATATTGACATCAACAATGGTTTTGAGAATCCCATCATCAGATTTCAATGATATGGATGGCTGAAAAATTGTAGGTGAGAAGATTGAAGCTTATCCATTAAAGTTTGAAGATTTGGTGTTTCTAATATAAACTGAGCATTGATTACATGCATGTGTTGGAGATGATGTTCTGGACCAACTGATGAGGGCTGGTTCAGCATGAAATACACATATTGGACATCATTTATCTTTTCACATGTGTGGCCATGTGTATAGGTTGTTTAAGATATAGTGGGTAAATGTAAGGGGAAAAAGTCTGTATTTAAATCCCTTCTAACTACACACACATGACTATTATAATATATGTGTCCACAATTATATTCAGCAACATCTAGATGGAAATGTCTATGCAAGTGCCCAATTGTTTCGATGTATGTGTATATTACTTTAAGTACACCAATGTATAAATAAATAACTAGCCAAAATTAAATTACAAATCTCCTATCAACTGTTTCCCTGTCAAAACAGACTTCTCAAGTGTGGAGCATCATAACCCCAACACAAATTTGAGTGAAATTATTATTAGGTAGAATAACATATATTTGTTTACTCTGTTTTGAAAACTCTGCCTTGGTGGAAAACTATTGATAATGGATTTGTAATTTCATTTTGGCTGGTAATTTAATTATCAGTTGATACAATTGGTCTATTATACTGACTAGTTTAGCGTTTTGCATTTGATATTATATATAGTATTTCTCTTAGAATGAGACTAAATAACTCAGTGCCCTGCTAAATTGCGATATACAAAACAATGTTATTAATATGTGCAATATGGTTTTACTTATTTTATAAATGTATATGACAGCCATATGTTGTTTTTTAGTTAAAAAAAATAGCAATTAAATTTTTTCTGACACATATCAAATATTTCTCTTTGCAAAATGTCATAAAATTGATAACTTTCATACTTTGTACTTTATTACAAGAGATTTATTTTTTTAAATATTAAAAGTTAAACCATTAAACATTTTACCAAAAGAAAAAAAAATCATTTATCGATCAATATTATCTTCCTTTTTTTTTTTTTTTTTACTAAAATGCATATTAACTATTTTCCTCTTTTATTTAAAAAAAAAAACAATCCTACTTAAACTATTTTTGATAGAACAAACATAATAGAAAGCCAACGTAAACTTTTTAAATGTTTGTCTATTTCATACACTTTAAAATCTTGCGTTTTTTATTATATTTTAAACTGTATCTTCCTTTTCATATATATTTACAATGGAAAATAGGTAATGGATTATAATTGAAAATAGAATAGCAGATTATCTATATGCATATATAGAAATACAATTACCATGAACGTTTAGGTATCAACCATAAATGTTCAGTGGCTTATTTTAGTAGCTAAAACAATGAACAGAAATCAGTGAATATACTGTCAAAAATAATGTGGCTATGAGATTTCTTGTGTGTAAATAAAAAAATATCATGGGGAAAATATTCTATAAAATAGCCTAGTTGTAGACCAAATTATAAGTTTAGCCAAGAGCCCATGCTATGTTTGGTGATTATTAAAATACTGTTTGGTCCTTTATGAATCTACTCATGTTAAAGAGCAGAGCATTTTTAGGTTATGCTTTAAACTCACTTATTGTCATATCTGCTTATCCCGGACTGTTGTAATGTGCTTTTACACTGCTTTAATTTCTGTATAACCTTTGACCTCGATATATTATAAAATCAGATGATAATTACAAAATACTTTAATTAATAATTGAACTGCCTTCTAGCTGCCTTATTCAAAAACTTTTTACAATAGAAAAACAACATCTAATGTATTTTCAGTCTTTTATATTGAGTTATCTATAACTATAGTATTCTGCAAAACAAAGCCGTAGGTGTATAAGAAACCATAATGTAGGCAAGATTGGCTTTACTAGACTCTAATTCTACTTTAGAATTTTCAGTAGCAAAATGAAGCTATGTCAGATCTCATAGAATATATCTTGCTTCTTCATCTTATTTCGGTAGCCCTCTGCCTCGGATTCTTCTGGAGAATTTTCGTGCACTCCAGTTTCCATGAATTCTATAGAATCTGTGCATTACTTTATAGTATGTCTACTCTCATTAGTTTATCAGTTACTTTGATTGCATTGTTCTACATTAATAACTAATTCTCTCTCCTAATTATAGCAATCAACCCTTAAGCTATCAATAATCTCAAGCTGTAATCAAGGCAATCTTTAGTGACTACATAAATATATCAGACGATAGATAAAGGGTAGCTTAAGAGTTGATTGTTATCATCTCCATTTATAAACCTATTAAATTATTAAGTAATTGACTTTATTATCTCTTTTAATTAATATATATGTACACACACAGTCTGAATGAAGTTGTTTTGTTTAAAATACTATGATTAATATATATAATTTCATTATCATATTTAGCAAGCTATATATATATATATATATATATATATATATATATATATATATATATTGTGCCCTTATCTGTAGGTCATAATAAGGTAGATAGGTTAATTACTAAAAAATTTTAAATTTTAAGTTATATTTGTATGATATATAAATAATAGTAGGATAATTAAATTTTATAGTACAATTTTAAGCTGAAAATACCTGGTATATAACAGTGTAATAAATTATTTTAAAAGAAAACAGTTAAATAAAGCTTAATGATATTCTTGCTTATGGTTGTAAAAGCTGGCCATATAAAATAACACAGCTATCAATAGTTAAAAGTATATTAATAATTTGAATATAATATTTTTAAAACTAATAAATTAAATAAATACTATATGCAATGTTATAATTGTATTTAATAATCAAAATTAATAGAGTATATTTTATTAATAAACTTTGGGATGGTGAGAATTATATTTAGTTCTACATTTTTAAAATTATTTTCCAAATTTTTTATAAAAATATATCAGTTTTGGTAATTTAGACCGAGACGTAAATAAAAAATCATTTGATAAAGTTAGTAAACACGTGACTGTATATTATATACCTTCACACACACGCTTGTTAAAATAATAATAAAGTTTGTGAATTTGAAACTAGATATAATTGCCATCGATCATTAAAGTGAAAGTTTAAATATTAAATATTATTTTAATAATTGTTTTAAAAGTTTAAATAATTTTTATAAAAGTATAATTGAATTTAAAAATATTAGTCTAAATAATATTTTGAGACATTACGTCATCAATTCTTTATTTTAAACGTCTATTCTGTTATAAAACTAAAATGGATAAATTTGTTCGCGCTAAAATAAAGTTATTAACCAATCAACGGAGGTAAATTAGCAGACAAAAATATAGGAATTATACAGAGCGGGGAGAAGGAATGTGTAAGTGAAAGGGAAAGTAACACATTTTGTAGCTGATAACACCGTAGCTAGAAAAGTAATATAAATTTAAAATTTTGTATTTATTTTAAAAAAGTTCTTCTGTAACATATAATATATTTTGACTGTATCGATATGGATTGCTAATTTTAAAAGTTATCTTACCAGGGAATTTATTCGAATTTAACCAAAAAACCTACAGTAGAGATGGAAGTACAAGGAAAAATACCTAATTTTATTACCGAAGGAAAAATATTTGGAAATTATCTTAATACAACTTTATTTATGCTCAACCAGAAACTGATTGTTATAACTCAGAGAAATATAATTGGGACGTTATATGAAAATTTAAAAGAGAAGTTACTTGCCGTCAGGAAAAAATTATGACGCACCAATTTTTCATAAGGCTATTTTAAAGTTATTTTATTCTTCTCTATGGAAAAAATTTAATATGCGTTTTATTATAAAGAAAATAATGATGAAGAAAGAGTGTTTATCTTTTAGAGGAAAACATTATTAAAAATATAGTACAAGAATTTTGAAATAAAGAAAGTAAAGAAAAATATGAAAGTGCTATTATGGATTTTATAGAAAAGGAGCCGAAAAACTTTATCTTATCAGAGAAAAATATTACAAAGTACTCAATGGAAGAAATGCTTGATTTAGAAAAGATAAAATTAAATTACCTAATGAAAATGGATCCATGGAAACAGAAATTTTATTGAAGATTTAAATGTACCCAGAAGATGCATCGGAAAAGTCGCGCGGGAAAATATTAGCAGACAATAGTAAAAGAGAATGCCATGAATTAATAACTGTATACAATATTGTGAAAACCAAGGATTGTCGTCTATGAAGATTTATTAAACAGAGCTATTGTTTTACTTTAAAATAGAACATTAAGTAACTGAAGAAGAAATAAAAATATTTTTTTTTTAGCTTAAATATGAACGGTTCAAGAAAGTCTGGTGAAGAAGTATCGTAAATATAATTTAAATGTTTTATTGATTATATTTAAAATATAAAATGCTATATTAGATTAGGGAAAACATATAAACATAAATTTAATAATAATGAGATTTAAATATAATAACTTAATAGAATGATAGAAATATTGTTTTAAAAATAAAAAGTATGTATGGAATTTTTATATCTACAAGAATTAATGGAATGGTGAAGCCTACAGAACACGATCGAGAAGATCAAGATCGTTTTGGTAATTTTGGTATTTATTCATAATGCATAATGTATTTTTTTCAGATCATCTATTGAGTAAGAATGATGTGTGAAAGTTTTAAAATTATAAGTACACATTTTATACAACATTAAAACATATTCTGAGATAAGAATAATTTTAAATATGCATGCAATAAGTTATTTCAAGTATAATTAATAGTATAAGTTGTCAAAACAATTGTGTGATTCTTTTGAACTTTCATGTAACAAAGTATTAGATATTTTAAAATAGTTTGTATATGATAAATATACGAGAAAAGTAGTAAAAGATTTTCTTAGAGAACAGCTGTATAGTTTTGAAATAAAATGAATTTTATTATTGTTAGAAAGGCAGATAAGAATTTGTCGATGTACTGTATAGAAAAATCTAGAGAAATAAGATCGGATAGTGACTTGGTAGTACTAGTGTAGAGGAAACCAAGATGATGTTTTGCTAAGAAATAAGAAAAATAAAGTATTTGGATCATAGTTAGTTTGTGTGCTTTCAGTATAGCTAACTAAGCCCTATCACTGAACACATATATTTTGGACAGTGTCTTTACGTATCTTTTAAACTCTTTGATGTTATATAAAGCTGAAGAAATAGCTTTAGCATCACTCCTATAATAGAGGTGGGTAGACAGACAAAGGTCACTCCTCTATAGTGTCTTTGAATTCACTGTGCCATTATTGTCAAGGTTTATGACGGATAATATTCTAGTTATTTTGATCCTGTGCATCTATTTTCGCTATCCTTGTTTCATGAATCTGCATCGTCAGAAAGATATTTTATAGAAATAATGAATAAAATAGAACTGAGGGTATGTTATAGTTTAAGTAAGAATAGTTTATTTACTGGAATGTGTTAGAACTGTGTAATTTTAAAAGTGAAAGTATAAAAATCATAAAGAGAGAAAGAATCATATAATACAGTTTTAAAACCAATTTGGAAACGAATATAAGATTTTAAAAGTGAAATCTAAAACAAAGTTTTTTTTTAAGTGATAATAAAATTTGAATATTTTATAATAATATTTAGAAAATGAATATTGCATGTTTGTTAAGAAAATAATTCAATAATGTGTAATAGACATATATATTTGTGCATGGTGTGTTAATAATTGTAATTACCATCCGAAGCAAGGCTTGAATGAGTATATTAGATTAATAAGCATTGTATAGTGAACAATAAAACGTAATATCAAATGTAGAAGAATGTTTTTGAATCTGTAGGATTCCATATAACTAATATAAAATTAGAGTTTTATGATTTTGTAGAATGTTTACTACGAATGTAATTTTATAAAAAATATAATTTTAAAAAATAGTAGGGATACAAAGTAGTAGTGATAATTATAAATAAATACATTTTGTAACAAGTTAAACTAAAATAAGAAATCCAATAATAATAATACTGTACTTTCTTAAGTATTTAAAAGATAAGAATTAACTAGAAAAATAAGTAGAAGTTTGGTTTTATTGTATAAACTAGTAAAATAATTTTGTGATAGGAGAGTAAGGATATCCAATGTACATAATGTAAAATAGTGTTATTTGTTTTTGTTATTAATAAACTTTGTTGTAAATTTATTATAAAGCTTTGTGTCTTCGTTATTATTTCTCCACATGGATGCATGATATCACAATACACATTTATAATTGAAACAGACATATAGTTTTGCACAAAATAGGTAAACATAAAAGTGTTATAATAATTTTGAAAATTTATTTGGATGATAAAATTAAAAGATCATAATTATATCATTTATTGGTCATAAGTTGGTTGCCACAATATTAAAATAAATTATATGCTAATGTTGCCACACGTATTTTGTTGTCGGATTATTAAAATACTGCCACGTACGTAATTATTTATTTCATTTAGGAAGTAATAAGATTATATTATACTATTATTATTATTATTATTATTATTTATTATTGTTAGTTGCTGCGTAGTGAATTATGACATAAAATTCCCTTTTCATAGTTTACTACCGTAATTTTAAATCAGTTAGAATACAATTTATGAACCTGAGATTTGATTTTATTTTATTTATTCTATTTATTTACTTAATCTTATTTAATTGAGCTAGATTATTATTACAAAGAATATTAAGACATGATTATTATTTTAATCGTAGTGAAAAGAGCTTAGAAAGTCGTAAGAATACTATAAGTTAGTTATTTAGTATAGTAAAGGGGGGAATAGTGTTCTTATGCCATTGAGATAGTATCATGTGGATAATATCTCAATGTAGTCTGTCTCGTTCTCCGTGTCGTCACTCCATGTCTCATGAAAATGATAAATATTTATTAATTCATTTACAAATATAACTGTACTTGTATTTTTAAAGATTAGAACCAGTAATCATTTTTAATTAATGCTGGATATTTCATTTATTCATTGGTTAAACTGAGCTAGAACCCGTAAATAATATTTTAAATCCTATAAAAATTTTATGGAGAGGACGGAGGAGGAGGGCAGAATATATATATAGACGGAGCTTTACCAATAGCTCTAAACAAGCTTTGTTTATATAAGTGCCAAAAGAGATAGAATTCAAAATCTCTATCATTCTCTCTACCTTCAGACCAGCTAGTTTCGAGCTTAATGACTCACATCAGTGAAGGGCTGGGAAACTAGAAACTGATATGAGCCATTAAGCTTGAACCCAGCTGGTCTGGAAGTAGGGAGAATCGATAGAGATTTCGAATTCTCTCTCTCTCGGCACTTATGTAAACAAGGCTTGTTTAGAGCTCTTGGTAAAGCTCCATCTATTGATCATAAAATGCAAGCTCAAAAGCAAGTTATGAAATTTATAACTTGTTTTAATTATTATTATTATATATATATATATTGTTAGGGTCAAATTATTTTTTATATTTTCAAAGGGAAACAGATAAAACACACAAAGCTGAAAATTAATGAAAAATACTACTTTTGTAATATAAATGTTATGTGATTGAAATACTATTTTTGGTTTTGGTAATATACCACATCACATTCAGATACCACCAGGTTTAAAAAGAATTCCCAGGATAGGGTTTAATACCATGCCTTAGTTTATTTTCAAAATCTAAGGCCCAAATTTTTGAATTGCTTGATCAAACTTATAATTTAAATTGCCATTTGTTTTTTTGTTATCATGTATTCACCTCCAACTTCCACCCCACATTATTGACTTACACCGGCCCTCTTTTAATTACCTATAAAAAAATCTAGATTTACCAGATTTACATACATTTCTTCCTACTTTGTTAAGAAGTTAAAATCTAAGAATATTAAGATAAATTTCATAATGCTGATTAATATTATAATATTAATTGTATTTATACTATTGAAAATTATGTCAGCTATTTACGCTAATTATTGAATGCTTCTTCTATGTTCGTATATGAAATATAAAATCTTATGACCGATGTTACTGTGAATATTTAACTATTTTGAGCTCTAAATGATTCTTAGAATGATTCATAAATTACAGCCCCACTCCATCCTAATTTTTTTCCCCATATCATAGCATTGGCCGGGACGCGAACCCACAACCATCTGCAATCAACTACTTGCTTGCAAAGCAGCTGTGATGACCTCTCAGCTAACAACGCTTGACACCCCATCGTAATTGTGCTGGAGTTTTAACCATGTTTGCATATTTTTTAAAATATTCTTGAATATACAAAGTTTTATAACATTTTCTTTCCTTGTAATATTCAAGTATTAAAATATGTTAAAAATTTTGAGGAAAGGATATGTTATGAAACTTTTTAAATTAAAAAAAAAATTTTAATGTATAAACATCGTTTATTAAAGGTCCAGCACAATTAGAGGGGAGATGGGCTTTGTTAGATTATAGGAAACTTTAGAGTTATAATTACATATTATGTTTGAAAATTGATTTGTATATATATATTTTTTAAAAAAGGATTATAATAAGTTTATTTATTTTTATGTACATGTATGTATATTATTAATTATATTTATTGTAATGTAGTGTAAATAATGTCCATTGGGTGGAGTTGTAGCAACAAGAGAATATACATGTAAATGGAAAAATATGGGTGATTTATTCTGTAAATTATGTAAGAAGGAATAGAAAATATTAGGCATCTGGTAATTGAATGTAAATGCTTGAAAACAGAAAGGGCACATGTAATGAAGTTATGGGAGAATAGATATGAACACAGTGATTATACAGAAAGTGAGTTATTGGTTTTTATGCTAGGGTTGTGAAAAGATAAGGGGGATTTAGATACAGAGGCCATAGAGTTGACCAAGATTATGTCATGGAAATGGGATGGAGCAGAATATGAAAAAATTAGAGTGTGGAATGGAAAATTAAATGGCTAACAGGTTTATCTGGGCATAATTGCTGAGATATTCTTTACTTTGTTTAAGGAGAAGCTACAGTACATCACATCACGTGATGTGTGATTTTATAAAAGAAGCATCGTAATAAGGTTCTAGTAGGGAACAAAAGTCTGGTTAGATGTATTAAATAATGTTTTTATTTATATTTTGGTGTCTGTTTCAATTTTGTTTTAAATTGATTACTTTAAAGACCACATTATGGGTATTTTTAACATTGAAATTTGATCATTTAAAGCAGCTGTTTTCAACCTGTGAGTCATGACCCCTTTGAAGGTCAAATAACCCTTTCACAGGGGTTGCCTAAGATCATTGGAAAACACATTTTTGATTCATAGCAGTAGCAAAATTAAAGATTGGGGGTCACCACAATGTAAGGAACTGTATTAAGTGGCATTAGGAATGTTGAGAGCCACTGATTTAAAGTATTTTAAACTTAATTAGGTAGATTGGATAAATATTGTTTTGTATTCTAAGTAAAATATAAAAAAAGTTTTCATTAATAGTTTTAAAGCACCAGAAACCAGTCTCTATCTTGCACAAAAGTAGACATGGAGATTTGGGTGTTTGATACCTCATCTCACATGATGATTAAGGGTTGTTCACAAAATGTAATCATAATGTGAGAGGATGGTAATGAGCTATATCAGTTTAGGCATAAAATATTTGATTGTGTGATACCTCTATATCACTTGAAGATTAAAGGTTGTTCACATAAAGATTTGGGTCTTTAATACCTTTATCTCACCTAATGATACATTTAAGTAAGCATGGAGATTTGAGGGTTTGATACCTCTATCTCACCTTATGATACCTCTAATTAGACATGAAGATTTGTGTTTGATACCTCTACCTCACCTGATGATACCTCTAAGTAGGCAGTGAGATTTTGATATTTGATATCTCTATCTAAGCTGATGATTAAAGTTATTCACAAAATGCAAGCATAATGTGAAAGAATGGTCTAGTGTAATGGAAGATAAGGAACTATCAATTTAGGCATGGATATTTGGGTGTTTGATATCTCTGTCTCATCTGAAGATTATAGGTTGTTCAAATGGAGATTTTGATACCTTTATTTCACCTGATCATACCTCTAAGTAGACATAGAAATTTGAGGGATTGATACTTCTATCTCACCTGATGATGCCTCTAAGTAGGCATGGAGATGTGGGTGTTTGATACCTTTATCTCACCTGATGATTAAAAATTGTTCACAAAATGCAATTATAATGTGCAAGCATGATCTAGTAAAATGAACTATCAATTTAAGCATGGATATTTGGGTCTTCGATATCTCTATCTCATTTGATCGTACCTCTAAGTATTTGGGTGCTTAATACCTCCACCTCACCTGATGATAACATTAAGTAGACATGAAGATTTGGGGGTTTAATACCTCTATCTCACCTAAGATTAAATGATGTTCACAGAATGCAATCATTATGTGATAGGATGGTCTAGAATGATGGAAGTTAATGAGCTATTAATTTAGGCACGGTTATTTTGGTGTTAGATACCTCTATCTCACCTGAAGATTAAAAAATTTTTACATGGACATTTGAGTGATCTCTCCCTCACCTGATTAAAGGCTGTTCACAAATTGTATTCATATTGAAAGAAGATGGTCTAAGCGGTGAATGTTTGCAATATGGTAGAGTTGACTGAAGGGATGCATTGATATAATCAAAAAACCTAGAAACTCTTTATAATCTTTTTTGTATTTATAAAAATAATTCTTTTCTTTAAGAAATGTCTTTATTTTCATAATATTGTTTAAATAATCATCCAAATAATAACATTTTTAAATAGTGGCTAAATTATCTTTTTTTTTTTCAAACTAATTATTTTTTCCAATATTATAAGAATTAAAACATTAATTTAATACATTAGAATTGCAGATTTATCTTTACGTTTTTAGAGAAAATTAAATTTCCTTATTGCATACACATACTTGAATATATAAAATAATCCAGTGCATAACGCTATACTGAAATAAATATACAAATATTAAGCAATTAAATCATCCCACATGATTAAGAAATCCAGTGCTGCCCCCTGTGAACTAATATATAAATACATTAGAGTTCGTATTTCAAAATAGCCAAGTCAAAATGGTATCCACTTTGACCTGTATAGCGTTATGCACTGGATTATTTTCTATACATTTGTGTTATGTTAGGTGATTTAAAGATTAAAATTACTAAAGTTTAGTTTGTCGTTATATAATAATGTTAAAACATGTTTGTTTGTAGCAAAATTTAAGATCGTTGTTTGCTAATTTTCAAGTTCTTTGTTTGAGTTTGTTCGTATTTCAATATATAACATCTGATAGCAGACAGGTCAAAGTGGATACCATTTTGACTTGGCTATTTTGAAATACGAACTCTAATGTATTTATATATTAGTTCACAGGGAGCGGTACTGGATTTCTTAATCATGTGGGATGATTTAATTGCTTAATATATATATATATATTATTTCCTTAATTTTGTTAACAAAAGCCATTACTTTGAGTTTCTATATATAACATCAAAAGTAAATTTAAAATTGGATGAATTTAATTTTCAAATTATATTTTCTTTTTACTTTTTTTTTTTTAAAAAAAAAAAGAGAAATATTTTAAAAGTATATAATTAATTTTAAGTTTAATGAAGTTGAATAATTTTTTTATTTATTAATATATAGTACATATATTTATAAGAAATCATACAACATTACAAAATTAGCCAAAAAACAATCATCCCTTGATCATTGTTTCATTTATTCATAAATAGATCTCTTCAAGTGAAATTCAATAAGATACAAACAACATACATATAAATAATTAGAAGGGATTTGAATCAAAACTTTCAAGTTCCCTTTAGTTAGCTACTCCATTTTATACAACTGATACCCTTGCCCACATATATGTGGAAAAGATGAATGATCTCCAATATACATATTTTGTGCTAAACCAGCACTCATCAGTTGTTCCAGATTACTATCTCCCACATGTATATACAATTAGTGTTTGGTTTATATTAAGAAAACAAATCTTCAAACTTTAATGGACAAGCTTCAATTTTCTCCACCCTTCAACTTTCAGCCATCCATATCATTGAAAATCTGATGTTGTCATGTTCAAATCTCTTGTTTTCCAATTTTGTTGTGTCATAACTCATGTGGACCGTAAGTCAATCTGATCCCTTACATGTAGATCAACATGGGTATGACAGAAAAAAATTAGAAAACAAAGGCTTTCAACATACCGCAATCAGATTTACAATGACTTGAATGGCTGAAGAGTTGGAAAGTAGAGAAGATTGAAGCCTGTCCATTAAAGTTTGAAGATTTACTATCTTAATATAAACTGAGCACTGATTATATATGTATGTGGGAGATGATGATCCAAATCAACTGTGATGAGTGCTGGTTCAACACAAAATATGGATAGTGGAGATGATTTATCTTTCTCACATATATGTGATCATTTGTATCAGTTATATAAAATGGATTGGATGATTAAAGAGAGCTTGAAAGTCTGGCTTCAAATACTCTCTAATTACATCTAACTTAAAGTATATATACTATACATGTACTATATAGATAACAAAATAGCCTTCCCATAATTCACTTCAAGAACCAATTACCTTTAAAATCAAAGAATGTCTTCATGTGATTGGTGATCTCAAATTCAAGAAGATATATCATGTTTCTTTGACACTTCTATTCATTTTTTAACATCCTTTGATATTAAAGGTGGTTGATTTTTAAACTGAATTATGGAAAGACTATTTTATTTTCTATATATATGTTGTTTGTGGGTCTTGGGAGAATTTTAATAAACTTTTAATTTTTTGACTACTTTTGTAATGTTATATGATTTTTTATTTTATTTGTAATTATCAATATAGCATTAGGCAGTATTTATTTTTTTAATATATATATATTTATGTAATTTTATTTTTATTTTTGCTTTGCTTATATACATATATTAGTTTTGCTCCTTTTCCAATCACTGAGTTAGATGGGCTGTGTTTAACCTGTAAAAAATAACAGCATCTTATATCAAATTTAGTAAGATAAATAATGATTTTTATTTTTCTCTTTCACTAATACTAAAGAATAGCTTTAGTTTAATTAAAATGATTTATTTAATTTTTTTTGAACAGGTTGATAAAATATGATAAACACACTTTTTTCTCTTTCTCTCTCTCTTCTCTTTCATTTTAACAGAAATATGTAAATGAGGAGAAATATAATTGGATAAAAAAAATATATAACATTTAGAATTTTTTTTAAAAAAAATGGAGATAGAAACAGCAATTATGTAAAGAGCAGAAATCACTTTTTTTTTTTTTGCTTTTCGACATATAATGAATACAAAAGTTACTCCTTAAAAAAAATTTAAGGACAAAGAAAGAAGTTAAATTAAAACTTTTCTTATATAATTCAAATTTGTGACATTATTATGTGCTGATAACAATATGTGTAGCTAAATTTAAACAAATTTGTTAGAATCTGCTAGCCCAATCTAACTGCTGACTGTCTTTCAAAATGTCTATAAGTGAAATGTACTGGAATTATCAACTATAAAAATGGAAATAATAATTTTAAAGGTCAGTCTATTTGAAAATATTTTATTGCTTACATACTATATTAATCTTGGATATGATATTTAACACATTTAGTTATACTATATATGTGTGAAGTGAAATGCTATATTAACATTGGATAGAATATATTACTTTCACGACTTTAACACATACAGCTGTGCTATATATGTATGGAGTAAAATACTATATTAATGTCTTTGTACTAGTGTCTGAATGATAAAGAATATCCCACTTTGACCTTATATTAAAGATAACATCACCCTATATGAGTTATCTTATTATTAAAATAATAATAATAAGTGTAGAAAGAAGATAACAGCTAACCAGAAACTTATTTTATAACTGTCATAGCAAGTGTGGGATATTTGTTTGCTCGGATAATTATTCTCAGTCTTCGATGCTGATTAAATAAGTGAAAGGTAATGAAAATATTTTAACATTGGAGTAACACCTAAAATATGAGTAATAAAACTTTTGAGGAATACTCTAATTAAAATTATACATGTCTTATCTTTTAAAAATATCTCGAAAATTCAGAGAGCCTATGCATGAATCAATTAATTTTGGAGTATTTATTATGAGTGTAAACGAAGAGGAATACAATCAAACTCATAAGATTCTATATGTTGTAATTGAAAACTATTTAATTACACATGTGTCACATTAAGTATTAAGAAAATGTGCTATATTAATTTTAATGGTGAATAGTCAATATATTTAAATATTATGTATTTTAATTTAGCTTAGTTATAAAATACAAGTATGTATTTTATTTTGATTTCTATTTTCATATTATCTTATCAGTCTAAATTCATGGGATTAAACATATTATAGTGGGATTTGAAGAGAGTCAATTATTAGGGAACAGCGCTTGCATAAACGTTTAATGATTATTTAATGAATCTATAACATGCATCAACACCATATGGCTTAATCCTGTATGTCTTTCCAGCTTTCTGTGCCTACACTCATATTATATTTATTATACATTATTATTTCACTCATGCTTTAGGCAGTCAGTTATTATCTTAGTTTTTACTATACTGAAGTATTTATTTCATTTTATGTCCTAATTCACTCTAGTACATGTCTTCTAATTTAGCAGATTTATTGATGAGAGTAATTTTATTTTTATTTTATTTGGAAGTAAATGTTAACACTATTTTATAATGTTAAATGGCATTATTCTGTGCTGGTGGTCTAATCCACAGAATAATCGTTTGCCATTTTATTATATTCTTTATATTCATTTCTGCTGCCGGCGGTTAATCCGCAGAAGGGTCTGTATATTGTGATTGTCACTCTGATGATGGTTAAAACCCCCACAGAGCACTAATGCTTTGTTATTCCTTTGCATGAACAAATACATCCGTAGGGATATCATTGCTCTTTGTTGTATAGATGTATGTTTGAGCAGAGTCTCCATACATTATGGTATTTACATCGTTTCCCTCATCTTTAAATTGATCTCACATGTTCAATTACCAGCTATAAATGGGACATTCAAATTAATTATTTTCATAATTTATTATACATCAGTTATATGATATTCTCAGCTGAGTTGAG
The DNA here is from genome assembly GCA_028023455.1 of Epiperipatus broadwayi. Lineage (NCBI taxonomy): Eukaryota > Metazoa > Onychophora > Udeonychophora > Euonychophora > Peripatidae > Epiperipatus > Epiperipatus broadwayi. The sequence continues at coordinate 1,800,124 of JAQFVV010000172.1, forward strand.
GTTCAAACTCCCTCTTTAATTTATTATCTCATTATTGCCAACTTTTACAGGTTTATCAATACCAATTGTTACTATTATTATAAATCTGTAATATAGGTGCAATGGTTCTGATATTGGCATACTGGAGAAGTTTATTGACTGTGTTTGAACCCATCCTCTCTCCTATAAGGGCTAAAATCAAACCCATTTGTGAGAAAATCTTGTATTGTGTTTATTGAAGTTCATGTACGTTATTTATATAAAGAAAGAAGTACATGTGATGGTCTTTTATTTTATTTATTTATTTATCTAATTTTATAAACCTTGTATTAATTAATTATTTATTTAACATTGATTAAGTCATAAATAAATGTTAATTTTATAATTTAAACTAACTTTGCCGTTGCTATTTGTCATACATTGAACCAGAAAATCCACCATTTTAAATAGATCATATATTAGAGCATATATTGTCCCTGATAATGCATGCAAGGTTTATTGAAATTGTGAGAGAATATCTTAATGCTTTTGTTCTTGGGTAATTAGGGATTTACAGGGTATAATAAAATCCCATTTGCCTCCTACATCACCTCCGCTTTGCTTTGTTATTTCTGGAATATAATCCAGAATTCGTTCCTTTTATCGATGTTTGCGATATTAGGAGCTAAATTAATAAATAAATTTTCTAGCCAATATTATAATGGAACCGATTTTTAATATTATAATTTATGATTTACATATTACAATAAGAGTCTCATTGCTATTGATTTAATTAGAAATTTAAATTAATGATGAAAGAACTTAAAGTTTATGTCTTTACCTTTTATTGCAAAGCAAATATTCTACATGGCATTTCCGCACTAAAATCCTGAGTATATCTGAGCTACAGCCAATCATGTTATGAGGCTACTATTTTGTTAAATGGCTTATATTCACTATGTGATAGTTGGTATAGATGTAATGGATCATAATTTAATCCTGTAAGAATAGTAGTTTTATAGATCATAGCATCTTGTTCATGCTCGGCCATAAGGTCTCACGTAAATAAAAATCGTAATTTAGGGTTTTGAAGTGTAGTTTTTAAAATACAGTCATTAGTGAGAATGATAATTAATTAAATAGTCACACAATTTATTTTGGGTAATTTAATGTATCTTCATATACTGCTGTGATGGGTCTTCGCAGTGCACCCTGGCCACGACCAGATTTTACCGTAACAGTTTGGGGTTATATTATTAATTCTACCTGTTATGATTTGGGTGAACTTTTCGGTTACAATATATAAACTTCCAAGCTGTTAATATTATATAATACTTTGACATTAATACTCCAACACTGGTCTATTAATTAAATGATTAGGAATATTTCGTTTGAGTATTAATCTAAATGTAAGACAATAAAGCCAGTTACTCAAGCTTTTAATATATTTATAAATATAGATGATAACAATCAATTAAACTATCAATAATTTCAATCTGTAGTCAAGGCAACCACATTTATCTATGATCTGATATCCTTATATAGACACTAAAGATTGCAATTTGCCCAAGGAGTGTGAGATTAATAATTTAATTTTATTTATTTATTTACATCTTCCATACAGTTTGAAACATACAAACCATTTACAGGAAGACAATCGAAATATAATAAATAATCAAAAATAACCCAAATTCACAACTCAACCAGACTAGCCAAGAAAATAAACTAAAATACTACCAATGGTTTTACAGCTACAAGCAGACTTCTCGGGTGTAAAGAACTACAAAATAACATATTTAAACTAAAATATTACCCACAATTCCATTTACTTTACATCCGCCCTTAATATTAAAAAAACTTTAAATAAGTTAACTGCTTCAGAATCATAAATTTTTAATGATAAAAGGAATTAAAGAATCTTTATTATATATATATATGTGTGATTCTGAAAGCAGTTAATATTTTTAAAAAAATTCTTTTAATATTAAGTGTGGATGGGAGGTAAGTGGAATTGTGAGTAATGTTTAGTTTAAATGTGTTATTATTTTATAGTTCTTTACATTTGAGAAGTCTGCTTGTAGCAGTGAAACCATTGGTAGTGTTTTAGAGATTATTTTCTCAGCTAATTGTGAATTTGGGGTAATTTTGATTATTTAGTTTAGTTTTATGCTTTTAAATATTATATATATATACTATAAAGCTAAAGTTACAGACAGTATTATAATAATATAATAGTTATGTAATTAGTTTTTCCTATAAGACTTCATTGTGTTTAGAAATGTATCTTTATCTATAGTTAAAATATTTATTTCTAATTTATTATCAATAATATTGTGATTATAAATTTATTTAAACGCACATTGATTACGTAAGTAATATTTACTAAGGCTGTAACCTCAAGCATATGCACGTAAAAATGCGATAGTAGAGACCTCTACAGGTTTTAACCACAAGCTTACACTTACCCTCTTTTCTTCCAAAATGTAAGCTTGTGGATAAGACCTGTAGAGGTCCCTACTATCGCATTTTTACACGCATATGCTTGAGGTTACAACCTTAGTAAAAATCAATAATATTGTATAATTTGCTTATTTTTTGCAAAGTAGAGTATTCTAAATAACCACTGTTTTAGTAGTTGACATTTTTATTTTCTCATGATACCTCATGTTTCTTATTAATTCTTTAAATTTAATTTTAGTTCTATAATTTGGTAAACATAAGTTCTTATGCATAATATTGTATAATAATATTAGATCTTTTAATTGTCTCTGTTTTATAAGTAAAATGTAATTTTTTTTTTTCGCATTTATATATTTAATAAAATTATTATATATTTTCCATAATATGTTTATCATTGTTACATTGTTTCTATTCTATATTTCTGATCCAAATGGTATCACAGCCAATAGTAAAGCTTTAAAGAATATAATTTTCATTTCTATGGAGAAGTTTTTACCATTTCTCAATATTCTTTCTATAGTTTTATAATTTTTTTTTATTTCTTTGTAATGTGTATTATATGAATTATTACTGTCAAAATTTATTCCAAGATTCTTTTTTATTATTTTTTTATTACCTATATAATGATTTGTATTAAAATGTGTAGTTTCCGGTATATGATACAACACAACTATTCTCAATATTCATTTTCATTCTGTTTCTAATGCACCATTTTTCAAAACTATTTAGATCACCTTGTAACTTAATAATATCACATGGATGACTTATTACCTTCAATATCTTGTTGTCAATAGAATGATAACATTTCTGAATGTTTTATATATTTTTTTTCCATATGTCATAGCATCGTCCAGGAGGCGAACACACAACAACCATCTGTAACCAACTGCTTACTTGCAAGGTAGCTGCTAACCTCTCAGCTAACAATGCTTGACATGTTTTATATTTTGGTCCATATCTGCAGTAAAAATATTAAATAACAATGGTGCCATGACAGAATCTAATAATATACATGATGAAAACTTGTTCTTAAGAATAATCGATTTTGATGCTGAAGAAGATACTCACAACACAAATATAGATAAAACATCAATTGCAATTCAATTATGAAATCTACCTTAAAATTCACATCAAATTTAATAACTCCATACCAGATATACTTCTAAGATCCTTTTCAAACTACACGAGTGATAAAATACTGATATTAGCTCTTACTAACTATAATGGAAACTTGTTCAAATTCCTAACTAAGAGATTCTCAACAATGATTGCAGAAAAACAGATAGGGACAGGATTAATCAGAATTCTTACCCATCCAAATGACAGATACATCATAGCCGAATTCAAAACATGGGAAGACAAAAATACATTTTAAAATGCTATAAAAACCATAGATGGAAAATTCATAATTTATATAGATAACAACAGGCCAAATACACTCCAAGGAGTGATGAGAAACTGTATGTTGAACTTCAATGAAACAGATATTTCAATATTGGTATGATCGCTAATCGCAAAACCAAATTCTCACAAACACAGCATCATTTACATTAATACTAAAACAGGAAGTAAACCCATCTGACATCCCTATAGTGCTCCACTTACATGAGTTACCTATGGTCTTATCATCCCATGGTGTAGCTCCTCAATGCTTCATGCCAAGAACGTACACACCTGAACAAAGACTGCCCAGCTAGAATCTGTATAACATGTGGAGTAAAGAAAAGCCAAATCTACAGATGCTACATGAAACCAAATGAACTTGCTCAACTAAATACAATCATAGATAAAAAATATAACAACAAACCTCTAACCAGAAGCTTCATTGACCAAAACCAAGCAGCCAAGCATAATACAGAAATATTGATGAGAAATTAAAACCAGTATAAGTCATACAAATGCTCATCAACACATTTTTGGATTTGTTCCCAAGCAAAAGTCTTTCCAAGTCAAATAGACAATCCAAGATGCTATGCACCCAAGCATCCAGCAGTTCATCGAATGGAAAATATCCTTCTGAAGAACAAGCTCCCATCACAAACACAAACAACATAGAGCCAGTAATAAAAAAGATAGCAACAATACTGGAATCTGGTCATAGTTATAGACAAAAGACAAATGGATACAGTGGATACAACCGACCTGAGTAAGTCAAATGATGATAGTGACAATGACCCAGAGAGCACACTAACTGAGTATCAAAACTACAGTAGCCCAAACCAAAACAATATGGAATGTAAATATTTACCTTTAGTCTGCTTATAACTTTCATCTGATAATTATTACATTTCCTGAAACTCATAAGTATGATTTGTAAAACAACAAACACATCATCTGCATAATACAAATGATTTAAATAATTTCCCTTTCCTTTTCCCCTTAGCTACCCATTTTAATTCACAGAAGATACTTCTTGTAAAATTGCTATAAAAAGTTTTAAAGGCATATAATTGCCCTGTTTTACATTCATCCTGATTAATCTTCATAGTAACAGTAGCAAACTAGCCATACAGTAGTGCCACCCAGTGCACGCCTTAGTAATCAATGGATGCAAGATTTGTACACTGAGTGGCACTACTCTATGGAGAGCTTGCTACTGTTATTAATAGTTTGTGTAAGCATAGGAAATGAGGATCATATGAATCTTCATATAATCTAATTACTGTTATTGAATTTTGATAATTATTCTTTAGAATATGGCATTCTCTTGAGTCTATATTTTAATGGTTTAAAACAGTAATTATTGTGAAAATGCTTATAGAATCAAATGCCTTTTCTTAATCTATAAATCCAAATCATAATTAGTCCTATGTATAACTTCTCAATACTTGGATATGTCTTAATCTGCTAAAACAACATTTAAATCCAACTTGTTCTTTTGATTGGTTTGAATCTAAAATTTGCTATGCATGCTGTATTAATCTTAGTAATAATTTAATATTAGCGGACATTTTATTTTGTTTATATATATATATATGTGTGTGTGTGTGTGTGTGTGAGAGAGAGAGAGAGAGAGATGGTATTCTGAACCAAATGATGAGTGCTGGTTTAGCACGAAATACGGTCTATTGATGATTATTTATTTTTTCTTCATGAGTGTGGTCATGTGTATCAGTAGCATGAGATAATGTGGATAGTGAAGAGGCTTGAAAGTCCGAGTTCAAAACCCTATATTTATAATTTCATCAATGAAATTTCAGGTAACTTTACTATTATTTCGCGTTTTATCTTCACTTTTAATTTTTATATATTTAAATTTGTCTTTCTTTTTTCCTATAGAAAGATGTAAAATTTGCTCCCAACATTTCATCATATATTATAATCATTCTGCACACTGAGTTTATTTTACGTGTATACGTGATTTTCTAAAAAAAATGTTTTAAAAAACACTTTATTCCACTTTTATCAAACCAAAATCCATTAACAAATCTCACTACATTCTATTTTTCAGTGGTAACACTCTTTCTAATTTTAATTTTAAAATTACTGAGTTTAAAATACTTAAAATATTCACAATGGCGTGAAAAGCAATTACACTTAATTATAATTTATACAAATTTCTTTACTTGTTCTACGATGCTCATATAATCCAACAGATTACTAACTTTGATTGTATTGCATTTCTCTTTTTATTAAAGTTCTGCTTTAATAATTTTCAAATATAGAAATAAACATAATCCATTATGCTGTTTCTCCATACATTTTATTAAAAATAATATACATAAAATATCATTATATAATAGTGATCATATATATTTATTTATTAAAACAGGCAAAACTCTCTATATGTATTCCACTCAGTGCAAGCCAGAGTAATCAATGGATACCAGAAGACTTGTGCATAAAATTCCCATCTAGTGCCTACTCATCCAATATCCCCAGATTAGTTTCTAGCTTGTGGCCTTTGTCAGTGAGGAGCCTTAGATCTGAGAGCACTGCACCTAGATTCTAGGATCTAATGCAACCCTCCAGCAGCCACCTTTTATCTCAAAACACCATAATATTTTCAATCCAAGCTTATTAGTTCATATAGTCATACAGGTCTGAACTCAGTTCAGTACCTATAAATCTTGGGGTCTTTGGTTTTTTAATAACCATAGCCATCACTATCCTATTAGGCAGAAAACTAGTCCAGGAATATTGGATGAGTAGGCACTAGATGCAGATTTTATGCACAAGCCTTCTGGCATCCATTGATAACTCTGGCCTGCACTGAGTGGCAATACGTATAGAGAGTTTTGCCTGTTTTAATAATAGTTATAAGCAAGCATAAGAAATGGTGATCATATGATATTTATTGGCTTATAACCAATCCTGCCTAATAGGATAGTAGTATCTATGATTATTAAAGAACCAAAGTCACCAAAATGTATAGGTTCTGAACTGAGTTCAGACCTATATGACTATATGAGCTAATGGGCTTAGATTAAAAATATTATGATGTTTTCAATTTAAAAATCATAGTTTTGTAGTTAAGTAGAGATAAAAGGTGGTTGCTGGATGGTTGCATTAATTCCTAAGATCTAGGTGCAGTGCTCTCAGATCCAAGGTTCCTCACTGATGAAAGCTACAAGCCAGAAACTAGTCTGATGATATTGAATGAGTAGGCACTAGATGGAGATTTTATGCACATGCCTTTTGGCATCCATTGATTACTCTGGCTTGCACTGAGTGGCAATACATATAGAGAGTTTTGCCTGTTTTAATAACAGTTATAAAAGAAGCATAAAAAATGATGATCATGTGATGTTTATTGGCTTATATTTATTTATAATAACAATAACAACAACAACAATAACAATAATAATAAAAAAAAAAAAAAAAAAAAAAAAAAAAAAAAAAAAAAAAAAAAAAAAAAAAAAAAAAAAAAAAAAAAAAATAATAATAATAATAATAATAATAATAATAATAAAAAAAAAAAAAATAATAATAATAATAATAATAATAATAATAATAATAATAATAATAATAATAATAATAATAATAATAATAATAATAATAATAATAATAATAATAATAATAATAATAATAATAATAATAATAATAATAATAATAATAATAATAATAATAATAATAATAATAATAATAATAATAATAATAATAATAATAATAATAATAATAATAATAATAATAATAATAATAATAATAATTATTATTATTATTATTATTATTATTATTATTAATAATAATAATAATAATAATAATAATAATAATAATAATAATAATAATAATAATAATAATAATAATAATAATAATAATAATAATAATAATAATAATAATAATAATAATAATAATAATAATAATAATAATAATAATAATAATAATAATAATAATAATCTGGAAAGGTTTTTGGCAAATATTTTATACTTTCTTGTAATTATAATCAATTTTAACCCATCAGTTTACATTGCATACATAGCGACATCTATCATTCTTTATATAAATTTAATCAGAACTTATAATAAAATTATGACATAGCAATACAAATACATTCAGATAACAGATTTAACTAATAAAATGTATTAATTATGCAACATATAACAATTATACAATACGTATAAAAATATACATTATGTAAAGATAAAAGAAATTATTTCACACTTGGCTGCCTTCTATATATATATAATTTTAATGCACCAATCAGCGCATAACAGCAGAGCTTGTTCAAATTAAATCACAATTTATTATAAACTTAATATAAATTATAATACATAATAATCAGTGACCAAGCGCTTTCAAGAGAACTTAGCTCTTCATGGCAATAAAGAGTAAGCATAAACAGGTTGCTATATGCAAATATATGCAGATTCATTTAAATTAATTGAACTATACATGTAAATCTAATTAATCCATTTCTTAGAAATTTTATAACATGCATCTTTCCTATTTATAGCTTTATTGTCCATGGCAATAAAACATGCCTCCTTAACCTTTCTCTTAACATCATTTCCAGCACAGATATTCTTACAAGGCCCAAGCAGACCCGACTTGCAACTCAATATTCGCAATGCATCAGAGATCAGCTGGCCATGCATGTGAACCTGACAATCCAAGAGTAGTTTGTAGGGAAAGAAATGATGTTAAGAGAAAGGTTAAGGAGGCATGTTTTATTGCCATGGACGATAAAGCTATAAATAGAAAAGATATGTGTTATAAAATTTCTAAGAAATGGATTAATTAGATTTACACATGTAGTTCAATTAATTTACATGTATCTGCATATATTTGCATATAGCAACCTGGTTATGCTTACTCTTTGTTGCCCATGATTATGAGAGCTAAGTTCTCTTGAAAGCGCTTGGGCACTAATTATTATGTATTTTAATTTATATTAAGTTTATAATAAATTGTGATTTAATTTGAAGAAGCTCTGCTGTTATGTGCTGATTTGTGTATTAAAATTATATATGTAAAGATGTAATATATATGATCATTATTTAAAAACAGGACATATATTAATAAATTATGAAAAAAATATGAAGATAATAAAATATATAAAAAAATTTAAAGAAGGAAAATATTGTAAAACATTATTTTTACAAGAAAACATAGAAAAATGTAATAATATGGTCAATATTTGTATAAAATTGGGAGGGAAATTAGATAATTGGAAGCTGTAATATATTTAGATGTATCTAGCTCTGTATATGTATTGATAGTATAAGACATAAACTGTTTATTTGATTATAGATAATAATTATGGGGTAGTAAAGAAGTGAATAAGAGCATACATAATTGATGGATATATACATGTGTACATTTAAAAAACCTATTTTTATTTTTTATGAGTTTATTTCTAGTGATGACCGCTAGAGGGTATATAAACTGTAGAACATTTTTGTCACATGATAAATTTTAGAAATGGCTTCTTGAAAAGGTTCATATTAGAATTAAAATCGATTATATGGTATTAAATTAAGATGTACATATTATCAATTGATTAAAAGTTTATATATGTATACTATGTATTACATAATTTTCCATTGAAAAAAGTTTTTATATATTATTAAAATAATAAAAAAATTATCATTGTTATATAATGTCATTTTATCTTATACTGTTTGCTTAAAGATTATTTTATTATTGCATAATTTTAAAATTACATACTGCTTGTATTTGAACTTGGATTTCAAACATATTTTTGTAAATTCAGAATCATTCCATCATAGTATATAGATAAAATATCTTAAATAAATTATTGTATTGCAATAGATTTCAACATTTCTTCTTAGAGAAACATTATATACATATATTTAAGAATTCTATTTTTCATTTATTTAAAGTTATTTTATCATCATTTCAAAAAATGTTGTTTAACGTGTAAATATTTATATAGTAAAACATCAACTTATATATCATGTGACTTAACTTATTAAGCTTGTACTACAAAAGTAATATAATAAGTGTGTTAATAGATCTAAACAAGCTTTTCCGATAAATGCTAGAAGAGAAAGCATTTAAAATCTCTATCTAGAATTATCCTCAAACTGTTTTTGAGCTGGTGGTTTTCCTCAGTGAAGTGCTAGGATATTCAGACATTAGATCTAATGTCTTGATCCTAACATCTCAGTGAAGACAGCCACCAGCTTAAAGATAGGGATAATTCTAGATAGAGATTTTAAATGCTTTCTCTTCCAACATTTATAGGAAAAGCTTGTTTAGAACTAATAGCACCCTTATTATATTAACTATATAAGCATATATATATATATCTTTGCATAAAGGCAAATTATTTTAAGAATTAAATGATTAGAGATTAATACTGGAAATACTTTATTATTTCTTACTATCTCTTAGCAATTTACTATCACATTTCAAATTCCTTTAATTCATTTATTTACATTTCCCATTAAAATTGCCTACCAATATGTCTCTTGTAATTTATATAACTTTAAAAACAATATTTATCCAGTTTCTATTTAAACTTTTTTATTTTTATAAATACCTTTTTTCCATTTTTTTAAAGAATTTCTGTATTTCACATCTGGTAAATTTAGTTTATTTTTCTATTTTTCAAACCACAATGCCATCTGGTGTCTTCTGAAAATTTATTTGCTTTTTTAAAATTATAAATTTTTATTCCATACAAAGCCATATTTCAAACAAAATATTTACCTAGCTTTTAATTTAATTAGAAATATTACCAAATTCATCATTTCCTTTATTCTGCTGTAATATATAAATGTAATTTATTCATTTTACTTTGAATATTTTTTAGCAAAAATATTTTATTGTACATATATGCATACACAATCTTATGTTTCGACTGTCCTGCAGTCTTCTTCAGAACTATGATATAGTTATGTATTTTATTTTATTCTGTTCATTATATTATAGCTCTGAAGAAGACTGTAGGACAGTCGAAACGTAAGATTGTGTATGCATATATGTACAATAAAAGATTTTTTGCTAAAAAGTGTTCAAAGTAAAGTGAAAAAATTACATTTTTGATTTAATGTTAATCTCACATAAAATAATGGATTCTGTCAAAAATATAATATCTAGGGTTAAGATAGTTGTAAATATTTGGAAAACCTAACAAAAAGTAAGAAATCTAAAGAAGGTAATATAATTAAATAATGCAACATGAGCAGTTCACCACTCAAATGCCATCTAAGTTTAGTAATCAGTGATTAATAGGTGATAGTAATTTTAAATCCCTATCTAGACCAGTTTTTTCCATCCTGCCTTTATTATTGAGGATTGGAAGTCAAATCTGGAATTACTAAAATATATAGTTACTGACTTGTAACTATATGTATGTGACTATTCAAGCACATTGACTTGGGTTCAAAACCTTAAGAAATGTTGAATTTTCAAGTTTTCATCTTAAATAACAAAATGAAATTAAGAATAGTTTCTAGATACATAACTGCTTTACTTGCAGCTTTGAATCCCAAAGCTTGTTTATAAAGATAATGTGGATTTAAATGACCTATCATTTTATAATCACTGATTCTTCAATCTTGCAGTGACGGCACTATGGCAAAGTGCTGCAAGACAGTACTGTAGTGAAGGTACTGCACTGTAAGAGGGTACTTTAAAAAAGCACTGTGGTGAAGATATAAGAAGGCACTGTAGCAAAGGCACTGTAATCTTTTCCATTCTTCTCCCCTGTCACATCTCAAATATATCCTATATGTTCCTAACTTTTTATTTATTGTCCATGTTTCTCAACAATACAATATTACATTCTACACATAACACTTCATTATTTATATTATAACTCTAATAGCAGAATTGTAACCCACTTTGTGATCAGATTTGAAGAAGCGTGTGTGTGCACATATACCTACATATATACAATAAAGAAAAAAAATAAGTAGTTTGTAGATTAAAGGGAATTTTAAGATTTTGGGGGTTTCATGCATTTTGAATTGTGTTACAAATAAAATTTTATTGATTCCTATATAAATCAGAATGGTGAGTTCAAATCCAAGAAAAAGAATTATGAATTAACATATTTTTGGAATTATAAATAAAATAATAAAAAGCAAAGAATTTATTGCTTGTAATGCATAGAAGATAAAGAAAAGAAAGCAACCAGTTATTTCTTACTTTTGTTAAAGAAAAACAATGGCATATATTCTTTGGAGTCCAAGATAGTACACTAGTCATCATGATGGTAGATAGAAAAAAGATAGTCATCATTACAGTATGCAAAATAGCTAACAACCCAGACAGCAAGTAGTTATTCATTCGGTCATCAACTTCCAGTGTGGATTGACAGAAGTAGTGGAAGTGCACTGTGTGGAAATGAGTTTGCGTTGCTGCTAATTGAAATTGCAAGGTGCATATTAGAAGCTATAAGAATGTTTTATTGTAATAGTAAATCATATGACACATGGCTAGGCAAAACAAATAGCATGACAACTGAAAACCCTGAGCATGCAACCCATCCAGTCTAGTAAATCATGCCTATGTGAAATTATATTGCCACCTTTATAATCTACTAGTAATAGGAAAGAATCCAGACAATGCAGCTACACTATATTAATATAAAGCTGATTTACATATCCAGTGTGTAAAGAAAAAAATATATGCTTCACAAAAGTTTCAGAAAAGACCAACTGTAATTGCTGAAAATAAACCATATCTAAAACCTAGTATGTAGGATATTAAAGATTTGGTTTTAATGGTAAAGAGACGTTAAATTTACAAAGATTAAAAGAAATTAATTATTGTGTAATGGTATCCTGTATTTTTATATTAGAATTATGAGTATAACAAACAAAGTATATTAAATGAGGAGTTATGTTTCACTTCAAATATATGTAAGTGTAATAATGCTCAAGACTAAATGGGTTGGTAAGTAATTATTAAAATTTAGTCAACACTTAGACAATCCCAATATTAATAACAATCAACAATTTCAAACTATTGTCAAGGCAACCTCTTTTAACAATAAAGATGAAATCACACCATTTTTGGTTCAATATATTTATATGACACTAAAGATTGCAATATAACCACAGAGATTGAAATTATTGATACAAAGAACTTTAAGTAAATCTCTTTAAACAGGTAAATATAACCTATTCTATCTCTGTGGTCAAGTTGCTACCTTTAGTGTCTATATAAATGTATTGGATCATTAGTAAAGGTGGGATTCCATTTTTATTGTTAAAAGGAGGTTGCCTTGACAACAGTTTAAAATTGTTGAGTGTTATTGATATTGGAATTGTCTAAGTGCTGATTGGTTTTTAATGATATATATATATATATATATATAGTAACTGGTTCGGTTATATGGCACACAGCAACATAATTGTGTGTGCATATATAGACAGAATAATGGAAAAGTAAAAATAAACACAGTCAAAAATTGTTATAGATATTTTCTACATTTCACAGGGAATAATAAGTAAAGGATTAAATAGCTCTGAATTTAAAACAGAATTTTATTATAAATTAAAACATTTAAAAAGGTCTAAATAAATTAATATTGTATTCTCATTTTAAATTTGAAAACAGGCATGATTTATTTTTGAAAAAATGCTTGTATACATTTCTTTTATCTATTTTTAAAAATCTTTATATATTATAAAATTCCAAAGCATAAAAAATTAATTGAAATAAACTTTTTCTAATCATACTTAAGATAAAATTTCAAAGTTGTTTTCAAAAGGATTAAAAAGATACAAATAGTTATTAAATTAGTGTTTTTATCACCTCAATCACTTATAAAAAAAGTTAATAAAAAGATTTTAGTTTTGGCTAATGCTTTTGTAAGAGTTAGCTGCAGTTTGTTGGTAACTGTAGCAAAGAGTGGTAGCTGCAAGTTTGACTTATAGTTTTTGTAAGAACTGAGCAAGTAACAGCCATATTGGTCAGCTGCAAGTTTGCTTTTAAAAAATTTTGAGAAACAGCTGGCAGAGTTTATTAATAGTTTCCAGAGCTATACAGATAACTGCCATAGATTGGAGGTATCTGAAGTCAAGACAGAAGGAGGCTGCTCTAATTCACAATTGGTGGAATTTGAATTTACTTGGAGGGGAATGGTTCAATTTCCATTGTTATAGCTCCAAGTGTGGATAAGACAGTTTGCTTATTTGAAGTCTTTTGAACCAATTAATGCCAAAACCTTACCTGAATTGCAACTTTCTCAATGATGACAAGCCTGGACTATTCTTTCCTGATGGACCAAAAACTATGATTACCAAGAAAAAGCTTGAAGAATTGGTAGATGTATGCTGCTATGCATCTATGTATGCAGAGAAGAACAGATAAACATATATATTTATAGTAATTAGCATTATATATAATGTAATGAAATTTTAAATGTTATTTTAATATTCCTTAAAATGACATTTTAACCTATAACTTGTGATAAAACAAATCAATAATTTGCTAGAGATAAACATCTAAAAGAGAGACAATTTGATAGATATTTTTTAAATGACATTAATAATTATATATATAATTTTACTTGTTAAAATTAAAAAAATAATTCATAGACAATTTTATAGAAAGAAAATAAGAACGTTTATCTAATTCATCCTTTTAGAGTAGTCTGCCAAATCAGAAAGAAAACATTTATAAACCATCAAAAATTTGATAGTACTTATTTTTAAAGAAAAAAGATTATTTTCAGCATGGAGAATTAATTTCAAAAATAATCTTTAATAATTTTAATGTTTTAAATTAAAATTTGATGTAAACATCAGTGTGTGAACACATGCCCATACATATATGTAAAATTTTAATCATTTATAGTATTTGTATACAAATGAAAAGTTTAATCATGTATTTATTATTTTATATGATGATTGAAATATAAATCAAATGTACTGCACATGTCTGTGTGTATATCAATGAGTGTCAAATAGACATGTAAAATTTAATACTTTTTTTTAATTTTATTAAATATCAATTGAAATGCCATTTCTAAATTATAAAACACATCAGAGCAATTTTATATATGTGTTTCCGTAATGACTGGAAGGTTGCTATTCTTCCACATGCACCTTACTATTACTTTCAGACAGCCAATAGCTGTTAAAGCAGTGGTCTGAGAAGCGATCAGGCTTAGACACATGACCGATATTTTTGGACAAGAAAAGAATGATACCACTCTTCGCTTTTACTTAACTTTTTATATATATAAGCCAGGCTTAAGCATCTTGGCTTGAGAGCATGAATATATAAACATATACATTTATTACTCACTGAGTTATTAATTTATGATATTACAGCGCGAAATCTTAGATTTACTACACCGCAATTTTCTAGATGTTAATATAAGTTATCAGTAACGTATGTAAATAATATTTTGTTTAAATCGCATGTTGTTATTATGTGTTTCAGTAAACCTAACATAGGTAATTGTATTATTAAAAATATAAGTTAAAAAGTTTAATCATATATTATTGTAGGACAATTTAAATATGTTCAGAAATTACATGCGCACACACACACACATATATGTATATATATATAATAAAAGACATTTTGCGGGTTCATCCATGTTAAAAAATTTAAATATTGATATACCGATGTTTCAACTTGATCACACAAGTCATCTACTGGATGCTAAAAGGTATAAAGATAGTTGTAGAGGTGCTATAATCATTGATTTGAAAAAAACATTAAAGTTCCACCAAGAATGCTTTTTTAAAAAAATCTTTCCAAATAGAAGGAAATTTGCATGTATCATCTTGCCTATTGGAACAATCTGACCTTTTAAGTATCTCAATGGCTTTTCTAATTTTGCACTGGTAGAGATTATCACATCTGGATATGGTCCTGGTACTAGAAAAATCAATTGTATGACCTGAATCTATAGTATGGAGTGAGAGTGCTGATGATGATGAGTATTGTTTAACTGTATTAGCATGCTCATCTCTCCTAACACTGATGTGATTATTACTCATACCTATGTAAGGAGCTTTACAATTTTCACATGAGATTTGATAAACACCATGAGATTCAAGAGGGATTAAATCCTTAGGCTTGTTTATTATATTGCTGATCTTTTGATGAGTATAAAATGCTCTATCTATAATATAGAATTTTAATATAAGTCCAATACTGTCTGTAGTTCCTTTTACATATGGAACACAAATCCTAATAGCTGATTTATCGTCTTTTTCTTTCCTATTTTGTTCATTTTGGCTTGAAATAAGGCTTTTTTAATAAATTTATAATTATAACTATTTGCTAATAACATATATATATATTGTGCCAGGCATTATCAAATGGCCTTGCACAAAGTATAATTAAGCACAACAAATATATAAATGTGCTATATTAATAATGGAAGTTGGGTCTGAGCATTAAAATACCCACACACACCAATTTAAAGTAATATGAAATTGACATACAAAATATTGTATAATAAACTCATGTGTTTTTCCTTTTTGTATATTTTTTATGATATTCATTATATGTAGTTGCTTTTTTATTTTCCAACATACTTGTATATTTTTTTTAATTACTTTTCTAAAGATTGTAATTTTATTCCATAAGCAAATAATGTTAATTGCTTTTGCAAAAATCTGATCAAAAGCAAAATGTTTGATAATGCTATAATTAAAATGTTATCTTTTTTTTTTCTTTTTTTGTATATAAAGTAGAAATTCTTTTGAATAATAATAGCTGTAATCAAGTGGTCTGGGCATTCAAGATGGAAACCATTATGTCAAACTTAAAATGTAGAATTTAATTGGAAAAATATAAAGGAATGTTTATAATCTAAGTGATAAGCTAAATTAAAAGGATTGGCTGATTTATTTTTCTTGGAGGGATATCTGAATTGTTTCTTATGAGTGGGATTGATAGTGCTGTGGGATTCATTCTTTCTTTGGCAGTCGTTCTGGGCAAGTCATTCACTACTTTGGCTCCAGAATTCTCCAAGCAACCAGCTACTTTGAGATTAATTTATGAACAACACTACTGCTGACACTTTCTAAGAAATCCATTATACAGTTCTTTTAAGACTAATGATTTCTTAAAGATTTAATGAACCAGTCAAAATAGCAAATGAACATTTGATAAAAATTATCATATACATACAGAGGAAAATATGCAGTAATCTACCAGAGTCCAGTAAAATAACCATGGGGTAGACAACCAGCCAGTGCACTGCCCTTTCTCTGTCCCAAGCCACCAAGATGTGACCACACCAGTTCCCGTTGCTGACAGTGATGACAAATGCCACCTTGCCTATGCCTAAATAGATGAAATCCTCACCGCACAGCTAGTTGACTTGAAGCCCACTCAGAGCCCAGAGGAGAAGAATGAAGATGCTGACATAAGTTTATTTCAAGATATTTTATTAATATTGAAATAATTAACCTTTATATTTCTGATTAAATATATCATTATTTTTTATTATTATTAAGCATTTAAAAAAGAGAGAGTTGTCTCCCACATATGTATATTGAATTTACGGTTATTACGGGCATAAATGATAAAGCTTTTACTTAAATCTTTTGAGTCAATTTTTCTATTTCAAATTCTACTATTTTCAACAAAGGTTGCAATGAAATTCTTTTTTTTTGTTGCTATTCATTTTGCTCTTGTTGTTACTCCTGAAATTCATCATATATAAATATACATGTATATATATGCATATATACACTTATAATATTCGGTAAATACGATATCTCATGTTGAATATCTAAAAATATATTTAACTGTATATCCTTTTTAAGTTATTTTTTGTCACTGCTGCACCTCATGATGCATGTAAGAAGGGATTGATCTATTATAGATTCCTGTAAGCAAGTCCTCTAATAACTTTATATTTAAAATAGTAGTAAGTTTATAATTGTGCTGCACGTATATACATGTATAGGAATTTATCTATAAAAAAAGGAAATAGATACAATACCTCATGTTGCGTACTATATAGTATCTGAACTAATGCAACTTTATTGACATGTTGAAAAATATGAAATTAGCGAAATATTTCATAATGCAAATATGCATATGCATAGTTCTTTTTATTATTATATTTGCTATCAATAAAAAGGTTTTAAAGTCATCAGTAAAAGTGTATGCCTGTATGACCGAAAATCTCATATCTGTATATCAAATCACCCAAAGTAAAATTTATTTCTGCTGAGTAAAAGGAGCTCAGACCACTTCCATTACTTATAAACATTGTAAATAGCTTTAGGGATTTATTATTTTTCTTATTTAAAATTGTATTTTATCTATTTCAATGCCTCGAATATATATATATATGGGTTTGTGATCATTAATTATTTAGTATTTTTTTATGATATCATCATTAGTATAAACGGTGGTGGGTATTTGGAATTAAATAAATATTTAATCATAATATTAAACTTGTTTTGTTTTTGTATTATTATTTATATTGATAAAAATGTATTCTTTCCTTATCAATTATGTACCTGTAATAATCATTTAACTTACCCATTTGAAGACCCTAGATATAGAGTGACTGAGCTAGCCACAAGGGATATCACTCTACCGGAGTGTTAAATCTTATTCTTATGTTCTGCTGAACATATAGTATTGCACATCCTTCTAGGAGGGTGAAAAATTCATTTTTTGATTTTTTTCTAGAAGTGGCGCACAAAAGTCTATTTTGTAAATAGATTTTTCAAAGGTGTGTACTTACCATTGTTCTAAATATTTGGGCATTCAAATAAGATATCAACTAAAAGGTGTTTTTAACTGGAAGAGTCCTGTCAATCCATTCTTTCTATCAATTTAGCTGAAAGTACCAATATACATGAGTACAGACAATCGGCTAAATTGATATCCACATCTTTACCTGTTGAATATTGGTCACTTCATGCTCAGTGCAAGATTAGGAAAAGAATTCTGCAGGGAGTATGGACCGGTACAATATATATATATCATTGAATGTCAAATAGGACATACATGTAAAATTTAATCATATTTTATTTTATTAAACATCAATTGAAATGTATTTATTTCTAAATTATAATGCACATCTGTGCAGAGATGTATATGTGTTTTATGTAAACCCATTAAGAAATATTACAAATCAATGTAATAATTTGAATTTTGTTTTAATTATATGTAAATTACAATGTGATGATTTTTAATTTTGTATAGTAATAAAATTCAGAAGGCTTAATTGGTATGTGTATAGCCTATTCTAGAGACCTTAATATTTTTATTGTTATTAATAAACTTGTATTTCATTATTAAAATTATTCCAGTGAACTTACTAAGTTTTTTAGAATATTATGTACAGCATCAGCATCTTGGTCACAATACAGTAAAAAAGCTTATGTTCCTTGAGCTAGATTCATGCATAATAGTCTGATATATGAAAGGAGCTGTATATTAGTGTTTATGGGCTTCCAGTAATAATGATGATATTCCCATCAATTATCTTTATTCTCATCATACTGGTTGGTGCTAAGATTATATTCTGTAAAGCTCATGTACCATCATTTTATTTTAGTTTAGTCTTGTTAAAAATTAAATTTGTAATGGCGAGTACATTAATAGTACTATATGGCCAGAGCATTGATGATGATCAGCATGTTTTAATGTCCTGGCATTATTGGTTTTCTAGTTATATATTTTAATGGATGAGCATTTAAGGTAGTGCATCCAAATTAAGGTTTAAATAATTGCCCCAAACTGGCATAGGCTTAATAGTTAGCCTGGTCTACAGTAGATCCCTTTCAAAACCCAGCCACAAGATGGACTGTTAATTTATTTTGTTGTTGATGATTCATGATAGTGGATGGTTACTTCTTATGAGTATTATTAGTACTTACTTATACTTTTTATTAATGCTGGTGGATATAACTTATACTTTTAGTTGCTCTAAGGAGTTATCTATCACGATCTCTTGCTCTTTAATATATAATATTACTTATATATTTTTCATCCTTAAACATGACTTTAACATTATTTTAAATATTTTAAATATATCTTAAATATTTTTTTGTAAATTATATATTAAAAATATTTGAACTAGGAATCTCACAGAGATTTCAAGGTCTCTTGTGCTCTCTTTAATATATAAAATTGCTTTTATATTTTGGGATATTAAATATTACTTTAATAACTCAATATCTCTTATATATTACATCTTTAAATATTATACTGTTTTGTAAATCATTATTTGAAATTGTGTGTGCTTGGGGGATATAATGATTTGCCTTCACCCCAGGGATGACCACCCTGTATCCCCCATCTTGTTATATATATATATATTATAATGATCTGAAGAATAGCACTTAACGTGATCTGCACCACAGGGCACCATCTAGGCATTTGAACCTTAAAAAATTTATAAAGTAGGCATATACATAAGTCAAAAAAAAAATTTTTTTTTATTTTATTTATATATTTTGATATCCAGTTGTTAGCCCATGTCACTAGCTCAGGGAGTAGCAGAGATTTAATAATATAATATCTTATCTAATTATATTTCAATATTAAAAAATAAATAAAATAAGCCACTGCCAGTAATTAACATACAAAAATTTATTTACACACACACACATATATATATATGATTTAACATTATTATTTTAATATGTTTACTTTAACATTTAACATTATTTTTACTTTTATTTTAGATTTTTAATTTACATTTTAAATTTTATACTATTATTAGTTCGCACAGATTTGTTTAAAAATGTTGAGTATAGATCGGTTACATAGATTCCACGGTCAAAAACATTTCAAAATAAACATAAACGATCAAAATACAAAATCATTGATACTGTGAATTGCAGAGGGAAATTTATAAGTAACCCAATAGCATTCACCATAAGATGCTTGTATTAACACCAATAACTTAAAAGACATCCGAATAAATACATTTTGGATACTCACCGTAAGGTATCAGTATTTACCGAATGTCTATATATATTTTGATCGAATATGAAAGCCAAAAACATAATCAACCGGTAACGAACCCATGGAAGCATCTATACCCAACTTAAATTTAATGCATCTTTATTTAGAGTGTCAAGTATGAATAGACTACATAGATTTGCATTTGAAAAGAAAATATTCAATCCTTGTTTAACCTTAGGCCAAAGGTTCGCAGTCAAACCAAACTTCAATCCATCTGATATATCGATGTGTTCAATGTATTATGAATACGGCAGCACAATTAGGTTAAGAGAAGAAACTGCTTCTCGTCAGATAGGAATATTATATCTATCTGATGATGAGAGCAATAAAAAAAAAACTCCATAGGAAGGAACAGCGTTCTACGTCTTATAATCCCTTCCATAGGCAAAACAGAAGTGTGCGGCGTATAAAAGCGATTCTGCCCATAGCGAATCTCATACTACATCTACTAATTACACCAATATATCCAATCCATTGACCTAATTCAACTACGAAATGAATAACCTAAGATTACCCTCCCCTAATATAACTTTACAAATCTATATAGCCATTCACGCCTGACTTATATAACTAGTTCAATGAAAAACAGAAATCATAATAAAATGTAAAGAACAAATAAATAAATAAATGGAAATGATTTTACAAAAGAAATACATTAAATAAAATTATAACTAATTAATAAATAATGGTCAGATAGGATTCTATTTCTTAATTATTTTAAATATGGAAAGTTTTTAATTTAATGTTCATTAATTATAAAGTTCTTACGGTTTAAAACAGTTCATCTTTATCTGTTGCTTGCCATTTGAACATGAATTCCCATGCCGTCCTAAAAGATTGTTTGAGTTAGCCATTGTTTTTTATTTATTTATCCGGAGGTCTTTTAGTTTAGTTGGTCCTTAATGTAGAAAAAAAACGATGTCATTTCTCTCCTTTTTTTTTAACAAAACTGAAGGGATTGAAGAGTGCGTCTTTTCAATCCCTTCTCCTTCAACTCCACACTAACACATATAGTCACATCGTAATAACTAATTAACTCTTTTATTTTCAAACCTTTCCTTTTATAATAATTTTGTGGATTAACTCAACATTACGTCATGGTGGTGAAAACTTTTTCGTTGGCATTTGCTAAAAGTTTCTATTGTTTTTCTATCTGACCGATGCTTATACATTTAAATGCCCAAAGGCTAGTTTACTAATTAAAATAATCATTTCCATTTTACAAAAGATTAATTAATTTGTTTTCAAACTTAAACATATATTTTTATCTCTAAATCTTTTCTGAAAATTTAGTTTTAAACTACTCTTTTTTTAATAAAGTTTTATTTTAATAATTATTTATCTGTGCGATTTTATATATATGCGAGTTTAAGGTGATTTTTTAATTTTCAGTTTTTAATTCTTAAAAAAGAAATTTTTATTGGCGAACTTTTTTTTTTTTATGTTTACTAATAAAAAATAATGTAACGTATGTATGTGCCCATTACAATATATATAATTTTTAAAAAAATATTAATGACTTTATGTTTTATTTTATACATCTCTATATAAAGTTACTGAACTGGAAGACATTAAATATATGGATTATTTATTAGAAATAGATTAAGTATTATGCATTTGACTTTTATATCTATACATGAAATTACTAAACAGGAAGAGTATGAAATATAAACAATTTAGTTAAAAGATCTTACTAATTTTACACTTGATTGGAAATTTATATTATATAAAGACAATCAAATTACATTTTGTTTTATGCATAAATGATAATCTTATTTTATTAATCCATTCGTTTCTTTTTCATAAGATTAAATGTTATAACCTTATCACATACATATTCTACTTCATAAAAATATCCACAATTGAGATAACATACAAACCACTGATGGATGTACAGGGGTGTTAAAGTAATGATTTTTTGAATTGATGATGATTGACATCTTAAATAATTCTAAGTAATCATTCTAGAGATTCTTCAAATAAAAACCTGAAAGAAATAAAATATTTTACAATGATTGTGATCATAAAACCATCATCATCACCCCTGTTGTTTACTTAATTACGCTGATATAAACCAGAATTTGTAAGATTTACAAATATAGGTAGTAGGATATTCTTAACATTTCTCATTATAGATATATGCTTGTGGAACATGAATATTTTATATTTATAGTATATAACATTAGTTTGGGTTCAAACCTGAATTACTGAAGGATTATCGCTACATGGTGCATTATTACCATTACAATCTATATATATATATTGTACCCTCACTTCCAGGAAATATATAATTATAATCACTTGATCTAGCTCAGTTAAATAACTATGTTTTTTAAAATGTATTTAAATCAACAATAACTATATTTTTTGAGAATATCAATGATTAAATGAACTTAATTAATAAATAATAATCTAGTTCTGGTTTATAAAATGAAATAAATCAATATCTAATCAAATCATGAGACTATGAAGTGAGTTTACAAGTGGCAGAGCGAATACATTAAGATAATCTCCCACTGGCTATCACCTTAATGGCATAATAATACTATCCTTATTCCTGTTACTTAAATACTACATTTATAGTACTCTTACGTCTTTAATCAAAACTAATTAAGTAAATTACCTTTAACAAATTAATTTGAATATCTTTCTCAAAACTAATTCAACTCAAATTATCTCAGGTTCTCTTAAAATAATGATAAATTAATTATAACTTTTGTAATCAAGTATGATAAGGGATTTAATATCATTCCTAACTACAATTTAATAATATTAATAATAACAAATAGTAATACTAATCTTTAATCTATAATTCACTCTCCTATCTTTTTTTACCTACAATGTTGTCCTTAGATATCACATAATCAAATGTAATGTAATTTTCTATTATCCATATGGCATCCTAAATAATATATTTAGTATGATATTACAATCTGAGAATATGTGGCAATCGTTACTAATATAATTTAATGTAAATCTTTGGTAATTATTCCATGACCATCATAGTAATACCCTAAGTAAAACTTCTTAAATAAAATATATCAATAAAATAGTATAACTCTTAAATAAAAATTTTATTTATGATGTGCAAATATTATGTCTTCATTATAATTATCTGTGATTATGTAATTGTGATGTGAAGAAACTGAGTCAACACCAAGACCTATAAAACAATTTAACAATTTTATTAACAAACTTAACAATAAAATTATTTACATGTTGATAGAATTCTATTTATTCGTATTCAGGTATTTTTTCAAGACAAATCAAATGACTTAAAACATAAGATACAGAACATTTCTTAAATAAAATATTTCTTATTTTTTTTAAATATCATTATATAACTTTTTATTACAGTTATTCGATATTATTACTTTATAGGTTTTTAAAAAAATATAGGTGATACTTTTACTATGAACTTATCCTTGTTATTTAGTTTTTAAAAAATAATTTATTATTCTGTATAGTCATTATTCAATAATATTCACGTGAACAACCTTAATTCATAGCATACCATCAAACTAAGCTACTTACTAATTATCATTTTAAACTTTAAATATCATGTATGGATTAGTGTGTTGTTATAAAAGTATTTTTGTAAAACTTATGGCTACTTTCATTCATTCAACACGATTCAGTCTATTACCTTTAATCATAAATAAAAATATGCATTATAAGTATGTCTTTTTTAAAAAATTCTTAATAATTAAGTAATATCATTATAAATTCTTTTAAATTATCAACTATTTATTTTATAAAAAAAAAAAAAAATATTATTTTTAATTATAAAAGTTTTATGATTCTTTCACTGATGAAATTATGTTTTTGTAATATTTACACTTATTATAATTTAAGCAACATAACTTATCTTAATCAATTTAACAATTCTCTATTTCCAAACTTATTTATTATTTCCAAATTTTAAAACAACCATCTTTTACAATGTAATCCAATAAATTTCAGTAACACATAAACTAGTAGACATATGGGGTAAACTATAACTTCAACTTAACCTTTTATCAACTAACCATCATGGGCACAGTGTACATGAACTGAGGTATAACTTATTTGTTTAATAACCTCTTCTACCGAGTATAATGTCCAGGCTATTCATTCAGCACTATGGCACATTAAGCTTTAACACATAGAAAAATAAACACTGCCATGAATATAAACAAGATATAGGGCTATGTTAACTATACTTGTACAAACATCAATATAGTATATTCTTCTTCCCAAATAAATAAAACCTACATACAATATTATCCTGGTCTTATATAACCTAATACTATGATATTAGCATTTAAAATTCACCAATTTACATCACTAAATTCATCCTCATTTCTATAATAACAAATAAATTCATTTTTAGAATAACAGTCTAACTAACTAATAAGACAAGATTATTTCATTCCTTAATAGTTCTCAAACTTTAGCACAAACAATCAGAATCAGTGTCATATTTTTAACACTTTTTATTCAACAAAACATCCAATTCAGTTTTAATAGAATCATATACTTATATTTCTTTTATGTTTAAATATCTTTACGATATCATTAAAATTATGCATATTCTTAAATAACTAAACAAATGATAAATTATGAGTAGGTGTGTGTTTTATATATGCATCCATCCATACAAAATAACAAACACATTTTAAAACTATTAATAATTTACATTATTACCATAAGTAATTTCTGTTGGCAATTACTTAGTGATGTCATCTGGAGTACGATCTAAATAAACGTTTTATTATCATTTATTCCACATTATCACACTCTAAAATATACTAAGTTAAAGATTTATTTTTTTTTACAATAAATTTTAATTACGAAGTTAGTAAATAATGTTTTCTGTTTCTACACTATATTTATACTATGAATAAATATTACTATAATTGTGTTAGTAAAAATTAATTCTAAAACCATATTTACAATAATTTTATTAGAATTTCTTATGATGAAATGTTCTTTTTTTGATAATAAGTTCATTACAGGAAGTATCTTTTCTCCTGGTAAAAAACATTAATACACACTTTTGACATCAATAATCATGCATGCTCCGGTTCTTAATGTTGTAATATATAATCCAAACTGACAGTTCAAGTTAAATACAGTATGTTTACTTTTATTCTATAAGACTTACACTAATATAATTAATATTTTTCTTATCTCCAAAACTTTAAATCTTTAACATGTATTGTTAGGTAAATATCTAATTTTAAATACTCTTCGTCAAGATAATTTTCCAAATTCTTGTAACCTTTCCATATTTACTGAGGTTTAATATCTTCTGATACAACCAATACTTCTCCCAATATTTTCAAATAACTTATTGTTTTCCCAAATAATTTAAATAAACTTTTGTATGTCCTGCATACATTAATGACTAACTTGTAATATTTTTTAAAATAGGATATGAGTCACATACTCGCAAATGATCTCATATTTTCTAGAAAAAATTCCAATTTTAAAATATTTCTAATATTTCTTCAGAAAGAAATATCTCCACGTTCTAAAATAATTCTTCGGTCAAATTTAAAAGTTTTTTTTCCTTAAAAGTATTTTTCCATTGTATTTTAAATAAATTTTCTTCATAAAATATATTATCTCATTTCACTTTATATCTTTTAATGAAAATTTTATATATATTTATATATTTTCCGTGACGTTCTTTTTATGAAATTTAGTCGTAAATCAATATGACTTATCAACATAGGCAAAATTATATACTTTATCCAATAATAACACTTGAATACTTCCATTAAATTTTTTATATTTAGTGATGACTTCTTCATGTTTAAGATGATGACAAATTGAACAAAGCAGGTTGGCAAAGTAAGGAATAATTTAATTTTTTAGCAAAACATTTCTATATCCCACGAGCTTATAATAATAGACTACTGTACTTTTACAAAAATTGAATTTAAATAAAATGGATTATTACACTACTAAATACTTTACTGAAATTGTCCAAATACTAACGATGTTATGATAGCACATTGGTAGAATGATATAACAGCTCAATAATCATTTGCCAAAATGTAAACAGCTCTTAAATACTCCAGCTGATTCCAATTTTGATTGGTCCGTTAAACAATCCTGGCCTCAAATTATCCGGGACCACGAACATTGGTTTAAAGTTAAAGTTAATAATAATTTACTAAATATTTATTTTTATTATATTATTCAATTTTTACTTAATTTTCACATTTTATTTACACTTACTATAGACTCTAAAATAATTTTTAAAAATCACATTTCAATATTTATTACCATTTCTACCTTTATTTTGAACTTAATGTATTTATTTTCAACAAAAACCATAAATCTGATTTTATTTATTATATTCACTTTTAAAATCCAATTTAACATTTATAACAGATAATATTATTCTATTTTCAAACACAGGTGTGTGTCACGTGATTTACAAAACTAAATAAGGCACTAATAATTTAAAGACTAAAATAATAATTTAATTTATAAAATGTTACATAATCACTATTATAGCACAATTTTAAAATAATTATTTTAATATTATAAAACCAAAAAATTACACTTTTCTCCCACATTATTATATTTTAATCAAATGATTTTAAAAATATATCCATTAAATGCAATTATTATTACTAAATCTTTTCGTTTAACTTTAAAGCATTACTTTAAAATTTACCCTAATTATTATTTATAAGACATTAAATCAGTATTTATTATGGCCAGTTCTCCCAACCATACGATCTTATAATGATTTTTAGTTAACTGTTTTTTTAAAAATACCAACTCAATACTATACATCACTTATTTTACTTGCTTTAACTAAATTATTCAAAAATTATCAACACACAACATACATCATCTCCTACCCAACTTCAAAATTTAAAATTTTTCATTGGATTATTACAAATAATCCATTCTAACCTAAACAAAAGGGTACAATGTGTATATATGAAAAGAATGTTACTGTTAACACTAACTGAAATAATTATAGAAAATAGCAAACCTCATAATGGTATCATTATGAGGTTTGCTATTATTGAGATATAGATCTTTAAACAGAGGGCGTTACTGGATATTTGTAATTGTATAATGGTTTGTATATTTTATATATATATATAATAATTTAAATGGAAAATAAACTAATTTCTTTCTAAGATGTAGATAAATAAAATGTATATGTCAGTAAACAAAAAAATAGAGTGGGTCCATCTTTTCTTTAAGTTTTCAGTCATTATAAACTTCTGTTTACTGCCATTGCTGAAAATAAAGAGTGGAATCTATATTAATCTGATTTAAATACCGCATAATCATTTCAAGATGACAATTGTGAAAATAAAAACTAGAGACAAAGTCTCACATTTTCAACCTTTATATATAATATTAATATTAGTTTGTAAATGTAAATATCAAATATGTATAACTGAATGTATATGAAATTCAAATGGAAATGAACTAAGGCTCCCATAACCTATAGATAAACAACAGTCATACATCAGTAAATGATAAACCATTATGCCAAATATATATATATATTTTCATGGATAGTTATTTTAATAAAGAATAAAAATGAGGACTTAACTTTTACTTCAACAAAAAACTCCAACAAAAGAGCTATTATAGGTTAGTAAAAAAACTTGTTTAGCCTTAGGAATTGTCAATTCTTGGCAACATCATAGGTTAAAGTTTATCTCTGTTTACATGGATATGATCTCATATACATACATATATTGTATAATGAGTGTGCTAATATACAATAATAAATATAATTCACTAAATATCAGCCTTTTACAGCTACTGTACATGCGCTTTAATGAGTGTTAAATAATAAATGAATACTTTTCAGTGCCCATACAAGATATAGCATTTAAGAAAGAATAAAATGAATCCAATGAATCCACTTATTCTTTCCTAACCCAAATGTTTATATATGGGCAAATCTTAAGTACTGGCAAATAAAGCGTGAAGATAGATCATTCACAATAATAAATATAGCATTTAATAATATACAAAGCAAGGCAAAACTCTATGCAGTAGTGCCACCCTGTGCCAACCAGAGTAATCAATGGATGCCTTGCTTATAAACAATTATGTGCTAGCATAACAGATGGTGACCATGTAATATATGAAGCAGTTAATGATAAATGTTTTACATACTATTAATGTCATTGTGCTAGGCAGTTTTGTCAGATGACATAATAAATGTTAATAATCATTTTATGGCTGCTAAATGGCCTGAAAAGGACATTAACACATTGATATAAACTTTATTATTTTACTCTTAACATGTACTATAAAATGTATTTATTAATTATTACATAATTTACATTAGATTATGATTTTTCTATTTTTTTTTTCAAATATCCAGTAGGCTGCATTTATGTTTGAATTTAATTTGAAGTTCACAATGAGTAATCACACTTTCCACCTCTATAATATTTGAGAGAGTAGGTGTAAATGATTGTTTTATGCTTTTTAGGTGATTTGATATAAATTGGGTATTAATATTAACAGTAGTTGAAAATATATACTATTCCATTATTACTTATTAATCAATAGTATTGAGCCATTTGGTTATATCCAGAAAGCAGTGATATTTCCAAACTCATCCATTTCGCTACTCTATTCTGTTCATAGCCCAGATAAGATCTTCAATCACTCATATCTCTTTCCATATCTTATATCATCTAATAAGGTCAGTCATTTCCATGCTTTATTTTTGATTTTATCCACTATTTTATCCGAAGCATCTGCCATTAACCTTATCTTTTTAACATAAGTCTAATCCAGTTTCTCATTCTATAATTTATTCAATCAATCTTCCTTTTTTCATTTACTTTATTCAAAATTTTTTCATTTGTTATTTTATTCATCCAATTCATTTTCTCTGTTCTTTTCCATTTCAAAGACCTCTAATCTATCATTTTTTGTGTGTAGGTTCAGATGTTTTGATATTTCTGGCTTACATGATAGTAGTATGTTTTACTTAAAAATATATGTATAGTAAAAGTGAGTGGTCTAAAAGATTTTACACCAGAAAGTGGTTCTTGATATTACGAATTTCAGGGTGAGAAGTAGACTATAAGATATGTAATCTAATTGCTTCTATACTTTAAGATATAATATGTTGTCTATGTCATAAATTACTCGCATTTTTTCAAACTATATTTTAATATATAGGGTATATGAGCACAGACTTTCACACGACCCATCACTCACCACTCTATCTCATAACACTGCTACACTTAAACACACATATGTCGAAAAAATAAATAATCACCAATATACATATTCCATGCTAAACCGGCAATCATCAGTTGGTCCAGATTATCATTTCTACACATATATGCAATAAGTGCTCAGATATATATTAAAGAGTCAATCTTCATCCTTTAATGGACAGGCTTCAATCCACTCCACACTCCAACTCTTCAACCATACATCCAATTGAAAATCTGATGATGAAGCTTGTTCATTAAAGTATGAAGATTGGCTATCTTAATATATATATATCTGAGCACCTATTGCATATACGTGTAGAGATGATTATCTGGACCAACTAATGATTGCTGGTTTAGCATGAAATACGATATTGGTGATTATTTATCTTTTCGACATGTGTGTTCTAGTGTATCAGTGATATGAGATAGAGTGATGAGTGGTGGGTTGTGTGAAAGTCTGTGTTCATATGCCCTATATATGACATATATTGATACAGGTATATAATAAGCCTGTATTTTAGTTAAACTATATTTTAGTTTTTTTTTAATGATATTATAAACACCTCCATGCATAACTCAAAATTATTGAGTACAGTAAAGTAGGAAATATTATTATACATATTGAATTACATTTCACAAAAAAATATTATGCTAAAATTTGTTTGTATGTGTGTTTGTTTTTTAAAAAAGAGTAGGGAGGCATAGTAAATTAATTTATGGGTGTACTGTTAAATAAAACATATGTTATGTAAGTGTTAAATAAATTACCTCCCAGTTTGATCATTTTCTAATCTTTAATAAAATCAAGTCCTATTATTTTGAATAACTGCAACTAATAGTGTCCCTAAAGCATAATAATATATCAGTTGAATTTAAACAACAAATTTTAAAAAGTTCCTTTTATATTTAAAATTTTTCGAAAATAGGACAAAATATCAGAAAACAAAATATTTTACTATAAATAAATAAAAAATATTTTTTATAAAGCAACTTTCCATATATATATATTTCAGATAAATATTTACTTAAATATTATTAAAACTTTGCTATATTGCAAAATCTCATAAAACATAGAGTATTTAAAATAAATATTCTTTTTTGTGTATAAAAAATATACAACCATCCATATATATATATATATGTGTGTGTGTGTGTGTGTGTGTCTCAGTAGAAAGATGGCTGCGTCTCTCTCTCCAGGCTATCTGCAGCGCCATCCCTTTATCAACACATGTATTATATAGTGACAGTCCTTAGTTATTTACCAAAAAAATTTTTATGTGGTAGCACATACCTATCAAGAATTATAATGTGAAATGTGACCGTGTGTTTCATATCTTAATCCATGATGGAATGACACACTAATATATTAAATTTTAATCTAAATTTGAAAAACTGATACTGAAATATTTGAAATGATTCTAAGTGTGTATAGCAATGAAGCCATAAATTGCAAGAATTTTCATTTTCCAAAATTTTATACCAACAAACAGAGTATTGAAGATAATAACTAATCTTTCTTATTGTATTGCCAAATGTATATCATATACTACTAAATCATCCATGCACTTTACTACTGTTACACAATGCTTTATTTACCCCCCCCCCTCTTTTACAGTTTACAGTTCCCAGCAATCTTCTTCAGAACTTTTATATCTCCTAACTTCAACTGCAGCAGTTGAAGTTAGGACATATAAAAGTTCTGAAGAATACTGCCAGGGCAATCAAAACTGTAAACTGTAAAAAGAGGGGGGGGGGAATAAAGCATTGTGTCACAGTAGTAAAGAGCATGGATGATTTAATATTATATGATAATATTGAAGATACAAAGGGGTAAAATACACAATTACATTTTATACCACATATCATGATGTGCATATGCTAGCACTATAAATATTTTGTGGTAATTAGTTAAACTATGTTGCTATGGAACACATACATTGATTCACAGATGGTAATAGAGGCTGGGTGGAGAGACATGCAATCATCTTTTTACTAGGACAAACTGTGTATAAATAGAACTATTATACAAATTAAACCACTAGAAACATCACATGATCACCATATCTCATGCTCACACAATCTGTTAAAATAGTAGAAACTCTCTCCATACTGTAGTGCCACCCAGTGCAAGCCATAGTAATCAATGGATGCTAAAAGGTTTGTGCATCAAAGTTTTTATCTAGTGCCTACTCATCCAATATCAGAATAGTTTCTAGTTTGTGGCTTTCATAAGTGTAAAGCCTTGGATCTGAGAGCATTGCACTTAAATCTTTGAATCTAATATATTCATCCCAGCATGCACCCTTTTATCTTTTTAGTTAACTATAAAGCTATTATCCCAGAATGATAACATAATAATATTTTCAATTCAAGATAATTTGCTTGTATAGTCACACAGATCTGAACCCAGTTTAGTACTGTAACTTTTGGTGTATTTGTTTTTTAGTAACTATAGTCATGAACATCCTCTGGCCAGGAGTGATATTAAATCACTAGAACATCACATGGTCACTATATCTAATGCTTACACAATCTGTTAAAATACTAGCAACTTTCTCCATACTATAGTGCCACCTAGTGCAATCCATAATAATCAATGGATGCGAGAAGGTTTGTGCATCAAAATCCCTATCTAGTGCCTATTCATCCAATATCTTCAGACTGTTTACTAGCCTGTGGCTTTCCTCAATGAGGGGTTTTGGATCTGAGATCACTATACCTAAATCTTTGGATCTATTCAACTCTCCAGCAGTCTTCTTTTACCTTTTTAGTTAACTATAAAGCTCAGATACAAGGCTCCTCAATGATGAAAGCCACGAGTTAGAAACTAATCTGAGAATATGAAATAAGTATACCCTAGATAGGGATTTTGATGCACAACTCTTCTAGCATCCATTTCTTAGTGTGGCTTGCACTGTGTGGCTCTACTCTATGAAGACAGTTGCTACTATCATACAAATTACATTACCACAGTCTTAAAGCTTAACCTAATAAATATTTCAGCAGTTTCTTTTCAAGACAACATTAAGAATTGGTATGGATTGCTGAAATATTTTTATTGATTTAAGTTTAATCATGAGGTCTGCGATAACATAATTTACATATCATCATCGGTTAGCTATTGGCACTCAGACATTTTATATAACTACTGCATATATTATATGAGTCAATGGATTTGTGAATATGCATGAAAAAAATTCATCAAGACCAATAAATTTGGAGTTTACAAATTTTTAATCGTATTGTAGTAATCAGATATTAAACAGTGGTATTAAAATCTGTATTATAAAAATAAATGTAATTAAATACATTATGTTCTTACACATATATATCAATAGACATACACATACTCATGCATGCACTTAAATGCATACAGATACATTCATATGCAAATGAATGTAAAAAATGGTATGAAATATTGTGTATTATGCTTTAAACTTTCAATTACTTCAGTAGATAGACTGATGATGATGTGTGTGGAAGGAGTGTGTATGAAAGTTTTCATTTAATATTTTATATATATTTAACACAAATGAGCTTATTTCCAAAAGCATGCATTTAAGGCTTGATAGTGGATTCACTTAAAAATTATTTGCAAAGAAATTGACATTATATTTACTGTTGAAAGATCTTTTCAGATCTCTGGTTTTATGTGCAAATTACTGGAAGTAAAATCACTTTGATGTTTTAATTTCTAAATTATTTCGAATATAATTAGAATGGAATTTGCTATCTTATCATATAATCTCTTGAAAAACTACATACTTTCTAGTGTGAGTTATTTTTGGACTTTTTCTGAGTTAGACTTAGTTTATTGTTAATATAGTATAAAATATGCAAATTTTAATTATTTTAATGAGAATGCAAATAATTTTATCGCATATCAAATATGTAACCTTAAGAATATAAACACATTCACAGAATGAACTAGTGTGAATATATTATTAAGATAATTTACAAATTGAACTTTGCATTACAGGAATAGATGAATCTTATTTACAAGAGATATTGGAACCCTTTGGAATAGATGAATCTTATTTACAAGAGATATTGGAACCCTTTGGCAAGGTGACTAGTTTCACCTACCTTCCAATTGACAAAACATTTAACAACATTCTCTCAAACAAAGCAACATTTAGACTGCTCCTAAAAAAGAGAATAGTGCCAACAGATATTCCAACAGTGTTGTCGGCTAAAGGCTGTCCCATGGTATTACCTTTTTCAGGGGTTAGGCCACAGTGCTTCTACTGTGGACAAAGAACACACCTTATTAAGGAGTGTTTGAATTATATATGTACATCTTGTGGTCAAAAAAAAGGTCGCACTCACAGATGTAGGCAACAACAGACTTCTCATTCAGTTCTGGAGGTGCAACATGCTTCACAACAATTGAGTGCACAACACAACAATGTAGAACAGCAGGATGAACTCAACTTAAAGCATACAAATAAAAAAAGGATCCTAATACATGAAAAGAATCAGCCCTCCTTAATTAACAGTAATCAGGATTACAAACATAACACATCACATAACAATAGTCACAAAAACCAAACCAATAATCAAAGGCCATTGGAATCAAAACCAAAAGATTCCCACAATAATGAACCTAGGAATTTGCATGAAGGCCTAGGTTTCAGTCAGTCACAGTGTCTGGTAATAGGGCTGGTGAAAACAATATAGACCAAGATCAAACCAAAAAAAAAGAAGGAAATACCGAAACCTAACTCCACCCAAGGTAAATATAACATCTCA
Source organism: Epiperipatus broadwayi (assembly GCA_028023455.1). Classification (NCBI taxonomy): domain Eukaryota; kingdom Metazoa; phylum Onychophora; class Udeonychophora; order Euonychophora; family Peripatidae; genus Epiperipatus; species Epiperipatus broadwayi. Next base: position 1,834,833 of record JAQFVV010000172.1, read on the forward strand.
CCAAGTCCTAGTGCCACACTGATAGCTGTGACTAATGAAAATATCACTCCTTACCAAACACCGGTAGATTCTGCCGCTTCCTGGTCTGCAGATGAGATGGAGAAATTCATCACTCCTAACACCAGTCATAAAAGAAAACCATGGGTTGTATCTAGTCCTAGCTCAGGAGAAGAGATGGCATTCCCACAGGCAAAAGTCTAAACCCACAATATCAAAAGCAATGAACAATAAGCATAAAGGAGCCACAGAAAAGAAACGCAAGATTAAGCTTCCATCTGATTTGTTAACTGGTTATCCTACCAATGGTTTGCCTGTGGATCTCCCCACTTCAGATTTAAACATCCCTCAAAACATCCGCAAGGAAATTAATAAAAAAAAAGAGTCTGCTAATACTTCATTGAAACCACCTGCGGTGGAATCTAGTGGGCCATCTTGCAATGGATAACAATAAATGTTTAATCTCTGCTGTCAATGTCTGAGATATTAATTCCCTCGGTCGTATTAATGCCATCAGGCATTTCTTTAAGCAAAACTCACCACATATGTTGTTCATAGGGGAAACGAAATATCACCTAAACTCGAACTACTTCATAAAATCAGAACTTAGTAAAATAGGATTCACCCATTTATCTACAGGTCATGCTGCTAGGGGAGGAGTTGAATAATAAATAATCTTCTGGCTCCAACCTCCTTCAGAATAATTTATCTAGATCAGAACCTAATTGCCATGGAGTTTACCTTCTCCTTGAATACTTTCAATGTGATTTATGTATACAGTCCCAATGTTCATGCAACACTGCTGAAAATAGTCCACACAATTAACCTAATTACTAATAATAACAATGCACCTACCATTCTGCTCAGTGACTTTAACATCTCCTATGAGTCCTTCACAAAGAAATATTTACCCCTACTCAACAAAGTATTTCTCAATGGGAGGGGATTCTTTCCACCTGATGCATTTTCATTCTATACAAAAAACAGTCACACACTCATTGATCTAATGTTCTACTCAGCTGAATTGCACTATGGGATAGAGGCTAGACTGCAACCGACAGCCTTTTCGGATCATTTTGCGATTATGGCATCCCTAGAGCTGAACAACTTTCAACAAATTAAAGTCAGCTGGAGTCTCAGAATGTTCACTAAAACCAACGCTACTGAGGCATTTTTCTCAGAGGCCTACATTTTTTTTCACAAGGTGAACCTCATATACCTACACCCGGTCGAGGCCTGGATTACATTAATAGGCATTATTCAGTCACTGATTACTCAATACACCTTCAAGCTTAAGGGAACAACCACACTGATGCATGAATTGGACAGCCTTAATTGGAAAATTAAAAACTTGGATAGTCAGCATCACAATATTGACTACTTACTTGAACTTAAAGCTTCATACAGATCGAAAAAGTCAGCAGTATCAGAGATAATAGCTACAAAAAATGCAAAAAATTACCTGCCAGCTCAACATTGCTGGACCCGGGGCTATCTCAGGTGGGCTCTGGGGGCCAGAAAGAAACAGGAAGTTCCTACTTTATTGCTCATCAGTGGTGGCAGCCTTACTGATGCGAATATGATTTTACACATAGAGAGCCACTTTCAAAACCTTCTATTAGGTCACTGCACAAACCCTGCCTTGGAGTGGGTGGGCACAACCAGAGAGGCAGATCATGGTATTACACTCCAGGTCATCACCAGTAGGTTGCAGGGTCTCTCTGACAGTGTTCATCCTGGGATTCATGCCATCCCAAAGTTTGTGTTCACTCACTTAAATTTTTTTACTGCGAGGATTATATTAAACATGTTAAACTACCTCACCATTGAAAGGAGAGTAATTCCTAACCTATATCCAATTGCCATGGTCTCATTCATTAAAAAGAACCGGGATCCTACCTCTCTTAGCAGTATCAGGCTGATATCGATGACACCAATTTTGTTCAAAGTCATGGAGGATATAATAAAAAAAAATTCAGGATGCCATTCTACAGGATATATCGGCCTCTCAATATGCATGGAAGGGATCATCAGCACTGACTGCAATTGGTGAAGTGAAAATTCTGCTTGATCACATTAGATCTAACAGAAAATCCTGGCCTGTGGCAGTTCAGCTGGATGTGTCCAATGCTTTTGATACAGTAGATGTCAACATTCTTTTTGAATTGCTATCTCAGTTGGACATATCAAAACAGATAATTCAGATATTGAACAATCTTCTGAATAATAGGCATTTCATATTTCCATAAATGGACATTACTCAAATGGATTTGCCCCTTCAAGATCCATACCACAAGGATCATGATTGAGTGGTCTATTGTTCATAAAGTACATTGACCCTCTGATTAAAGAGCTAGATCAGCTTCCAGGGATATATGTGCCCCGGCTTAAGAAAAACATCAAGGTTTTCACATACATGGATGACATACTTGTGATTCTTCCATCCTGTAAACATCTGAAGACACTTCATTCCATAATTACCAATTATACTAAAGATTGTAAATTATCCATCAATCCTCACAAGTCATCACCCTGGTGCATCAACACTGGTAGGAAAATACTATCCAATTTTTTAGTGGAACCTCAGTGTTTTCTGGGGTTTCCCATCTTCAAGTCACAGACTGCTATGTCTGTCTGCCTACAAAAATCCATCATAAGCAATGCTACTAAGGTGGTTCAGTTGCTGTCAAGGACATACCTGTCCCTACAAGGGAAGATTGCTCTGATTAATATGAAGATTATGGCGAGCATAAATTACTACCTACCAATAATGACAGTTACCAAATCATTCAGCTTACAAATTCAGAGGCTCTGTGGTCAGCTCTTATGGAGAGGTCAGACCACTGCAATTAGCATCCACAGACTTCAGTTTCACAGGAGACAGAATGGTATGGGTCTCCATTCAATAGAGACAATCAATTTCCAAAAAGGGCATTCACTTTTAGTAAACCTGGGGGGAAAATACCCTCTATCAGATATTATAGAGACTGTAATACCTACTGACATACCTCCCACCAGTAAACACACATGGCTTGACACCATTATTAAACAACAATCTCTATACATCGGGCACTCAACAACAGAGTTTAATGATAAAATCAACATCTGGCAGGCACATCGCCTGCTGAATCCTGAAAATACAGTTATTTATGCTCACCTAGGGTGCAGCAATCATAAAATCACCACAATATTTAAATATCTGCTACTGGAGCTCAAACTTTTGGATTATCTGATCAAGGTGAATATGGGCTCCATGCCAACTAATACATTCTTATAGTACAAGCAGTTTCTAAATAAAATAGATCCAATTTTTCATGCCTGTTCTAGAGGAGAGGAGACCTTTAATTATCTGTTAAATATATGTCCAGGCTATAACAGTATTCGAAGTGTCATCTCTCAACACTGCATTATAGCAGTGGATAAAATCCTGGACATCAGGGGTTGTCTCTTCTCTGGAGACTTTACAGTTATCAGGTTATCTATCTTCCTGACATATGCTTTTTGGTACACAATGTGCAGGACAAAGTTCACACAACCAACATTGGACCCCAATACTATATTTTGTGATAGGCTCAAAGCTCTTCAAAACAAGGACAAGATACTATCCTCTAATTTTTGTTTAATAATACATGGAGACTACTAGTATGGCCCACAGACTCTACATGAATTTTGGACCTGGTATATCCACATTGTAGTGTATCATGGAAGAAGTCTATGTTGCAACATGTTGGATTCTACTAGAGAGGCATTGATTTCACACTACATGTATCCCAGCTGATAAGTTAGCATTATTGGGTCAACCTCAAAAGGGGTGGGCAATACCAACAAAATAGTATGTATTTACTCATATATCAATCTGCTAGTGCAGATAATGGCTCTGGAATACATCTACCAGACCAACCTCAGCAATGGATGAGCCAACATTAACAAAGTGTATTTATTATTCATCTGTACAATTTTATTATGTCAATACATATATTTTTAAATAAAGAGTCATTTAAATGATTGTGTAAATAATGCCAATATTTTTTGTTATATCAATATCAAATCTTTTATCTGATAAAAAAGTATGGCATCAATATAACAATAAGATGGCTGTTCTTTACAAGTTTATTTAAATGTTTTTTTTGGAAATCTAGCTTGTAAAATATTTCAATAATGTATTTGTAGATGTTTGTTTCATGAATATGTTCAGCATCCATACTATATAACCTGGAAAATGAAAGAAAGTACATCCTGCAACTCATAGCTACAAGCAACATTTTCAATATATATTTTCTGTTTACTGTTTCATCATTATATCATATTTATAGCTAAATCTTGGTGCTTACTTACAAACTTTTAATGTCACAGATAATCTTATCAGTAGCAGTAATCCAAATAATGTAAAACTAACTACGTGCATGTTATTATATAGGTGTGTAATAAATTATTAATTAACATAAAATATAAAGGAATTCTTTCTGATGAAATTTATTTGACATTTTTTTCTTTTCCTAAAAAAATGCTTACCAAAACTATATTGTAAATGAACTTTATTTAATATGTATGATTTTATTTCAAATGAATTGGATACTTTAAATTTATATATATATATATATATATATCAGTTAATATTTCTGCAATAAGTTAATCAAGTCAATCCTTTGTTGTAAAAAATTGGGATTGATTTAATTAATTTCTGGACCCTCCCTCCATGATTTTATTTCAAGTTAAAATTAAAATTTCCAATTGTAATTGAAAAACAATTACACCTGGGTCTCGTTTTATGTGGTAGCTAAGTTCCTCAGAAAACGCACATAAAAGAAATCGCACAAAAATAAATGTAACTTACCTTGAAAAATGAGGGATATGTTCCAGTAATTTTCAGAAGTAGCATAAAAGCAAAGCAACAAGGAAAAATTTCTTTAAAATTCGCATTAAAAAAATAAGGAAATAAAGTATGACTAATAAAAAATTTCAAATATTTGAAAAAAATTAATATAAGACAAACTTTTTTAACTTTTTTTATTAACTACAGTATTTAATTTTACATTTCTTCATACATATTTTAATCATTACCAGTGTTTGACAATATGCATTCATTTGTTAACTGGTAAGAAATCAGATTCATGACATGATGTACAACTAGCCCAACTTTCAGTCTGATGCTGTGTTAATGGTTTTCTGTTTCTATATTTAAGAAATGAGATGCAATCAAAACAAAAAGATTAGACATTATCATTCGAAAGATTATTTTCAGTTTATAAAATCAATAAAATCTTCGTTATTATTTATTTTAAAAATCTAAAAAAATATTTATTTCTGTTAATATCTAACAAAATACATTTTAAAAGTTTACAATTTTTGAATATTTATTGTGATATTTTTATACATACATATAAATCTATTATTATTATTTACTCATTAGTATAAGTAGATTATTTATATAGAAGCTAAGATTCTAACTACAGCTTTATGCCATATTCACATAAGCTGCTAATATAACGTTATATTTTTGAAGAAAAAAAAAGTATTTCAAGTCAAAATAAGTTATTAATAATTTAAATTTCTTGATATCTAATAAATATAGTGTACCGAGATATATTAGGAAGGAGTGTGTGTGCGTTGGCGGTACATATAATTTTAAAAAAAATAATATTAATTAATAAGCGATTTGTGTAAATATTAATAAAATTAAAAGTTCGTGTAAGGTAAAATAAAATAAAGATTTTTTCATAGACAGGTGAGCGTTAAAAGCATAAAATAAATAGTTTTCTAAAATATAATTTTGAGTCGTATTAAATAAAAGCTAAAAAAAAAAATTAAAAATTGATAATTAGGTTTGATTTGATTAGAAATTTGATTTGACTAAACTGAAATTCGATTTAAAATTGCTTTAAGAAAAGAAAAAGAAAAGAAAAAGCAAGGTGGAATTCGTTTTGTCTTATAATCATAATAAAAAGAAAAATTATATGTGTAATTGAATGAATGTAATAAACAATGGGAGCTAATGACAAACCTAAGAAATTTCCAGCAAACGGCTAATTAGTGCAAATAACTTTAACAAAGAAATTGGAAAAAACTTTAACAAAGGAATTGAAATAACTATAACAAAGAAAGTGAAATAACTCTAGCAGGGAATACAAAGAAGTTCAATAACCAATGTGAACACCAGAAAATCAGCATGGACCAGAGGATTAGTTACGTATTGTAGATTGAATCCGCGAGATAAGAACTGTAAATATAAAAGGGGCAAATTTTCTATTCTATTAGTAAAATGCTTGTATTATTATTCCTAAGCAATTATTAAGCAATTGTCATTTATTAATTATACTATGCTGCATTGCTAAAACCATCGTGTGAACAACCGGCCGAATCCTTCCAGGCAATATCATCAGCGGACAGTTCCAAATTCGATCATGGTCGCATAAACAAGAAGGAGACGGAGTGTCCACGTGGAGCCCACATGATCCCAAAAACATCGGGAACGGATTGCAAGCAGTTAGCGCTAACTGACCGAAGGAAACACTATTGAAGCAACGCTCAAAAAACCGTGCAGAGGGGAGAAAGCTAGGTAATATTTGTTTCAATTTCTAATTCACTAATTAAAGCCGTAATAATAAACTTTGAACTTTATCTTATGAACTACTAATTGTCTTTAGCTCCAATGCCCAGAAATTTCAGTGTGATTTCCAATATAAACAAAATGCGTATAATTATTTTATCAAATGTATTTTAGTGTGAGTTTAAATATCAGTGTATGCGTATGATTATTTCCAAATGTATTTATATGAGATTTTATTGTTACTTCAAATGTAAGCGTATGCGTATGATTAATTGTATTTATAATATGGAATTTTGAGTGCATTAAATTTTATTTCAACTTGATCGAAAGTGTAGATAATTGTGGTATAAGACAAAACGAAGTATAATAGCGTAAATGAATATTTTATTGTTTAGTTATTACTCAAATTAGATTTAACTTAAATAATTAAAATAAAGAAAAGAGAAAGCGAGAAAGTTAGCGTAGAAAAGATTTTTAAAAGTGATTTTTTAAGTAGGCGGAATATATTTGATTGATTATTGTATCTGAGCTAGCGGGAGCGGGTACTAGACCGTATTGGTCAAGCAGACTTGTCGACAAGCTCAGCTGGCGCCCATAGGATTTCTTCCTTTAAATAAATAAAAGTTTGATTGGCTAATATGTGTTCTAGTAAACGAGTATAAATGTTATTGGCAAAAGTTTTCCAATGATATTGATTACTCCACCCGTAGCACTAACCACCCTGTGATAGGATTCTGTGTAAGAGAGTGGTATAGAATTCTGATCGAGTCGTTATAATAAAATTTAGAACATTGTTATTACTTTATATAAATGATGTTTTAGACAAATTTACGAGACAACGTACTTTATATATTATTAAAAGAAAAAATAAATATAAAGAGTGAGAGGGCGGGTTAGGTAGAATAGTGAAATATGAAAGATATTAAAAAGAAACATGAATCACATAACTTCAAAATTGCATTAAAATAATCCACATAAAATGAGACCCATGTGTATATTATTTCTATAATTTTGCCTGCCCTCTGTTCTATATCTATCAAACTAATTGATATACTGAAAAAGATGTGTTTCAAATGAATTAGACTGATATAACTTAGTTATATATCAATTTTCAAGCAATTCTACTGAATTTAAATATAGTAAACTTCAATTTTAAATTTTCATTCTAACTTGAAAAAAGGTCAAAAGTTAACAAACAAACAAACTGATTCTTCAACTTCCATAAAAGCATTTAATAAAAAATAGATCTTTTACTAATGAAAATGCAATAATACAACAGATTAAGAAGAAAAGCTTTTTCTACAACTTCTAAATCAGCTTTGAGTTTTAAGCCTTGACAAAAGAACTTTTACAAATTAAATTTTAAATCATCAATCTTGCATTAATATATTTGCAAGGTATCAAGTTAAAGCTCAGTGCTATTCAAGGAATATAAAATATTTTATTTGATATACTATTTTTTCAATGTTATTTTTATATTCAGTTAAATTTCCTTATGATAGAAGATTACTTTTGCCAGAGCTATTATATCAGGTTTAAACTTGGATCATTTCTTTAACTATTTGCTGTGTCCAGTGGCATTCTATTGCTTGCTGGATTGCAAATATCAATAACACAAATATATAATAATTAATGAGGCAGCTCAACAATTTAAATAATGGGAATTTATTTACAGAGTTATATATGAGTTAATCACTCTTGTTAACAAATGCAAAAATATGATTATTATACACACACTATATTATATATAAATAAGGGCCTGAAGGCATAACAAAATAATAATGAAATCAGTACAAACTGTTACATAATTCCTAGGTTTACTTTGGAATGTCCAGAGGTAATCTGCAAGGCTAAGTGAAGGAAAGAGCTGACTGGAGCACCTGAAGAAATGGCGCATCTGACTTTCAAGAGCTTCACTTAGCAAGTGTCTAGTCACAGTTCAATTCTAGATCTATTATTTCTCTCCTTGATTTTAGAGTAGCCTCCCTTGATTGGCCATCTTCTATCTACATGGTGGTCATCTCTTTAGTTCCTATTTGATCCCTAATTAGATAATGCCATGACTTTAGAATTGTCTATTTTAAGCAATGGCTTTGTTTACATTATCTTAATTCTTCTTCATAAATTACTTTATAGTTTCTCCTTAATTAAACTATTTAATTAGTCTAATGCTTTATCAAATATTATGAATGCCTCTGGCATCCATGCACATACTTTTAGTTTAGCATTAATATATCATTTATTACTTATAACATACAATTAGCAATCTATTTAGTTTTACATTTATAATTATTAACTAGTAATACATATTTTGTGTATACGTACATACACACACACATTTAGCACTATTATTACCATCTATTGAAACCTTGAGGACTTCATTTCATTATGTTACATCCTATATGTCTATATTGATTAAATTATTGACATACTTATTTTTATACCATTACTGTTTCCTGATTTTCCATATCACCATTATGGATATTTCTACACTTAAATGAGAGATCTATTAGGTACATCTAAATTTCATGAGACAGATCATTTTAAATGGTTATTCCTAGATAACTCTGCATCTATAGCAAACAGATTTTCAGGTTGGAACATCCAAATCTTGTTCATCAATCAGTTCTATAGTGAGAAATTATTGATTATTTATAAGCCAAACAGCTTCCATTGTTATTTTTTCCAATTATCCTTTGCAATTTGGTACAGTTAGTACAGTGTGTAGTATGGGATCAGGAGGCACCAAGATCGATTCTGGTACTCACAGTACTGATGTATGTCTTATGAACTCCCAAGAAATAAAGCTGTATATCTTCTTTATTTTCCAACTCTCAGAGCAATCATGCTTTAGGTAAACTTTCATATTTGTATATAAAAAATATTTGAGGCTGAAGTGTTGTGCATGAAATTAAAATAGAAAAATGTTAGAGCACCAATCCACAAATTACATGCATAGTCACCAACACAGCATCAAACAGTGAATAATATATGTAGATACCAAGAACTGCATGGGATGTTGACTAGATTGAAGAAATGGTCCACAGTTTACTGGGATCTCACTCCTGCTAAGATAATAAAAGCATCCCAGTATATAAATCTGATTTTAATGGTCAAACAGTGTAAAACACTTTCCACTACATATTCCAATGATAATATTAAAGATCTTAGATGATCTGTTCATCAATGATTCTGCTAGGTTAGGATCTTGTGTAATACAGGTATTGAAATAAAAGTGAGAGATGAAGAAATGCATGCTATCAAAAGATAATTAAGTGGAACAGGTCATGAAAAGATTTGTGGAATGTTTTGCTTATCATGTAGATGATCAGAATTTTATTTCATGAATAATTTTTTAAAACTGTGGCTCTATTCATACTTTCTGATGACCTCGAAAATTCCCCCCAATGAAAATGACTTCTTTTTTTGAAAAGATTCTGCAACAGATTGCTAATTTCTATGCAGCAAAAAATATAGATGAAATAATTGGCCTTATGATAGTTGTAATATCCAAATACCAATTGAAACGTTATTTCAAAAGTTCATAAACATCAAAAAAGGCTCATCATAACTCTACCCAAATGACTGAATACCATTAGGTAAAAAAGAAAAGAAAATATGAAAAAGAGCATAAAAAAGAGAATAGAAACTGAAACAACCCTTACGAAATGATGGCAGATAAATAGTAATGAAATTACCAAGTGAAAAGTCAGAAACATTATTTAATGAATAGTTTAGAAAGCTTAACTGATAAGAAAATATACTAAAAAAACTGTAGAGAATTTCATCATGAGGTAGTTTTAACATGAAGTCATTCAAGCCTAATATGGAATTCAAAAAAGTGATTTAAAATTTATGCAAAAATACAAAATAATTTAAGATTGCAATTAGTTAGAGTATTTTTTTTATTATTAAATATAGCTCAATGTATACATAAACAGAAAAAATAAACCACCCTTCCTCAGGCTATGCCTTAAGAGTACTCTAAATGATGAATAAAGGACCAAGAATAGAATGAATCCACCTATTCTTAGTAGTTCTGATGTTTATAAGCAAAACTTAGTCAATATTGTTGGTAATTCAGCATGAAATTAATTTATAAACCAAATGGAATATGGCACTTAAAAGAGTTATTAAACTCATAATTAATAATACAAGGCTGGAGACAACATCACACTTTCAACATCTTGATTGAGATAATTAAACAAGATTTAATATGCAAACAAAGGGAGAAAATCACTTTTCCTAAAGTTATGACCTAAAAGCACTCTAAATAATGAAACAAATGATCAAGAATAGAATGAATCCATCTATTCTTAGTTGCACTGATGTTTATAAGCATACCTTTGTCCACATTGTTGGTAATTCAGTGTGAACTTAATTTAGAAGCCAGATGGAATATGGCACTTAAAAGTTATTAAACTCATAATTAATTATACAATTCTGGAGATAGTATCTCATTTTTAATATCTTGATTGTAATAATTAAACAAAATTTAATATGCAAACTTTAAATGAAACAGAACTCAATGTAAATGTAAATAAAGAGAGTAAATCACTCTCCCCCAGGCTATGAGTTAAAAGCACCTAAATGCTTTTTTTTTCATATGTCATAGCATCTAAATGTTGAACAAAGGATCAAGAATAGAATGAACATACCTATTCTTGGAAGCTCTCATGTTTATAAGCATATTTTTGTTAACACTGTTGGCAATGCTTTAAAACTATTATGTTAATATGAATTTTTTAAATAGAATAACGTAAAGACATATGTCAAAAATAAATATTTCATGGGACAAAACATACATTCAAAATGTACGTATTTCACTGTCAGGCTTAAAATTTAATCCTTTACATTAAACCACTCTCTACAAATATTTTCCTGAAGGTATGTGATGATGCTATATTAGATGTGATAATATGATGGACTAATTCCATCATCTATGAGTAAATATTGAATATATAGAAAATTTTAAACTTTACTTTTTCAAATACAAACAACTTGTTAGTAATAATATACAAATAAACAGCACAGGTTAGTAATTACACAGTGTCTTATAATAGTACTCTCTACTCTTCTTTGATAGGATAGCTCAGTGGGTTAGAGCATTTGCCTTAAATTCAATATTTGAGTATCTAAAGGAGCAAGTTTGACTGCTATATGAATACTGTCACTGGTCAAACCAGCAACACCAGAAGAAGAATAGAGAATTATACTACTTAAAACAATATGTAATTACTAACCTGTGTTGTCTATTTGTGTGTTATTACTAACAAGTTATTTGTATTTGAAAAAGTTTGAATAAAGTTTAAAATTTTCTATACATTCAACATTTACTAATAGATGATGGCAATAATCCACCATATTATATTTATCTCAATTTCTAGTCTTTTTAAATAATAGATTTAATTTAAGTTTAGTATATTATAACCTATGACAGCCGATTTTAAGTTGCAATTATTCAAAAATATTTACTTTTATAGAAATATATCAAACTTTCCCTCTTCCACACATCTTTGAAACATATGGCTAATGATATCTGAGAAAGGCAAATGACATTATTCATTTTATGTTGAATTAGCAACCCATTGGGTCAAACCATAACGTCTTATATACATCTTTGCCAATTATTTAGTACTCATAAATTGAAAATCTAGAAGTTAGTAATAAAGATCTAGGTATAATGCCACATCTAAATGTACCCTTTGAAAATTTTTGTGACACCAATTTTGATAAAAATACTTCTTAAATACATTCTAACCATAAATATACATCTGATTTCCACCCACCTTCAGTTAATAAATATGTTCTAAACTTTTTTCTTCTTAAATTACTTTCCAGTATATTTTGTAGTTTTTTTATAAAATAATAAAAATTGTTGATATCTAGGTTTAATTTCAAATAATATTTCACTTTAATGGAAACATGTCATAAATTTATCAAATTTAATTAGCAATAAAAGAAAATAAATATCTTTTATCATATTTAACTTTTTAAATCTATTTCACAAATGAAAGCTCAAAAATTGTTCTTTGGTCTTATCATTCCAAATTTATTATAACCATATTTATAATGCATTTATAATTACTAGAAATAAAACATTTGTAAGATAAATAATGAAATTTTAAGCTTATGAATTTCTGTCCTAGCTTTGAATTCAATTTTGGTGGGCATTTCCTTGGTATATCTAGTAGTTTTACAGCAAACCATTTTTCTAATTATCAGTTGATGCCAAGAGTGTGTCTTTCATGAAGGTCAGATAGAATTTACTCCATTAGTTACAGGTTAAGAATAACAAATAATTTATATTTGTTTCCCAGTAACAAAAAATGTTTTTTTTCTTTTTTCTTCTTTATTATGAGAAATGAATCTGCAGAGAGATAATAAGAGAGAAATAGTGCTACTAAAAGCTCTGTTGTTTTCTTACTATATAATAAAATCTGTGCAGGCCTATTTATTAACTTTTGACCAAGGGGCTGACTGTAAAAATAATAAACCAATTAAATTATTGTATATGAATATATTTACATGAAATTAATAACTCTCCATCTGTAAAAACAAATGACAACTAATTAAACCCTTCAACATTATTTTAGCTTGCAATAAAATATATTTAATAATTAACTATAATATTTAATTTAAAATAATTATAATTTTAAGTCTGTTGACAACTATTGTTTAATGACAAAATATTAAATACTTTTATGGTTTGAAATTATTTATAATACTAATAAATTATTACTTTAACACTATTGAAATTAATTTATCTATCAAATCATATGTAAAAAGTCTTACACACAGTTTGGCAGAGGGCTAACACATATGTTGAACAGCTCAACTCATTATTTTAAAGAGATCCATTTATTAAATTTATCTATTTCTATTCCCTAACTTAACAATTATGAGACCACACCACTGATATTAATCAAAGATTTAAATAATTAAAATTATTGTTCATTAAAATTTAAAATTTAAGTTAATTAACTTTAAATAGGACTTGAAAAACATTGAGCCCAATCATAAGGTTACAACCAATTTTTTTCACAAGTTTATTGCCTTATTATGCACAGACAATATTTAGTGCTATGCATCTTAATTATCCCTGGATAGATAGACTCATTGCATAGATGAACTGTAAATACTACTACTTATCAATACAACTTCATAATCCAACTGATAAGTGCTGATTCAGCACGAAATGCATCTTGGCAGTTATTTGTCTTTTATTGTATCTTTATTTATATGAAATTATTTATGAAATAAAAAAGAATGGAGAAATATGGAAGTTGTGTAATCTATAAAAAATGATCATAATCCAGTTTTATTAATCTTACAAGATTTATTAATCTTACAAGCTTTAGGATATGCTAAATTATTTATATAAACTCCGCTACTACGTAAACTAACTAGACTAGCATAAATACTTTCAGGCTATCTTACTTGGAAAGCTAATACTAAGTGACTCAAATAATGGAAACAAAAACTCACATGAATCAGATCTTGTTTAACATCTGGTTTAATACTAATCAAATAAATACTCCCAAATATCCAGGTAGGAATCATACATCTACCTATCATTAGTGACTGAAACTTACAAACTAACTGTCAGGAATGGGTGTCGACCTGGTAAATAATAATATAATAAACATAAATGGCCGAAACAGCATTTGCATTACACTTATTTATGAACAATCAAATGATATATATAACATATGTTATGTGGTAGGAATATGTGTCTATCGATTAAATACTGCTCAAATTAAATAGTCAAGTGTGTGTGGTGGGAAAACACATTTCTTTCATACTTATTTCTGGACAATAAAATTATATATATATAAACAAAAAAAGACTTATAAATCCAAGAAATAATATTATATTTCAACCAGAGGACTGGTTTTCATCAGTCTGATGAAAACCAGTCCTCTGGTTGAAACATAATATTATTTCTTGGATTTATAAGTCTTTTTTTGTTTTTATATGTATTTCCTTTGGTTAGTTTATATATATATATATATATATATATATATATATATATATATATATATATATATATATATATATATATATATATATATATATATATATATATATATATATATATATATACACAGCCAGTAATAATTGTACATTAGTTCAAGGACATTTAACATACACAAATATATTTCCAAGGTCTGCCTATCCCAACCCTGTGAGGGTATTTTGCTTAAAACTGTAAACTTTTATAACTGTGAAAAACAATCTTTCTTAATTTATTTAATCTCTCTATATAGTCCTTTACTCCACCCAGAGATCATTATTCCACATTATTTACATTAATGATTAACTCTTAATATATTGCCAGCAAATGGAAATGATCATTATTAACTCTTGTTTAAAATAAATCAACTAAAATAATATTAAGGAAAGTTTTAGTGAATGGTGACAGCTTGCAACTATTGGCTAGTCATTTTAATACCAACATTTA
The DNA here is from genome assembly GCA_028023455.1 of Epiperipatus broadwayi. NCBI lineage: Eukaryota > Metazoa > Onychophora > Udeonychophora > Euonychophora > Peripatidae > Epiperipatus > Epiperipatus broadwayi. The sequence continues at coordinate 1,849,841 of JAQFVV010000172.1, forward strand.
TTTTTATGTTACACCATCTGAACCATGGCATGTCTAATAAAATTTAGCAAGCCATCACCATTCAGATTTCTAAACTTATATGTATATATACTTTTACATAAAATAAATTATAACAAAACTGGCAATAGAAATGAAATATACTAATATAGGAGACAAATATCTAATGGTAGTGAAATAAAGTCATAATAATATTTTATCCATGTTACCCTTTTCATCTTTAATAGTTCATGTTCTGAATTTAGGTACCTGGAGACTTTTTGCACCACAGCAGATATAAACATGGCTATGTTTGGTGATTCTTCTGTGAAGCTTCTGTTAGATTGCTCTTGACTGCAATGGTCTTCATTCAATGGTCAACATCTGACAATGATTCTCTTGTTGAATGATGGCTGGTCTCTTCCACAAAACTATAGACACATTTGAATTTAGAAGGCATATAATTCACATATAATCTGGACACAACACTCACTGAGATGATTTTACATTATTTCACAGCTTCTTCTCAGCATATCATGATGGACTTCAGCTTGAGCTCGGCCAGATTAGCCAGAGTAGAGCAGATGGTGAACTTCTCTACTTTTTCGTAACTATGATGGCCGGTTGCAGTAATATTTTTAACAGTGACTTCAGTGATTAAGACAGAATGAGTAGATGAGTAGTAATAAAGAATCAAAGCAGAAGCATAATAATTCAATCTTCTGAGAGACCCCTAATTATATTTCACTGAGCTGCTTCTCAGTTTTCATTGCGGTTCAATTTCATAAGTCCATTCATTGGTTGTAAATTAGTCCTAAACTTCACTGACCAATTACAGACTTTACAAAAATTAGCTTTGAAAAAGAATTATGACAAAATAAAAAATAAAGTTGTGGCTAAATAACACCGTATCTATCTCCTAATTAGCCGATCTGTTTATCAAGAATTTAATTAATTTTATTTTTAAAATGTCATTTCCACCCATCTAATTATAAAATAACTTTACAATTTATTAATTAATTAAAAGCGATTTGAATCTACTTTCAACCTCCCTACAGTTGCACACTCTATCTAATATTACTGACACACATGACCACATAAGTGTGAAAAAGATAAATGATCTCCAATATATGTATTTCCTACTGAACCAGCACTCATCAGTTGGTCCAAATCATATTATATAATCAGTGATCGATTTATATTAAGATAGCAAATCTACACATTTTAATGGACAGGTTTCAATCAATCCTCTCCACTCTTCAGCCACCTATATCACTAAAAATCTAATGATGGAATGCTTAAAACCCTTGATGGTGCCAATATTATAGTCATACCCATGATGACCTTAAGTCAGTCTGACCCCTCATATGTAATATAAACCGAGCACTGATTGTAAATGTGTGTGGGAGATGATGTTCCAGACCAAATGATGAGTGTTGGTTCAGCATGAAATACATATATTGAAGATCTTTTATCTTTTTCACATGCATGTGGTTTGGGGTGTTGGTTATAATGAATAGAGTGGATGACTTAGGGAGTTTGAAAGTCTGGGTTCAAATCCCCTTTAATTACATCTATGCTAAGTATATATATTATACTTATATTTCACTATTACAAATTCATTAATTAATAAAATATTTTGTTTTAAATTACTTTAATCAGTTTAGAATTAATAAAGCCTAATATATTTTGTCCATGCATATACTTATATACATATTTTCCGTGTAATAAAAATGTAAAATCTTCAATTTAAAATTCCTAACAAATTTTTCAATTATATACTTGAAGCGCATATATATATATGTATCTTTTCAGTATAAAACCAGTTAAATAGACATATAAATAGATAAACATAGTCAAGCGTTGTTAGCCGAGATGTCAGCGTAGCTGCCTTGTAAGCAAGCAGTTGGTTGCAGACGGTTGTTGCGGGTTCGCCTCCCGGCCGATGCTATGACATATGGAAAAAAATAAAATAAAGTAGATAAACATATAGAGAGGCAATAAATAGATAAAATAGACAGGTAAAAGTTGAATAGATAGATGTATAGATTAAACAGATATATAAAGTTGTATCCATTAATACAGAAGATGCTAAATGTAATCTGGGATAGACGAAATGCTATTTTTTATTACACACGAAATATAATACATTAAAACGCGAATATTATAAAGATTTTTAAATGACATCGGATATTTATCAAGGAACTTTATGCCAAATATTTAAATTGCGTCAATATAAATTTTATGAGTAAATATTTGAACTTATAATTAGATTCTATATATAAACATATAATTTTACACTGAAATATCTACTGATAAATAGAAAATTCTCTCATCTTAATAATCACTATGTCGTATTCCGATTATTTATAATCTAAAAATGTGTTCCTTAAACCTTCTCATGATAAATACCTTCTTATGTAAATAATTTATAATGAAGCTTTAATAATTTCTACTTATATCAATTCGCTAGTTAATGTATTTTAAGAACTGATTACAAATATTCTGAGCAGTTTATCACAATTTTTTATATTAGAAAAAGAAAAAAATCTCTAATCATCGCTTAATGAACTCAATATTAGAGAAATTAGTTATATTATACAATTGTGGAGATATTTATATTATTTGAAATATTTCTTTGTTTAAAAAAAAGCAACAACTCAGTACATAAATCTATTAATTATTTTCTGAAATTTATGTTTTCTTCTTTTAATATAGATATCCATAAAACGTGCGTATACACGCGTGTATATATATATCATTTCCAATTATTATCAAAATTTCATCAAATTTATTCTAATTTCTCTTACTCCTGTTCTCTTTTCTCAACATTATTCTATTAACTTCTTTTAATCTTCCATTCCGCATGTGGCCCCATTCCGAATCTCTTCCAAGTTTTTAAATCAATTTAAAAATTTTATTTCAACTTATAATTCACTTCATATTTTGCTATGTAAACTATCTATCGGTCTTCTATTAACTATCCAAATCTCAAATCTATAGGTAAAATACATTTATTGAAAACCTTTCTTTTCAAATTCATCCATCTATTCTGTTTTAATATTAAGTAATTTCTGTATAAAATATTCACTCCAAGTTTAATTCTATATTTTCATCAGTATTAAATTCCTGTCCAAAGAATTTTGAATTAATTTTTTTTTTAATTTAGTGTATCGATTTTTATATTCTTTTTTCTTCTTTAAAGCCACTGAACATTAATTTAATATTTTTTATTATATGCTTTGATTTAACTTGTTCTGTTTTTGTCTGATTGTCTGTAATAGCTCATAATTCAATTTTTATCTATTTCCCAAAATACAATTTAATTGACATTTTGCATACATACATATTCTTGCTGACAGTACATTTGTTTACAGTATGCAAATAATTTTAGCATAAAATTTAAATTTTTAATTTTTATACTGATGTGATGTGATGTACTGTAGCTTCTCCTTAAACAAAGTCAAGAATCTCTCAGCAAATATGCCCAGAGAAACCTGTTAGCTACTTTATTTTACATTCCCCAGTCTAAGTTTTCCCATATTCTGCTCCATCCCATTTCCACAACATAATCTTTGTCAAATCTATGGTCTTTATATCTAAATCCCCCTTATCTTTTCCCAAATTCAACATAAAAAACAATAATCCACTTTCTGTATAATCACTTTTTTCATATTTATTCTTCCATAACTTCATTATATGTGCCCTCTCTGTTTTCAAGCATTTACATTCAATTTATAGATGCCTAATATTTTCTATCCCTTCCTTACATAATTTACAGACTAAATCACCCATATTTTTCCACTTACATGTATATTCTCTTCTTGCTAAAGATCCTGTTCGAGTCTCAAACAATAAACTACTTTCCTTACTATTATCATATATTAACTTGCACCTAATATTCTGTTTATTTCTATATATATTTAAACTCTTTTTACTTTCCATACTAGTTCTCCATCTCTCTAACTCCCTAATCTTTATTAATAAATCTACTCTTTTATCCCATTCATTATCACTATAACACTCAACAATCATCCTAACACAATCATCCCATCTTTTGTACAAATATACTGATATAAATTCTTTATCCAAATCTTTTGCATACCGCATTACCTTTCTCACCCATCTTGTTGCCTGCCCTTTACTCATAACTAATTAAATATTGTTTTGGTTATTCTTTTATTATCCATAAACTGCAATCTACCAAACATTTTCATTTTACTTTTTGCATCTCTCATATGAAAACTTGACCATCCCATTTCTCCTTGAATTGCCTCCCTTGCTGTCCATATATCTGCATCCAATGCATGTCTTTCTACTTCCCTTTGAATTTTTTCTAAGTAATTTAATACCCCTTTACTAACACATAATGCATTATTACCATATGTTAACCCTGCTACTGCAACTCCCTTCCATATAATTCTAGCTACATCATATTTATTATATGAAAACACTGTTAATTTCTTTATCAATCCCTTTCTTTTCTTTGCTTCATTTATCATTTTTTTCTCCCATTCATCCAAATAATTTTTCTGATTACTTAAAATAATTCCCAAATAACTATATCTATTCACCATTAACTTAATATCTCCCAATAAAAATTCTACATCTTCTCTTTCCCTAGTATTAACCATCATTATATTTGATTTTTCTTCACTATATTTGATCCCCATTTCTTTATCCACCCTTGCACATGTCCTCAGCATTACTTCCATATCTTCTCTTTTTTCTGCACACAAAAATATATCATCCACAAAAAAAAGACCTGACAAAAAATATACTCCCTTACTACCTATTAACGGTATCTCTATTCCTCTTTCTAATCTTTCTGTTGTTCTTTCCATTTCACTCAAATACAACACAAACAAAATAAGTGACATAGGGGATCCTTGCCTTAGTCCCACTCCATTTTTAACTTTAACTGATTCTATATTCCCTAATTCATATATATAATAATTATTTTCATATAATTTTTTAATAATATCTACTAAAGCTACATTCATTCCCAAATTTGCTAAACTTATTCATAATCTATTTCTATTTACTCTATCATATGCCTTCTCTATATCTATAAAACTCATATATAACTGTTTACCTGAATTTCTACTCATATCCATAAGTTGTGTAACTACAAATAAACTATCTACTATACACCTATCTAATCTAAAACCTTCTTGCATTTCCCCCATTCCCTTCCATCCATTTTACAACTCTTCTAGCCACCATATATGAGAAAACGTTATATAAAACTGATGTTACCACTATCGGTCTATAATTATTTAATGTTCTATGATCCTTACTCTTTTCTTTAAATAATAACCTTACTCTTGTATTACTCCAACTACTTGGGAAAACTCTATTATGTGCCATCTTATTAAAACAGGATAATAACTTTACTTTTGCCCTATATTCTAAATTCATTACCATCTCTGCTGCCCATCCATCTAAACCTCTTGCCTTTCCACTTTTCAATTTCTTCTCTACCTCATTCAGTTCATTTTCTGTAAACCTAATATTTCCATTACTATATGCTTTCATGTTTTCTATCACTGTATCCTTCACATCTAACATCTTTTCTATATTCATTACATATCTATTTAAGATTCTCTCTAAATCTTTTCTAGAGCTACACTCTATTCCCTCATCATCTAGTAATACTATCTCTTTCTCCCCTACATTTCTTTTTTTAATGTAATTCCAAAATTTTTACTCCCATCTCTTCCACTTTTATTAATATCCTCCAACAATTTACTATTCAATTTCATTCTCTTGCTATAATTATCTATTTTAGCCAACTTCTTCTTTTCTAAGTACTTTTCACATTTAGCATTAATATCTTTTTCACTTTCCTTGTTCTTAATAGCACACTTATATTCTCTGCATGCTTCTTTCCTCTCTTTTACACTTTTACTAATTCACATTTTTTATTACTTTTATTCTTCTGAATATTCTCACCTAAAACTCTATTTGCCACTTTTTCTACTTCTTTACACCAGTCTAAATTTATACTCATCCTCAACCAACTCTTCCATGGTTTCTTCAACTTGTATTTTATACTCTTCCAGCTTATTCTTATCATTCACTCTCCATCCACATCTTTCACTATTATTTCTACTTTTATTTCTATTCTCCACTAGTAATACTAACCATTTCAATTACAATGAAGTTATGATCACTAGTGCATACTTTTTCTACATTTATCAAACACCCTTAATTTTTTGTATTTTATTCATTCCCTCTTTCTCTACCAATACATAATCTATTGGGTGAAATATATTATTTCTAGACTGTGTGTATTGTCCCTCATAAATATTTCATAAATTTCCAATACTCAAATTTACTTTCTGACAAAATTTCTTCAAAAGCTGTCCATTTTTATTATCTACATCATCAATTTCTTCAATATGTCCATTCATATCTCCTATAGCCATTATTCTCTTCCCTTTTCTTTAAAACTTTGTATATCCTTAACTAGACATTTATATATGTTACTGTTCCACTCCATTATAATTTGACTATTTACCCAACCTTATTTCAAACCACAAATGTTCTTGACATTTAACAATATTTAAATATTTTTTTGATATACCACCTATACCACCACCCCTTTTTCTTTTTCTTTTTTATTTATACCCTGCCATACCAACTGTTCCAAAATAAGTTCTTTTTCTTCTCTTAAATGTGTTTCACTACTGCTAATACCTCAAGCTCTTTACCTACCAGTATTAAAATGAATCTAAATTTTCTTTTTCATAATTTCTGAATTATATAAAATTAAAAAGTATAAAATAAAAAAATTTAAAAAAAAATCGTTTTTATTCACATAAATGCACTAAAAAAATAAATTCTTAAGCTAAGTGTGGGGTGATCATTTTTAGAAATTAAATCAGTGCCAGTTTATTCTGCTTATCGGATGTAATTAATACACCCTTTCTTGTACCAGCACCAAGTGGTGTTAGTTGTGAGTGATATGATGCATAGATTGACACTGATATGATTTCTAAACATGATCACCCCATGATTTTATTTATGAAAGTTGAAGAAAAATTATTATTTACCTTTTAGTGCATTTTTTACTTTTTAGTGCATCCAGTAAATAAAAATATTTTTTTAAATGTTTTTATACTTTCTATTAACGCAGAGGCAAAACTCTTTACATAGTAGTGCCACTCAGTGCAAACCAGAGTAATCAATAGATGCAGGATGGTTTGTGCATAAAATCCCTATCTAATGCCTAGTCATCCAATATCTCCAGACTAGTTTCTAGCTTATGGCTTTTGTCTGCTGAGCAGTCTTGAATCTGAGAGCTCTGTACCTATGCACAAACCTTCCTACATTCATTGATTGCTCTGGCTTGCAGTGAGTGGTGCTACTATATGGAGAGTATTGCCTCTGTGTTAAACAGCTTGTGTAAGCATAAAGAATGGTGATCGTGTGATGTTTATTTTCTATTAACATTTATCTTTACTCCCATTTTCAGGTTTTATCTTAATGCTCCTATATTACTATCTTCAGTTCTTAAGTTGTTACCCACAAAGACAACTATATCATCAGCAAATGATAGATGACATTATTTATTTTTATTCTCCAGCTCCCATTCTGATCCCCAAACTTAAAACTTTTGTAAAACATGTTGTAAGCATGAAATCACTCTTTCATTCATTCCATAGTCTAATCTTTGTTAAAGAATTTGATAAATATTTCAATAGTTCTCAACATTCTGAGTAAACTGGTTGATATTTCAATTTTTACCTTTTTTATAAATACAAGCAAAACACTTTGTTTGGAAATGGCCCAAGTATTCTTCCACTTTCCATCCGTCTTCTTATATGATGAAATGAATAAGATCTTATTCATTTTAAGGCCAACCATAGGGTCTTCCACATGGCTGTGAATTGATTCAGAATTGTAATGATGGCTAAAATCTAGCAGTTCAAAAGTAAAAACAAGGTGTAACACCATTTTGACAGCTTTACATTCATTGTGATGTTCAGAAACTGGAATTAAAATATATTTATTTGCATTTTTATATTGGACTATTTCCATCATCTAATATGAGTATTGAATGTCTTTAGAAAAATTTAACTTTGTTTAAATATTCCAACTACATTCAACTGTTAGTAATATTCACATCAAACAGGTTTGTATGTGCACAACATTTCGAAAGATATTATTCTCCCATCTTATTCAGGTGTTGCTGGCCTTACCAAAAACAATACTAGCATGAGATTCGAACCTGGACCCTTAAATTCTTGAATATTAATATTTATTCAAGAATTTACTCAAGAATTTAAAGGACTAGGCTGGAATCCCATGCTATTACTGTCCACTGGTCAGGCCAGCAACACCTGAAAAAGAGGGGAGATTAATACCTCTCAAAATGTTGTGCATCTACTAACCTGTTTGATGTGCTATTACTAACAGATGAATGTATATGAAATATTTAAATAAAGTTAAATTTTTCTAAAAACATTCAATACTCATATTAGATGATGGAAATAGTCCAATATAAAAATACAACTAAAACATCATCATCATCATCACAAATCTTCAGGAAAACACTTATTGATTTATTAGTTCAAAAATAATCTGCAGGGATCAGTATTTTCCAGCCATAAAATAATCTATTCCTGCCACCATGTGAATGACTGCTCAGGTCCTTGTTTCCTGGCACTGAGATCATTTGCAAGATTACTTTGAGAAAACATTTTAAATATTATGGGGAATGCAAAAAAAAAGTATTTTCTCCCTAATTTATTTAAATATTTATTGATTATTTTTAATATTATTTATATAATAACCAGATGTACCCAACTTTGTAAAGGCTGTGGATTGTTTTAATTGGTTGCTGTGAATTAAAAAGAAAAATTAAAGAAATAAAAATAAACAAAGATTAATTAAGTCATCTGGATTCTGTAAATGGTGCATTTATTTTTGCAAGAGATTCAGAAAAGATTACTAGAAAGAAAGATAATAGGAGTAAAGATAAATACTAAAGAGTTTTAAAATATTGTTCAATAGCTTTTCCATAAAATAAGACTAACTATACTGGATTAGAATAAGTTAAAAATTATATATATATCCTGGTCAGACTATATATTAGTGTGCTCATATATTATAAGCATCAGAGTTTTAACATAATAAATTATATAATTGATTAATAATTGCTTTACTGTGATGTGGTGGGAAAATTCATTAACTTATTCTATCAGAAGAGATTAATATGGTATTATTTACTCAAGATTTTTGAAACAGATGGTTTTCATAATTCAACATCACATAAAATAATGAAGTTGTATCACTAAGCATTTTTAAATATATTTAAAAATCCTACTCTACCACAAATCCTTAAGCATGTGATTCAAAACATCTGAAAAATATAAATCCCCCCCCAGATGCATTTCATGCAGATCCTGCACCTTTGAGTCAGTCCATGTCACAATCTCTAAACATGTTTTAATCATTTGTTTTATATTTATTATTAACAAATCATTACAACGTGCTTTACCAAAGTTAAGCCTTTTTTGCAGTCACAACTTAGATAATGCACATTCAGATAAGTACTTAAACCAACTGGTTAATCCATCTAACAAATTGTATTTAGAGATGATACTATGTGGCATTCATATTCCTTTGCTCTCCTGTGGCTATCTGTAGCACTATTTTGCCAGATATTTTTAATGACATAAACAGGAACTAAAACATATTGATTTATTAGTGTAAAAAAAATCTGAAAAGGTCAGGATTCTTTAGTCATAGAGAACTCCAAAGTAATTTAATCTAACTTCCATGTGGTTGTCTGATAGGTTATTTATTCTTCAGTTTCAAGATCATTTCAAAGGTTATTTTAAGAAAATTTTTGAAAAAAAAAAGGTTTTGCTTTAGTATATTAAAGATTTATGAGTATTTTTACACAATAATTGAATAATAATTATGTTAAAACCAAAAAATACATGATTACACCTTGATTTTATACATATATGTTTTATTTTTAAAAATAGAAGTTTACACTAATAAACAAAACCATGATTAATAAGTTGTAATGCCTTGGGAAACAGATTGGTTTTACTAGCATGGTGGTAAGAATTTTGATATAAAAATTATAAATGCAATTTTAAATTTTAAAACTGAATTTGATAGAATTATGATGACTTCACATTTATTCATTCCCATTTTAAAAATAAGTTTCAGTAAACAAAAGATTTTGTTAATTTCTGTTTTTGCTGATTTAGCCATCTTTTCTTTATGCCAACTGATGTGGAAAAAAGTTCATTATTTTTATTATATCAATATTTGAAGCATTCAAATATGATTTTTTATGAATAATTTTTGTTTGTAAATTTATATTTTTAACAAATCAAGTCCAATTTATTAAATTCTAATATCAATTCAAAGATTTTAAATTTAAATTAAATGTTGAATGATTACAAAAGTTGTCACAAGGGGAACAATGAAAATGGCAGCCTATTGGAGGGTTAATGATCATTACTAATTATTATTATGTTAAAAAATATCATATTTTTCTAACCCATATATAAACTTTAAAGTTATTTAAATATTAATATCATCATCAAGCATTATAAATCCACTGCAGGATGAAGGTCTCTCCAAGTTCAACCCATCTTTTCCTATCTTTAGCTTCTTTTCTCCACATCACCCCTGCACAGTTTCTTATTTCATCCATCCATCTCACATGTGGTCTCTTTCTGGGTCCTTTACAATCTCTTGGAATCCAGTTTAAAATTTCAACTGTCCATCTATTATCATCTCTTCTAGCAATATATCCAGCCCAACTCCACTTTAGTCTTTTAATTTTTTCAATGAGGTCAGTAACACCTGTTTGTTCTCTTACCCATACATTGCGTTTTCAATCTCTTCTTGTTACTCTCAACACGTACCTCTCCATACTTCTTTGAGTGGTTTGAAGTCTCTGTATTGCTCTTCTATTAAGTGTCCAAGTCTTAGATCCATAATTAAGAACTGGAAAAACACATTTATTAAAAACATTCCTTTTCAAACACTTTTTCCCTTGTATATCTTTTTTAGATATTCTTAAAATATCCATTCCACTACACATTCTTGAAACATAAATAAAGACTTTGAAAAAAAAAAAAAGATCTCCAAAATACCATTCATGCTAAATTAATTCAGATTGTAATCTCTTACACATGTCTTCATCATTTGTTCAGTATTAATCAATACCAAATTATTACAATTTGATTTATGGGTGTCAAACTTTCTGCACCCATAACTTTGACAACACCCATTTTAGACAAATGCATTAATGATTGTTACTAATCATTTATTAAACTATAAATTATCTTTTGCAGATATACATACTAAATCCATTTGCATATAATTACAATTTTATTTACAACTGTCAATTTTTCTGCACTTACAACTTTGATACCATCCACTGCAGATAAATATACTAATGATTATTACTAATCATTTATTAAATTAGAGATTATCCTTAGGCCAGATGTAAACATTAAATCCAGTTCAATATTAATATGTTTGTTTTAATAGTGTCAGCAATGCAAGCACAGACAATTTGATGCTTGTAAAGCATATGGTAATAAGTTTCTTTCCTAAAAATATATCAATGCTATACCAATACATTATTTAACTATTTTATTTTACTACAGTATACACAAGAGCAATCTCTACTACTTATGCAGGTATTTATTAATCAAGCTGATAACAAATGGCACTAGAGTAGTAGAGAAAATGATTTGTTTATTAGCTAAGTAATTTTAGAATTACCTTTTTTAACTTGGGAAATTTAGATTTTTAAAATATCTGTTTAACTAATGACATGGTTGCCCTTAAGAATTTATTACCTTGTACAATAGCATATTTTCATGCTGTTCCCCCTAAAAATTATTTTAATGATGTCTTAAAATTCGTAATATTAATCTGAATTTCAAGATGACTAGTCATAAATTCTAAATAGGACCATTAGCTAATGAAAATTCATAAGTTATTGAAAAATAATTGTAAATTATATTTTTTACAGAGTGATAATTAAAAACAATAATATATGATTATTAAATACATTTTAAGTTGTCAGTAGCCTTGTATGGTTTAATGCAGTAGGAGAAATGTTAGACTCTGGATTGTAAGGTATTCAGATCAATTACAATTCTGGTTGTAAGGTATTCATATCAATTTCAATTTTGATATGTAAGATATTCAAATCAAATCCAATTCTGGATTGTAAAATATTCAGATCAAATCCAATTCTGGATATTAAGGTACTCAGATCAATTCCAAATATAAAATATAAAATACTCAGATCAATTCCAATTTTGGATTGTAAGATACTCAAATAAATTGCAAATTTAAAATATAAGATACTCAGATCAATTCCAATTCTGGATTGTAAGATGCTCAAATCAATTCCAATTAATATTCATTTCAATTTCAATTTTGATATGTAAGGTACTCAGATCAATTCCAATTCTGGATTGTAAAGTATTTAGATCAATTCCAATTCTGGATTGTAGGGTACTTGGATCAATTTCAATTCTAAAATACTCAGATCAATTTTCAATTCAGGATTGTAATGTATTCAGATCAATTTAAATTTTGGATTGGTACTCTGATCAATTCCAATTCTGGATTTTAAGATACTCAGATCAATTCCAATTCTGAATTGTAAGATAATCAAATCAATTCCAAATTTAAAATATAAGATATTCAGATCAATTCCAATTCTGGATTGTAAGATACTCAAATCAATTCCAATTAATATTCATATCAATTTCAATTTTGATATGTAAGGTACTCAGATCAATTCCAATTCTGGATTGTAAGGTACTTGGATCAATTTCAATTCTAAAATACTCAGATCAATTACAATTCAGGATTATAATGTACTCAGATCAATTCCAATTCTGGATTGAAAGATACTCAGATCAATTCCAATTCTGGATTGTTAGGTACTCAGATTAATTCCTATTCTGGATTATAAGGCATTTAGATAAATTCCAATTCTGGATTGTAAGATACTCAGATCAATTCCAATTCTGGATTGTAAGATACTCAGATCAATTCCAATTCTGGATTGTTAGGTACTCAGATTAATTCCTATTCTGGATTATAAGGCATTTAGATCAATTCCAATTCTGGATTGTAAGATATTCAGATCAATTCCAATTCAGGATTGTAATGTACTCAGATCAATTTCAATTCTGGATTGTAAGATACTCAGATCAATTCCAATTGTGAACTGTAAGGTACTCTGATCAATTCCAATTCTGGATTGTAAGATACTCAGATCAATTCCAATTCAGAGTTGTAATGTACTCAGATCAATTTCAATTCTGGATTGTAAGATACTCAGATCAATTCCAATTCCGGATTGTAAAATACTCAGATTAATTCCTATTCTGGATTATAAGGCATTCAGATCAATTACAATTCTGACACTTTTAGCACTAGAACTTATAAACTCTCAAGCAATAAAGTTTTTTATATATTTATTTCTGCAATCAGTTTTAAGATATTTATGCAAGAGACTGCCTTGTTTGTGAATACTGAATCCTGTGATTTTCATTGCGATATTCTGTAACCGATAGTTTTGTTTTATTTAATCATATATCTTTTAATATTAAAATTAATTTAAAAATTAAATCCTAATATCTGCACAAAATATTTTTAACAATTTCCTATGATTGTATTTATGTTTTTGATTTTATAGCAAATTCTTTTTCGTTCACCATTGTTATCCCACCTGATGTAATCTTTAGTAATCAACAGATGTTCTTTTTTTTTCTCATGACAATTACGCCATCTTGTGTAAGCTTTAGTAATCAACAGATGCCAGAAGTTAGTGCTAATAAATCCATCTGTTGATTACTAAAGATTATGTCAGGTGGGATAACAATGGTGACAGAAAAAGAATTTGCTACTGAATAGCTTTATGTAAATTGAAGTCATGTGATGTCGTGATTTTGATTATAGTTTACTCTTAGCCATTTATCGCATTATGTTTGCTTGATCTCATTGTTTCACTCATCATCATCGTTATTTTCAATCAGTGTTAAACCAGTGCAGGATGGTTTCTCCAAGTGCAATCCATCTTCTCAATCTGTAGCCTCTTTTCTACACATCACATCTGTATACTTCCTTAATCACTCATCCATCTCACATGTGATCTCTTTCTAGGTCTTTTATAATCCATTTTAAGATTTCAACTTTCCATCTATTGTCATCTCTTCTAGCAATATGTCCAGCCCAACTCCATTTCAGGCTTTTAATTGTTTCAATATTTAGAACTAAAAATAAAGAAGAGTAAATTTTTATAAATATATTCATCAATAAATAATTTTTAAAACAACTTTTTATACAAATTTATGGTCGGTTTTTAACCTTAGGTCAGAATCTTAAGCTACAATGGAATTGTAATTCAATGCTAGATAGAAGGTATTCAGATCTTGTTACATCTGTTGAAATTAACGCTGACTGTGCAATATTAAATGTAACAATACTTAATTATTTTAAATGATCTTTTATTATTTATTTTTCGTATAGTTTGTCAATTTTGCACGCACACACACAGACACGCTCCCCCCCCCCTTATAATTGGATGAAATACACACTGGTAGAGTCGGCCCTGACTGGTTCTATTTTTAAAAGTTTTACAGTTAAACTTTACACAGTTAAAATGGTATATAAACTTTATTTACAACTACGGCTTCGGAATTTTTATTTTATTACGAAATAAAAGGTTTTTAAATGTCAACATAAGCCAAGAGAAATTAAATTAACACTTGTTAGGGGAAAAAAAATCTAAGAATTAAAACAAATCTGGAAAGAAAGAAAAAGAATTAAAAGATTATTTCTGAATCCAAATTATATATATATAATATGAATAATCAAAATGTTATCGCTGTGGTAAAACTTCAGCAATTTAATTAGGTACCAATCAGCAATTTAATTAGGTACCAACCTCTCCATATAGTGATGCCACCAAGTGCAAACCTTCATAATCAATGGATGCAGGAAGGTTTGTGCTTAAAATCCCTATCTAGTGCCTACTCTTCCAACATTCCCAGATTAGTTTCTAGATTGTACTTTTATCAGTGAGGAGCCTTGGACTTGAGAGCACTGCACCTAGATCTTAGGATCTAGCACAACCCGATCTTAGGTTCTAGCGCAACCCTCCAACAGTGATCTCTTACCTATTTGGTTAACTATAAAGCAAGAAGCACAATTGAAAACACCCTAATGTTTGCAATGCAAACTCATTTCCTTGTATAGTCATATAGATCTGAACTCAGTTTAGCATCGATACATTTTAGTCTTTGGTTTTTCAAAATTCACAGTCACCACTAATCCTATGTGCAGGATAGGTATAAAACCATCAAAACATTACATGATCACCATTTCATGTGCTTACCCATTCTGTTAATAAGAGTATCAAACTTTCTATACAATAGTGCCACCAAGTGTGAGCCTTTATAACCAATGGATTCAGGAAGGTTAATAAGAGTTTGGTACTCTTCTTAACATTTGTGTTATCATATGAGATGGTGATCGTATGATGTTTTGATAATTATATACAGCTGTTATTTTATTCAAATTGGCTTGTATGGAAGAGAAATTTGGATACACTAAGGATTAATGTAAAGGCATATGACAAATTCCGTTTAATTAAGGGTGCTTGTAAAATTCTAAGAAATAACAATCAGTAAAATCAAAAATACCAATGAAATCTTCATGTATAATGAGTATAAGTGTAGTTTTCCTGGGAGATGAAAGTACTATTTATACATATAATCTCAAAAGCAATCTAAAGAAAAGTAATGTTCATTGCTTTTAGAGTTAAGATATACTGAAGGGAGAATGGAGTGGAGAGGGAGAATTAAGTGTGAGATTGAAATTTTTATGAAAAAAATATTTGCTGCTGAAAAAATTAAGAGATAGTAACTCAAAATGTCAAAACAAAGAAAATAATGAACCGTATGTGTTCTATATGCTTGAGTATTGATGTTTCATAGATTGGTTTGTAGCGTCATCACAAAACTTGTTTTAATTATTATGGTAATAATGTGAAAGTACTGAAAACCCTCAGCAAACTATATGTAAACTAATCATCAATAAATATTACTATAGAAGGAGCTCATCTGCTTTAGTTTGGATCATATATAAGCTTGCCATTTATTGGCATATTAATATGCACAGCATGATTTATATATACTAACGTAATTTCAGGACAATTATAAGCTATTCTGAAATCGCTAGACCAACTTGAAGAGAAAAGCTAAACCTCATATTTAATAATCTCTAAACAGTAAATAAATCTTCAGTTAATAGTTGTAAATATATATTTTTAATAGCTCGCATATATCCTCATATGATCACCATCTCTTATACTAGCGCATAATTGCTATTAAACCAAGGAAAAACTCTCCATACAGTAGTGCCACTCTGTGCCCATCAGAGTAATCAATGGATGCCAGAAGGCTTGTGCATAAAATCCTTATCTAGTGCCTACTCATCCAATATTCCCAGAAACTAGTTTTGCCTTGTTTAATAATAATTAGGTGTTAGTATAAGAGGTGGTGATCATGTGATGTTTAGTGGTTTAACACCAATCCTGCCTAATAGGATAGTGGTGGCTATGGTTGATAAAGAGCCAAAGACAACAAAATGTATGGGTGCTGAACTGAGTTCAGACCCATATGACTATATAAGCTATTGAGCTTAGATTGAAAATATTGTTTTTAATTTCATTCTCATAGTTTTGTAGTTAAATAGAGATAAAAGGTGGCTGCTGGAGGGTTGCATTAGATCCTAAGATTTAGGTGCAGTGCTCTCAGATGCAAGTCTCCTCACTGATGAAGGCCACAAGCCAGAAACTAGTCTGGGGATATTGAATAGGGATTTTATGCACAAGCCTTCTGGCATCCATTGATTACTCTGGTTGTCACAGGGTGGTACTACTGTATGGAGAGTTTTGCCTTGTTTACCTCACATATAGTTATAATAATTAAATACTGAAAACTCTCAGTGAGTTGTATCCTTAATCAGCATAAGTATAGAATAACTTATAGTTAACCTGAAAGTAAGTCAATGTAATATAAATCATGCTCTGCATATTAGGTATGTTTATATATGATCCAAACTAAAATATAGGTGAGCTCATTCCATACTTATGTTTATGGATATTTATGTTAAATCTAGATCACTGGGAGTTTTCAGTACTTCCACATTATTACAATTATATTTGAGCTTATAAAATGGTATATATTATTATTGTTGTTATTATTTTGTCTTTGGAGTTGAAATCGCAAATTTGTTAGCAAAGGTTTGGTTCTGATGATTTAGAATGTTCAATGTCATTGAAGGTTTTAGCAAAAAAATGATTAGTGATTAAGCCAATGCACATGCACTTTAAAGATAAATTATAAATGAATACTCTCACTTTTCCCGACACAAGATATAGTATTTTAGAAAGGATGGAATGAATCCACCCATTCTTTCGACCCAAACATTTATGTATGGGCAAATCTTAAGCATATGGAAATGAGAGCATGAAGGTGTCGGGAAAAGTGAGAGTATTCATTTATAATTTATCCTTAAAACACATATGCATTGGATTAATCGCTAATATCACTATTACAGTATAAACACATAGCGCTATATAAAATAATATCTCAAAAAAATGATTATAATTAGTGAATTCAAAATTTCATCTTGGGTTTCAGTTGAAATTGTTAGTAAGTATAAAAGTTATTTTTGTTGGATTTGGTGACATATGTATTTAATTTTAAAATCTATAATTTATAGTTAAAGACTGTCTTTATTTTAAATTTTAATCTTTCCTGTTATGGTTCTAAAAAATCCTCATTGCCGCCATACAAAATAAGCAAAAATCCTTTTAAGAATCGAAAATGTCCTGAAACTAATTTATATAACAGACATTTGGCATCCTGCATTAAAAGTATTGTTGAAAAACCCAGATTTTGATCTCAGATCAATTTCATCTCATACCTTATAATGGAATTGGAACTAAATTTAGATAGGGGTTCTGTATTCTCAGATAATTTAATAATATTCCCATTCTCATTTCAATTTGTTTTTAACTTTAACAGAGACTAAATTCAAGAATGAAACTAATGTACTTATGTATACTCTACTGGAAAAGTGTGAAAAACCAGTATTGTATAGAATGCCTAGGCTTTCTATACTAGAGGTCTGCAAACTATGGCTCACAAGCCATGTGTGGTTTTTTTTTTGTGTGTGTATATATATATATATATATATATATATATATATATATGGCTCTTCTGTAATGTCTATATTTTTCCATAGGGCATAATTGGGACATGCGCTCAAAACACAAAAAAAACATTGTAAATATGAAATAAAAAAATCATAAGAGATAAAGATAAAACTAGGTCAAATATTGGACATATAGACTCCCTACTTTGTAGTAAAATTAAAAATAAAACTATTATAGTTTCAATTTATAAAATTTTTAAAAGATTTTATTGATGTAAATGTGATTTTATTTGTTTCATAAGGCTAGCAAAACTTCACAATTAATAAATGAGCATATAGTTACCCTCAAATGGACAAGAGAATGTTTGCAATAGCAGAAAGTGAAGACATATAATCCAGAAGAAGAATGTATAATTATTTTTTTATGAAGTTGTGCAAATATGAAAATAAAGTGTTAAATAAATAAAATATTTAAAGTGTTTTTCAATATGACTACAAAGAAAAGACTAAGAAAAATATTAGATAAGCATAATTTTAAAAACAAATGGACTGAATCTTTCATGTTTATTGTGAACTCGGAGGACTTTCTAACCTGTTTTATTTGCCAAAAAACACTGGCACAAAACAAGAAATCTAGCTTGGAGATACTTCACGTCAAAACATGCCACATTTGCGATAAAATAGCCACACAAGAAAAAGAGCAATTGAAGAACTTCAGAAAAATATTGAAAAATCAACTTCTGTATTTGATTGTTGGAGACAGTCTGCCAATAACATTATCGTTGCAAGCTTTGTAATAAGTCAGGAAATCATTAAGAGAGGAAAACCATTCATAGATTGTGATTTCATAAAATGTTGTTTGTTAAAGCATCTGAAAAACTTTTTTGTGATTTCAAAAATTAAACAGAGATTTTAAATAAAATTAAAAACATGCCATTATCTGTTAGAACATTAGCAGATAGGACAGTTAAAATGGCCTTAAATGTGGCCAACCAACAAGTTGAGGTCATTAAATTATGTTAGCATTATCAATTGTAGTAGATGAGTCTTGTGACATCAAAGACACAGAGTTTTCCCTTTACTTATGGTATGTATCATCTGAGGATGCAGGAGAATTTTTAGGATTATTGTCACTCGAGGGACAAATGCGAGAGAAGACATAGCAAATGTTGTCATTGAATGCACGGAAAAAACATATCATAGTTGATAAAATTATGTCAATTGCAACTGATGGGGCAAACAGTATGGTGGCATCCAGAAAAGGGTTTATTTTGATTTCAAAAAAAACATTAATCATGAAGTGATTACTTTCCATTGTATACTTTACCAGAAAGCACTTTGTGCACAAACATTTCCAGAAGATATTGGTAAAGTTTATGGACTTGGTAACTAAAATACAGCAAGAGGACTTAACCATCTACAATTTAAAGTGTTTCTATGTAAAATGGAGAGCGAATATTCAGATCTCCAATATAACAGAGTTTGATGGCTTTCCAGTGGTTACATGTTAAAACATTTTGCATAAATGAAATCAAACAATTTCTCAAAAACTAGGCATTCAATATTTAGAATTAACAGAAGATCAATGGTTGCAAAAATTATATTTCTTGGTCGATGTTACATTACAACTGAATCAGTTCAATCGTAAATAACAAAACAAGGGAAATACTGGTTTTTCCCCAAACTTATCTCAATATTGTCAAGAAAACAATGCCCTCATTAACAAACATTATTTTAAGACAACAATTTTAAACATGAGAGAATCTTTTCGTCAAAGGTTTCAGGAATTTAGAAATGATAAAGCAACTCTAACCTTTATTATGAGCCCTCTTAATGCCAATATGAGAGAATTAAAAGTTTCACCAATTAATATTGATGTGGGTAATTTTGAAGTACAGTTGCTGGACTTGACAAGCAAAGATTTATGATGCTCCAATTTGCTCATCTTGGTATTGAAATGGAAAAACTGGAAAAAGAAAAATGTAGTCTGCTTTCACAGAACCAGCAGAGTGCTATAAAAAACCTACAACAGACTATGATTTTTACTACTTACAACAATCTTCCAGTTTCATGTCACGAGTTCAAAAAATTTGCATTTGATATTCTCATTATCTTTTGATCTACATACTTATGTGAATAATCACTTTCTAATATGAATTTTATTAAATATAAATTGAGAAACCAAATTACTGACACCAACTAGGAACCATGCCTTAAATTAAAAACGACACCAACAGGACGTATAGAAATTTTCTAAGGAAATACAAGCTCATTGTTCACACTGATTAAAGCCAATGCTAGCAATTTTCTATGTGATTTAATTACATCTAACTTGTTATAGTATTTCTTTAATTTTTCCTTATTTGTAAAAACATATTCATGGCTCTCGAATAATTTTTAAATTGTTGCGAGTATCCGATTTGGCTCTTCCGTCTCAAAAGTTTGCAGATCCCTTGTCTATCTATACTATGCATGACTTTTTGAGCAAAGAATGAAATTTTTTTTTTTTACATACTTTACCTAGCTATTGTATAGAATACTTAGGCATTAAAAGAATGCCAAATAGTTTTTGGCAAAGTATGAAAAAAGTTGCTATCAAAAAGATACATGGGAAAATGTAAGAAATACAAAATAGAAGATACTGAGATTTTTTATATCTAATCTATATGGTAAAAATAAATTGTCAAAAATAATCTTTGTTTTTGTTTGTTTGTTTCTATTAAATAATAACTGTTGACCTATACGGTGAATTTCTGATATATGGTGGATTTTCACTTCGTTAATTTCAAGTGCGGTATTTCTTACTGACAAGCCCTCTGGTGATAAAGTGTAATATTAACAAGTTTCCACGTGATAATGGTAGTGAAATACTGAATTTTATATAAATAACAAATAAGCCACGAAAAAAAATAACGATGTTTTTACACCACTATTTTTGAAGTAAAGGGAAAGGTGAACATTTTGAAATCTTACAAATCTTCTACTCTTCAATCATTAATGGTAAACTGTAGATATAAGGTTTACTAACACTTTTTAACAATATATTAAACGTCTGTGACATATTAGTAAAAATGTGTTCAAACTATAAGTTATAATTACTACTGTTCTCTCGACTTATCTTACTTAAGATCTAGGAAATGCTTGAATGTCTTAAGCATATCGGATTTGGACTCCCCACTTTTAGCATTGTGTAAAATTCCTTAAACATTCTTTATAATGCCATGCCAGTTTCACACTTTGTGGGTAAAATATATAAGAAATAAAATGAAAAGATGAAAGGGATGGAAATAAATTTATATATTAGAAAATAGATAGGTTTTTGAGGGGTGAAGGAATATTATGACAAAATTCTTTGTTCAAATGGAGTATTTATTTACATGTATTTCAGTAAATAGCAGGAGCTAATAATAGTCAAGTATTTAGAAACAGTTCTTATAATGATAAATCTATATTTGTTTCTTATACAATGAAATCATAATAACCAATAATTTTGTTCTAAGTCCCCCTCGCATGCATTGCACATCACGTACAATAGATCACATTTTGTTGACAGACATTGATTACAATAGAATACATATTCCTTACTGAATTGCAAGTGTATAGTCTTTATCAACGAGCATATATATATATAATCAAAATTATTCCAAATTCACAACTTAACCAGAGTAGCCAAAAAATAAACTGTAAAACACTAACAGTGGTTTCACTGCTACAAGCAGACTTCTCAAGTATAAAGAAGTACAAAATGACATATTTAAACTACATGTTACCCACAATTCCACTTACCTCCCATGCACCCATAATATTAGAAGAACTAGGGTGTATGGGAGGTAACTGGAATTGTAGGTCATGTTTAGTTTAAACGTGTTGCTATTTTGTAATTCTTTACATTTGAGAAGTCTGCTTGTAGCAGTGAAAGCATGGGTAGTGTTTTAGAGTTTATTTTTTGACTTGTCTGGTTGAGCAGTGAATTTGGGGTAATTTTTATTATTTATTGACTAGTTTAACTTTATGCTTTTAATGTTTACATTTTGATGTGATTCTTTATATATATTTACACCCGGGTCTCGTTTTATGCAGATTTATTTAATGTGAATTTGAAGTTATGCTATTCATGTTTCTTCTTAATATCTTTGTATGCGGTTTTCTTTTATGTGATAAAAATTATTAGATCAGAAGTCGAGGTCCGATAATGTGCTATTACTTTAAATATTATAAATTTCGCACACTTACATGTCATATTTAAAGTAATAGTGCATTATTGGAGTTCGACTTCTCTCTAATAATTTCAATATTTTCAGCACTTTATAATAGTACTGTAATAGATTTTATGCAATAAAGAAGTTCATAATTCACTTAAAATCAGATTTCCCCATTTTATATACACACATTAAGTTTTACAAGATTATAAGGTAAATCTGTTCAAACATTATAGATGCCTATATGATGCAAGTTGTTGTTTTTGCATTTTAAATCACATTCTATTTTTGCTTTTTAAAAAAAGAGTATGTAATCAATTAATTATTTAGTGTCTGCAAGTTTATTTTTAAAAGGTGGGTTATAACAGTGGGCAAAATTAAATTTGACAATTAAAATCTAATTTTTAATTATAATTAACAATTTAAAAATTACGTAACGTGATCTGAAATTAATGTGATGCGAAACAATGAAATTTGATTTTTAAACAGAATTGAAAATTAAAAAATTAAAGACAAAAATAAGAATTTAATTTTTAATTGTTAGTTTTAATTAAATTTTGTCCAACAGTGGTGAGTCGGTGTCTTTTTATTATCGTAAGTCTAAGTTCTTATTTTTATTTTAAACTTTTAGTTTACTCTAACGGAGAAAAAAACACCCAAGAAAATGAATTTAAAACAAAAATTTCAATTTTAGACCGCTTAGCGAAATTGGAAGGATCAACAGCGATTCGAAAACATTTAGTTTGGGCGAGTTCATGATAAGAGCAATTAAAAAAATGAAGTTGGCACTAATTGTATTTCCTCTTGGGACAAATCTGATGTCTTACTAGTTTACTAATGAACTTACTTATCATCAAATAGCAATAATGATTAAAATACTGTACATGTATGAAAAATGAAAAATACTGTAAATTACGCATAAAAATATATTGTTTTGAATAAAATTAAATACTGTAGTTAATAAATAAGTAAAAAAAGTTTGTCTTGTATCAATTTTTTTCAAATTTGAAAATTTTTATTAGTCATATTTTATTTCCTTTTTTTTTGCATGTGAAATTTAAAGTAATTTTATGTTGTTGCTTTGTTTTTATGCAATTTTTGAAAATTACAGTAACCTATCCCCCATTTTTCAAGGTAAGTTAAGTCTATTTTTGTGCGATCTCTTTTGTGCACATTTTCTGAGGAACCTATCTACCACATAAAATGAGATCCAGGTGTATATATATAACAGTCTTTGTAAAGTATATTGTATGCATACATAAATTAACATTATAATATAAACAAAATTTTAAAAATAATGCTATTAATAATAAATTGAGGGAACACATTTACATAAATATTTACTTAAGTAATATTTACTGAGGCTATAACCTCAAAAATATGCATGTAAATGCGATAGTAGGGACCTCTACAGGTGTTTAACCACAAGCTTATGCTATAGAAGAAAAGAGGTTCCTACTATCGCATTTTACAGGCATATTTTCGAGGTTATAGCCTCAGTAAATATTACTTACGTAATCAATGTGTGTTTAATAAATTTATAATTATAAATATTTACTGTGTATGTATTCACTCATTCATATTCACTCAAAAAATAATAAATAACTGTCTATGTCATATTTTTATTTTTAAATCAAAATAGCAAAGGGTCAAACTTTTATCAGAATTAAATATGCTCCGGACAATATCTTTTTTTCTTCAGTAACTTATTTTTTGCCTATGGAAATGTAAGCAGTTTCATTGTTAGCTTATTGTATTATTTATAATCGTTTTGATGTTTTTAAATGTGTATTGACTTTGAAATCTATACAATCATTCCATACCATTACCCAATTCTGATTTTTTGGGTGAACTCTTCAAATTTTGACTTTTCTTTCATAATAGAATAATATTTTATAGTTCTTTTTTTGCCATTATTAAATCAATAACTTTCATTTTATTGGTAATGAAAGATACCTATGAATTTTTCTTAAACTTTATTAAACTTTTAGTCTTTTGCTTAGAAAACATCTTACTACATGAAATATTATATCACATCAAAGTTCAAAAAGGTTAAAAAAATAAGAATAAAGTACATATTTTCAACATATCTGCAGAGATATTACTAACAAACATGATTGCATGCAGCACTCCAAGACAAAAAATGCTTGCTATGACATCATAAAATTTATGATCTATGTGGTCTTGAGCAGTTGGTAGAGTATCCAACATGGTATTGGAATGTCCTAAGATCAATTTCTAGCATTAGCAGCTCTGATGCCCAAACTTCTTATGAATTTCCAGGCAGTAATGCATATGCCTTTTTATAAAATAACATTTATTAAATTTAAACATTTTTAAGTTTTGGTTATATTTATTTTTTTCATATTTTTTTTGGATAACATATAATTGAAAATACTATGTATTGGCACAGCACATATCATGGTAATAACTGACTTGGTCAAAGTATCAAAAGTAACCAGTCATGTCTCATCGGAAGTCTGGTATTGGCACAGCACATATCATGATTTCACCAAATTTGGTTGAAATATCAAAAGTAACCAGTCATGTCTCTCATCGGAAGTCTGGTATTGGCACAGCACTTATCATGATTTCACCCTATTGGGTTGAAGTATCAAAAATAACCAGTCATGTTTCTCATCGGAAGTCTGGTATTGGCACAGCACATATCATGATTTCACCCTATTTGGTCAAAGTATCAAAAGTAACCAGTCATGTCTCTCATCAGACGTTTGGTCTATTTTGATTTGCATATATTCTTTTTTGAATTAAATATACTTTTCCTCATTGCAGAGCTCTTCCTGCAATTCAACCCTCAGGAAATGTTTATCAGGTATTATGATAAATGATATTTTATATGACCATATATCCTAGTTTTTAATCGTGTATTAATCTCATTTTCAATAGTTATTTCAACTTGAAATATTTGTTGCGAAATTAAGCTGTCTTCAGTTTAATATTTACTGAAAAATGCTGCTATAAAAGATAAGATCATAACATGGTGAAGCATGATACAATTCTGACATGTAATGATCATAGTCTTCAAACGGTACAAGTAGAAGTATCTCATATCCATATGCGACTTTCCTAAATATACAGACATTATAGATATCTTGATCATAGACAATAATTTTGAGCTTCTCTGAGAGTTTATGAATATATATGACTGACTTACAACAATTATTATATCCAAAATACTAAGCTGAATGTGGCTCCACCTTTAGTTCAAAAGCAAGTCAAACAAAATATTACTAGATAATGTGATTTCAGTTTGCAATTGCTAGTTATAATTGGTTATTTGTTCAATTACATTATAATTAAAGTATATACAATATATTACACAAAAATTGTGCTAGAATGAGTTGGTGAAGTTTATTCTTGCGTTATATATAAAACAATTCAACTGTTAGTAAAAAAATTGAAAGTGAATTTTTTAAATTGAATTTTAATTAAAGCCTTTGAAAGTTTTAGTGATTTTTTTCTATGGAAGCACTCATTCTGTTCAATACATGGACACTTCAAAAGAAGAATTAAAGAATCTTTATTATTGAAAATTTATTATTCTGAAGCAATTAACTTATTTAAGAGTTCTTTTAATATTAAGGGTGGATGGGAAGTGAATGGATTTGTGGGTAATGTTTAATATTATATATATATATATATATATTGTGCAGTTTTTGTAGTTCTTTACACTTGAGAAGTCTGCTTGTAGCAGTGAAACCTTTGGTTGTGTTTTAATATTAATTTTTTTGCTGGTCTGGTTGAATTTTGGATTTGGGTCATTTTAATTATATATATATATATATATTAGCAAAAATCAGTCATATTTCACATGACCTATATAGCTTGTATTACCAATATGTAATATATAAAGAGCCTGCTAATAGCTCTAAACACTGATGAGAGCCATAGCTCGAAACCGGTCTGGGGATGGGGATCATCAAAGATAATAGCTTCAGATATTTTCTCTTGTAGCATTTGTTATAAAAAAATAAAATAAATAAGCTCGTTTAGAGCTATTAGCAGGCTCTTTATTTATATATATATATATATATATATATATAAAGGCTTTGAGCATTCTGTTGTTGGTTTTTCAATGAAATGGATGGTTGGATAGTTGATGGGGTGGGAAGATTGAAGCTTGTCTATTAGAGTTTGAGAAATTGCTATCTTAATATAAACCAAGCACTGATTGTATATATGTGTGGGAGATTATGATCTGGCCAACTGATGAGTGCTGATTCTGCACAAAATATGTATACTAGGGATCATGCTCTTTTCACATGTATGTGGCCCTATGTATCAGTTGCTTGAGATGGATGGGAGGCTGAATAGACTGAAAGATCCTGAGTTCAAATCCCCTTAGTTACATATATAGGAAATATTCAGTAGGAGCAAATTACATACTGCTTTAGAAATATGTATTCATGTGTTGACATGAATGGTTGATGGGTAAAAGATGTTTTATAAAATATGTTTTTGGGGTGACCATGTTTAATAAAATAAAACCAAAATGAATCTACCAACATTTTAATAAGTTAACACTTATTCTCAACAGGGTGAAAAAATATAGTAATAATTCACATGGTTATAGTATATAGAAATTCTGTCATGTAGCAGGTTTGTTTGTTCTAATATTTATATATCTTCTCTAAATACTCTTTAGCCATGGTTATTGCATATGGATATTATTTTTAGTACTTGGGAAATCTGTGCAATGGCCATAATCTAAAACATGAAGAGCCCATGCTGAAGATGTTGAAATATTCTTTACTGCATCAATGTGTTCACCTCTTCTACCACTTAAAACAGGCAAAACCCTCCATACAGTATTGCCACTCATTGCAAGCCAGACTAATCAATGGATGCCAGAAGACTTGTGCATAAAATTCCCATCTAGTGCCTACTTATCCAATATCCTCAGACTAGTTTCTGGTTTGTAACCTTTGTCAGTGAGGAGCCTTGGATCTGAGAGCACTGCACCTAGATCTTAGGATCTAATGCAATCCTCCAGCAGCCACGTTTTATCTCGACTTAACTACAAAACTATGAGTCTTAAATTGAAAACACACAAATATTTTCAATCCAAGCTCATTAGCTTATATAGTCATATAGGTCTGAACTCAGGTCAATACCTATATTTTCGGTGTCTTTGGTTTTTTAATAAGCTTGGATTGAAAATATTATTGTGTTTTCCAATTTAAGACTCATAGTTTTGTAGTTAAGTAGAGATAAATGGTGGCTGCTGGAGGGTTGCATTGGATCCTAAGATCTAGGTGCAGTGCTCTCAGATCCAAGGCTCCTCACTGATGAAGGCCACAAGCCAGAAACTAATCTGGCGATATTGGATGAGTAGGCACTAGATGGGAATTTTTTGCACAAGCCTTCTGGCATTCATTGATTACTCTGGCTTGCACTGAGTGGCAATATTGTATGGAGAGTTTTGCCCGTTTTAATAACAGTTATAAACAGGCATAAGAGATGGTGGTCATTTGATGTTTATTATTTTCTAGCATGCACATGTCAATTTCTCCTTTCTATGTATGTAAAAATATTTTAGTTTTATTTTATTAAACATGGTTATTCCCAAAATCATATTCATAAAATATATATTTAGACACATGGATAGAGATTATATATAATTAAGTGAATAAACTTCAATGCTCTATTACAGACATGTTTTTAAATTGATAAGTTCTATCCATGATAAAATCAGACTAATCTCTTGCATTACAGATGTGTGTTTCAAATCATGTATAATCTTATTAGGTGTGCTGAAAATTTGAAAGTCTGTGACAACCAGAAAAAACAATAAAAATATAAACACAATCATAAATATCATATTCAAATAAGTATCACACATTAAAGTATGGATAGATACATGTTAAGAGTAACAAGAAGAGATCAAAAATTTAATATATGGATAAGAGAACAAATAGGTGTTACTGACCTCATTGAAAAAATTAAAAGACAAGTGGAATTGGACTGGACATATTGATAGAAGAGATGATAATAGATTAACAATTAAAATCTTAAGCTGGATTTCAAGAGATTGTAAAAGACTCAGAAAGAGACCACATGTGAGATGGATTGATGACATAAGAAAGTGTGCAGTGGTGATGTGGAGAAGAGAAGCTAAAGTTCAGAGAAAATGGATTGAACTTGGAGAGATCTTCATCCTGCAGTGTATTGATAATAGTTGATGATTATACATAATTATATGCATATAATTTTTATCATTCATTTATTTAACATAACTTTTACCTCTCTATACTTGTATAAACCATGGATTTACTTCCATTGCCATGATATTAATATTTAACATCCTTTACACTTCCACACATTCATTTAAAATCCCCCAAGATATATTTTGTGCTGCACCAGTACTTATTAGTTGGCCCAAGTCACCATCTCTCATATATATATATATATTAAATGAAGAATCTTTATTAATAGTAAAGTGTTATATTTTGATTTGCAAGTGTCAAACTCACTCCTCCCACAACTTTGACACGATCCATTTCAGATAAACACTGTAATGATTATCACTAATCTTTCACTAAACTAGAAATTGTCTCTAACACAAACATAAACTTTAAATCTTAGTTAAAGATTAATATAATTGATTTTTTAGTGGTAGTCATTACTGTATTTAGACACTTGTAAATCACAATGTAATAATTTGATATTAATATTTTGGGGGTTTTAAAGATATTTTTAAAATATTTTCTCCAGCGTATATTCTTGATATATATGAATAATGTTTGGGAGTTATTTCTCTTTTTCAGATGTCTTTATCCAATATGTTTCAAGATTGGGTGATGGAGCATTATTTTAAGTATGTCTTAAAAAAAGAATATTACACATATATAACTTAATATAGTGTACAGGCTCACACACACCTGCGCATATAATGTAATATATATGGGGCTCAAACTCAGACTTTCACACGACCCTCAACTTTCCATGCCATCTCATATTGCTGACCCACCTGATTATACACATGTTGAAAAGATAAATCATCACAAATATACGTATTTCATGTTAAACCAGCAATCATCAGTTGGTCCAGATTACCATCTCCACATATATATACAATCAGTGCTCAGCTTTATATTAAGATAGCCAATCTTCATACTTTAATGGACAGGCTTCAAACTAATCCAATCCACAGGTAGAAAAAGAGATGAAATGGAGTAATTACTTCACGTTTCTACATTATAATTTAAAAACAAATATATTAATCTTTAACAAAATTTAAAATAAATCTAGCAAGAAATTATATGGTAATCTCTAATTTAATAAATGATTAATAATAATCATTAGTGTATTTTTCTGAACTGGGTTGTATCAAAGTTGTGAATGTAGGAAATGGCTGATATATTAATTAAAGATGTGGAGATTAAATTTTATATTCACTTAGAGGGATTAAATGCAGAATTAAATTACTTTTAAGTTAAATATGTTTTTTATACTTTTTTTAAAATCAAGAAGATTATAAAAATCCGTACAGTTAATATAATGGTGATTCGATTTCTTTCCGCGATTATTTGTTTTAAATAAATATTTCCAAAAATATATATATAAAAAATTGAATAAAAGTCTACGAATGAATTTGGATTCTATATCGATTTACAATCTAAATACATGATTCGCATCAAATTATTTAAAGAATGCTAATTAATATTTTTTAATAAACTTCTAATTATTAGAGCGTGTATTTCATATTTTATTAATTTTAGTAAATATTTAAAAAGAATCGATTTTTATTTTTCATTTTATATATTTGTTTTATGATGATCGTTTTTATGCTATCAATTAATAATATTTGCGTTTTATATATTTATATAGATTAAGAGTAGATATAAAAGCATTATACTTTGACATGATAGTTTTCAAATTAACTCGATATAAAAGTAAATGTAAATAATAATTCGATAAAAATATAAAAATAAAATACATGTAAAGAAAATGAAAATCTAAAAAAAAAAGTGAATGAAATCAATAACAAAATGGAAGAGAAAATACGAATAAATGTAATAGAAGATAACTGGATTGAAACACAGATAAAAATGGATAGATTTGATTACAAAGAGATTGTAGTGATATAGAAAGATTATGTAGTAAAGATAGGTTTGATTTAATTTATAGTGCAATAAATATTTGGATTGGGAAATGCAGAGCCCCCAAAATGGAGTAACATCAGAATTAAAGAATATGTGTTTGGTTATATGATAAAAATGATAAATTATTATCTATATTAATTGAAGGCATGAAGATAAGGACGAAATAAACTATAATAATAGAAGATAAGATATAAAAGCTATATTTGGTATGAAGTTAGAAAAACGGTGAAGTTAATGAGCTTACTGAATGTTTGGAAAAAGGGAAAATGAGAGTATTAATTTTTAAGAATCAGAAAAGCTGTGAGTAGATTTTCAATTAATGATAATTTTTAAAAGAAAAGATTTATTCAGTGAAATATATTAGTTCAGTTAAGGCAATATAGACTATTAAATAGAAATGCTTATGATAGGTTAGGTGTGTTTAAGGGAGAGCTGTTTGAATTTCCTAAAACGAAGAATGTGGTAGAGGTGGCAAAAACTATTTTACAGAAGTATATATAAAGATGAAAAGAAATATCCCTGTTTGATTTATTTTGTAAGGCTATGTTGAACACTGTTGATGTTCAAATTCAAGTTCAAACATAAAATTAACTAGGATTTTGTTGAATTGATTTTATGATAGGGCATGAGTTCCCAACCTGGGGTACCTATACCCCCAAGGAGTAAGAGAAGTTTATCTAGGCAGTACATTGAATAGTATAAATAAATAAATTATGCTATTAATATAATCCAAAAAGAGTTATGTTATCCAACATTTCCAGGCTATTCCATGTCAGTTTTGTCTGTCAGCCACAACAGCAACATTTCAGATCTAATTTTAGACAAGAACACAATGAGATAAAATAGACTTTTCTCATTGCAAGGTACAACAACTCAAAAAGTATAGTTAAGATTCAAGATAGCTCGTGAGGTTGCCAGATTGGCACCTCAAATCCCTTCGAGGCTCCCTCCATAGCATCTGTACCTCCTGCATGTGCACAAGACATACTGTATGGTAGGCTATCCAACTGCTTACTTCTTATTATAATAAATAAGGGATATTGAATAATTTACTAAACACCAAGGGGATATAGTGACCAAAAAGGTTAGGAACCCCTGTGATAGAGGTTTAAATTGTATTCATACTTCTGGGAATGTATATGTCAATTGTAAATTAATGTTTTGTTGATAGATAAATTGAATCATCAAATAACTTTTTTGTATTTAAGTTTCTTAATCTTATTAAACAACATGGTTAAGCTAGTTGTCATTAAATCACCTATTGAAAAGCATTCAGATTTACAAACTGGAGTTACAATGCCTGCTAATATTATATTAATTTGAATTGGGAATGGTGGAAAATGGTAACAATTATTTTGAGTTTTGTGTATAATCTACTTGTTAATACATGCAAATTATGTCATTTGAAAATGGCACTTAGGAACCCTCAGCTTTCCTTCATTTGCCTGGAGCTATGTTTATGACATTTTGCCAGTTTTGTATTAATTTAATGGTAGAAAGATGAAGTCAAAATAATATTGATTTATAAATTTAAAAAAAAAAAAAACCTGAATTGGTCAGAATGCTGCAGACAGAAATTTTTTCAGAAGGGTCAAAAATTCATTTCAAAGTGTTGATTTGATAGTATTGTTGAAAAAACAGTTAACAAGACTACTTTCAAATTCATATTTCAATGCTGCTAAGAATTTATATTGCTATGTTTGTCAGATATTTTTAGAAATGTACGCTCAGCATAGATAGGTTGTTTTTCATCAAACATTACTATTCGTAAAATCATGACATCATCTGCAGAAGGCATAAGTAAATATTGATATCAATAATACAATTATATATATATATAACCATTAGAAACCAGTAACACTTAGACAATGCCAATATAATAGCAATCAACACTCTCAATCTGTTGTCAAGGCAACCACCTTTATAATAATCAACCCTTAAGCTATCAATAATCTCAACCTGTAGTCAAAGCAACCTCATCTAAATTTATGAACCTATTAAAGCCTTGAGTAATTGGCTTTATTGTCTTAATATATATATACTTTTTGTAGAATATTTAGCAAAAAGTTATAAATAATATTTAAGTAATCAATTCAGGGCAAATACTCCTACATCATCAACCAGCAACCAGCAGAAACTGGCAGTAGAAAAAATTACTAACCATATAAATATTAACTGATAAAAGAATATCTACTCATTGTTGTCCCTCAACCTCTGACTAGTCTGGAAGGTATTACTTTCCCTTTTACAGTTTGTTTGTAAACTCATGGGGTCAAAATCTTTATCATGAAGTGGCTATTTAAAACGGTTTTACCTTTAATCCAAATATATAACACTTTATTAAATAAGCTTCCAATGAAAGGTAAATCTCATTCTCTATCATTAGTGATATCAAATTGGATTTATAATTTATATCACACAAATCCCAATGCATCCATAAATCCCATTGTCTATCAGTTCTGATATAACATGTCTTACTCTGTGAAGTAGAGACTCTTCAAGTGTCTGGGGCTCATATCAGGCACTCAACGAATACATACGTGTGGCAATATACATAAAATAACCAACCCATATTTAACTAAAATTATGAGGAAGAACAACTCTATTTTCGTATCGTCTACCTTTTATTAAGCTCGAGTAACTAAAGCACTACTCGTGATTATATTATCTAAACTAAGAAATCAAATAACAGCCAAGAGTATGAATATATATATGAACAATTTATATAAGAAATTTGGGTTACTATTGCGGTACCTGACGAGGCTGAATTATAAGAAAACTTATGCTGTATGAAGGTTCAGTGTATTAATTTTATATTGCCTTGCAACTAACAATATCTAAGAGTAGATCTGAATTAGAAAGGCTAATTCTTAAAAAAATTAAATATTTCAACTGATTAAAATAAGTATTACCTATTAACATTTGGAAATATGAATATCTAAGAAAAGAAGGGTTAACCTACTATTTTAAAGTATAGTTATAATTTTATACTATACATTTTAAATTGAGAGATTAACCATTTATTTATTAATTAATTATATATCTGTGTTATTAAGTATGAATATTTTAATCATATAAATAATACAGTAAGACTTATAAAGAAAATTTAATATATTAAATATATAACTCATTCGGAATATGACTGTTTGAAGAAAGTGGGATTTGTAATGTTGAGCACTAAATTTACAAGTATATGTAAATATATACTATTTTCACACTCTTTGTTGAAACAGTATATAGATAATCTGCATATACGTCACTATCTTCTTGTACTGTTTCAATTTCTGGCACTCAAGAACATCTGAAGAGATTCTGTTTTTATAGAACAAACACTATATGACAGGTTTTTGTAGGCACTAGAATTTTACATGATCTAAAGTATAAATGTAATTTTAGACTTACACAAGGTGAAAGAGAGATCAATTCTTCATTATTATTATTTTTTCTTTTTGCTGTGTCAAAGCATCAGCTGGGAAGCGAAACCGGGACAACTGCTTGTAAGGCAGCTGTGCTAACCACTTGGCCACCAATGCTTGACAATTCTTCATTATTAAATATACGTATTCCAACTATTGCATTATTTGCTAATATTAAAACTATTATTGTCTTAGTTTAATATATGTGTCAAAAAATTATTTTACATTTTATATTCACCTTTACTTAGCGTCAAAATTCATGGACAAAATCCGCTCCTATTAATTTTATCGCACATATTTACCACGCAGACTTAGGTATATATATATATTGGATGCAATTTGAAATTTGTAATTGCAGTTTGTAATGTTATAATTGACTGTTTAGTCTGCATTCAGAACAGGTTATATTTACCTGTTTAATTAAAGAGGTTTGTGTAAACTTTTTTGTATCGATAATTTTAATCTCTGTGGTCAAGTTGCAATTTTTAGTGTCTATATAAGAATATTAGACTATTAATAAATGTGGGATTCCATCTTAATTATTAAAAGGAGGTTGCCTTGACAACAAATTGAAATTGTTGATTGTTATTGATATTGGGATTGTCTAAATGTTTGACTGGCTTTTAAGATAGATAGATAGATAGATAGATAGATAGATAGATAGATAGATAGATAGATAGATAGATAGATAGATAGATAGATAGATAGATAGATAGATAGATAGATAGATAGATAGATAGATAGATAGATAGATAGATGGATGGATGGATGGATGGATGGATGGATGGATGGATGGATGGATGGATGGATGGATGGATGGATGGATGGATGGATGGATGGATGGATGGATGGATGGATGGATGGATGGATGGATGGATGGATGGACGGACGGACGGACGGACGGACGGACGGACGGACGGACGGACGACGACGACGACGGACGGACGGACGGACGACGACGGACGGACGGATGGATGGATAGATAGATAGATAGATAGATAGATAGATAGATAGACAGACAGATAACATTTTAGGCAATAATTGTATTTATATGTTGGACTATTTCTATCATCTAATATTAAGTATTGAATCTTTTTAGAAAAATTTAACTTTATTTAAATTTTCCAATTACATTTAACTGTTGTTTCATCTCTTCTTCATCTGTTTCTGGCCTGACCATTGACAATGTTAGCATGGGAATCAATCCTGAATCCATAAGATTTTTTAATATTAAATTTTAAGGTAGTGCTGCAACCAACTGAACCATCCTGCCAAAGGTGACAGTCTATAGAAATTTTATATATTTATCTATGAAGTTCTTCCTGATTTCTCAACTTTTCTCAGAAAGCAAAGTTAATTAGTGGTTTCCAGACATTATATATAGTCACACTGGGTTGATTTATAAAGTTATTTGCATCTTTTCCTCTGTATTCAATACTTCTTTTATTTCCCAGTCAAACATATGTTCATTGGTATATACATACATGGTCTATTTCTTTAAATATATCTCTTTTCTTTTCTAATCATCAGTCTGTTCTCTTGTAATTGTTTTTCAATGAGACAACTGGTCTCATCAATATAGGTCCTTCCACATTTACATGGTATTTCATAGATAGTTTTTCTTTTTTAGCATTTCAAGTTTAAGCTTTGTAGATGTTAGAATTCTTTGTATTGTGATATGGCTCTGGAAAGCTGTTCTGAGTTATATTGATTGCAGATTTTCTTCAATTTGTCCACTATTCCTGGTATGTATGGATACACTGCAGTGCCCATAATTGTTTTTATCCTTTGATGGCTCTTTGCGTTATCTGTTTAAGGTTTTCTTAATGATAGCTGATGGATAACAATTCTTCATGAGAGATTGTTTCTATATAGATCTTTTCTTTTTTCAAATCACTGGGAGGCTAAGTATTTCTGTATATGTGGGTTTTCTGCAAACTATAATTTTGATTTTGTTATAAGGGAGTCTTGTCACAATATCATCTAAGAATGCCAATTTTTGTTTTGTTCTGATTCTATTATGAAATTAATTGAAAGGAATATGTGGGTGATGAATTTCCAGGAAGTTTATAGTGCTCTACCACATAGCCATACAATAAATGTATCATCAACATAATCAAACCGTGGGTGGATATGGTATGGTCATGTTTTCAAGTTCTTAGGGAGCCCATAATCATTCCTTGATTTTGTTGGAAGAATTATTGTGTTGAATGTATGTTTTTTTAGTAAGCTATTATTGCCATTTAATCTTTTCCTTACAGTAAACAATACTTCTTCACATGATCCACATCAAAGCTCACTGGTAAGTCAGTTCTTTCTATTTCATGTTCTTGATTAATTCTACAAAGTGCTTAGAATCCCTGGCAAAGAACCAAGTCTTGTATACCAAAGAACTAAGAATTTTGAGAAGAAATCTGGACACCTTTTGGCAAACTGACCTTCTAGAACTGACAATAAGTCTTAATGAAACATGATATGTTTGTATTTTAGGTAGACCATAAAGATGAGGAATTTTTCTGAAATACAATGCTAATATAAATCATTAAACTATATGTGATGCTTTCTGATTAATGCTTGTAACTTTGTTTCTATATTTGGTACTGGACCTTTTGCCCACGTTTGTATTGGCCTGTTGTGAAGAGTTCTTGTATTTTATTGTCATAATCAGTTGTATCTGTCACAACTGTTACATTGCCTTTGGCAGCAGGGAGATGATTATAGATTTATCTACTTTAAGAGATTTAATTGCTTTCCTCTCACCATAGGAAATGTTTGACTTCAATTTTTGTTGTCTCTTAAGTTTTCTTTTTATTATCCAGCATAATTCTGTTGCTTCATCTAAATGTAATTTTTGATTGACTATCTCAGTGGTTGCCATCTATGAAGGTATTTTCTTTTGGAATTTCTTTTATTTTTCCATGTAAAAAACATGATCTTCTTATTTCTTGAGAAATACTTCTAAAATCTTAATCAGAATGTTTATTTTTTAGAAAATATTCTATATTATTAAGTCCTGCTCAAGTTTTCTTTTCATTCTCCAGCATAATTCTGCTACTTCATCTAAAGGTACTTTTTGATTGACTTCCTCAGTGGTTGCCATTATATCGAATAAAGGGTTATTAGATGGTATGATGGCAAAATTTAGTCCTTTTTCAAGAATGTAAATTGCAACATATGTTTAACAGCTGGAGCTGGTTCATTGCCCATATAGATTTTCAAGTTGTTTCTTTTGCCATCTTTTATTGTTTTTTTTATATAATTTAGAATATAATCTTCTTACTGCTTGAGAAAACTCTTGTGAATTCCTCATCAGTAATTTTATTTTTTAAGAAACATTCTACCTTGCAAGTGGATTACAAGGTTTGATATTTGTAAAATCTTTGAAATTATTCTTTCTTTTAACAGAGCCTCACTTTCTGAATAATTTTCTTGGCTGTCTGGAAGTGAATTGGATGTTTTCATTTCAAACTCTTAGGAATTATTCCTTCACCATTTACATAAGAAAGTTAAATGATTTTCTACTTTGGCCAGTTTTAACATAATTTTTTATAATGTCTAAAGCTTGATATATTATCTAGTCCATATCGAATATTTGGTGTTTTCCTAAAGGTTTATGATGATGGTATTTTAATTGTATTTATATGTTGGACTATTTCCATCATCTAACATTAGTATTGAATGTTTTTAGAAAAAATTAACTTTATTTAAATATTCCAATTAGATTCAACTGTTAGTAATAGCACACATGTTAGTACTTGCACAATGTTTCCAGAGGTATTATTCTCTCCTCTTCTTCAGATGATGCTAGTCTGACCAGTGTCGGTACTAGCATGGGAATTGAACCTGAACTCTTAGATTCTTAAATATTGAATTTTAAGGTAATACACTAACCAACTGAGCATCCTAACTTTTACCTTTGGCAGGATGATTGTTGTTTAGTGTGTTACCTTAAAATTCACTCTTTAAGAATCTAAGAGTTCAGGTTTGTTTCCCATTCTAGTACTGTCACTGGTCAGGCCAGCAATACCTGAAGAAGAGAGGAAAATAATAACACTCAAAACATTGTCTATATCACATGATCACTATTTTCTATGCTTGCTCAGTGTAAGCCAGAGTAATCAATAGATACCAGAAGGCTTGTGCATAAAATCCTTATCTAGGGGATGAGTAGGCACTAGATAGGGTTTGTATTCACAAGCCTTCTGACATCGATTGATTACTCTGACATGCACTGAGTGGCACTACTGTATAAAGAGTTTTTGCCTGTTTTAATAAGATTGTCTATATACTGTAACGTTTTTCCTTTTGCTAGGCCACTATATGCCTCAAATTTATATTTGAGCGTGAGTTGATCAAGCTGTCTCAAAAAGAAAAAAGAAAGTTGTATTTCTATTCTAAAAACACAGCTATTTTTCCTGACCAACTTCAGCCTATTAATTGTTAAGAATTGTGCTATTGACAAAATCAACTTTTAATTTTATTTCATATGGGCGCCAGGATTCCTAAGAATCTGCTGAAATATGTTGCCAGCACCTCTCGCAAGTTGTAAAACAAAAAAAAATAAAAAGATTTTTATTATATTTTTTTTTTTAAGGGGCGGTAATTCTACCGTAATGAGAATTAATGATTTTTACGATTATTAGTCCTGGGCGTATTGAAACATATTGGCAAAGGTAACTTAAACATTTAAATCTTATTAAACTAAAAATAAATTTAATAATAAAAAATAATAATCATTATTAATAACACACAAATGAAAATTGGTATTGGAAATAATTTTATTCTAATAGACTAAAAAAATATTTGAAATAAATTACTTAGAGAGAACACACACTATCCAGAACGTGAATCGATTAATAAAAAAAGACAGATTTTTCAATTACTGTTCATAATGTCCAAATTTCTCCTAGAAATTTCCTTAAAAAATTAGAATGTCTCTTGTACACGAAAAATTAATGTCTCTATCGGGATGGTTTAAACATACTTCTAGAAATTGTTTGAAAACGTTTAATTTGGTCACAATCAGTAAAATTATTCTTACCGGTAAGTTTCATGAAGGTTCAGTAGTAGATCACTATGCATAGTTTTCATTGGTTATAATGAGCTCGGCCTTTTGGTTATTGCTTGATCTTGTGGTCCATTTCCCTAGTCGGTCACGAAGGCTTGGTTCCTGGTGTACATCATTAGGTCCGATGTCTTCAGGAGCTCCGGTTCACTGCGACATGCCGAATTCCTTCAGCGAAGGGCGATCCTTGGATATATTAATGTTATCCGGAAGACCAACTAGAGACAACAAAACGAACAAGATGTCCTTCAAACTGATCTCTGCCTTTTATACTCTCTAGAGGCCCAGTTTTCCGACTTCTGCGCATATCTTTTGTTTGTCCAAATATCCGTAATGATCTTACACATTCTTTATAAAATTTATGCCACAAAGTCTCTATTTTTTTTCAGCACAACTCCGCCATCTTTAATTAGTTAAAATATTTTTACTTTCTCTTATCTAGATTGGTAATTTGTGTCTTTTGTTCTCTCCAATTCCAACTTTTATTTCTAATTACAAAAAAAAAAAAAATGAAAGAATAATTTAACTTTCATTGTACGTTATTTTTTTTTAAAAAAAAATTAGTCAAAAAAAAAATCTAAATTTACTTTTTTAGCTTTTACCAAATGCCAATATATTTGTAACGTATATAAATAAATGTTACAATACCACCAGTGCCAGGAGATGAGAATAAAATAGGGGTTTACACTAATTTTATTCTTAAGTTTTTTTAAATTCATATCCGTATTACATTTTTTTTTCTGTAGTAGCGTGCTGATATATTGTGTAGACTCATTCACAAGCGACGTTCAGCTTTAACGCCCACTTTTAGGTCTAACACGGCGGGAATGGAAAATATTTCAACATTCATCTGTGTCCTATCCGCTTTAGTGTAATATTAACGATAAGAAGCCCAAGTTATAAGCACAAACGAGCGTTGCTCATCGTTCTGAGTCTTACAGGCTCGTGGCAACTTGGTCCAACTTGATCCGCCTTCCCCTTTATTGGGATCTCTGCTAGAAATAGTCTGACGAGCATTTAAAGACGGTCTTATGTTCATATACTGCGGATAAGGACTCGGGGCTATGTTATTCCCCTCTTCAGTAACCGCCTACCCGGTCAAATACTTGTGACTTACGTCTACATCAGCCACGATCGTGTTTTTAGACATATATAAAAAAATATACATATATATTTTTTCTTTCTGGAAGTCATATTAAAAAAATATCTTCTTTCATATTTTAATAATCAGGGTTTAATTAGTTAGTTTTTTTTTTTTTATAATTTTTTTTTTTTTTTCAAAAAAATCATAATTTATTTTCCGGCTGTGAGTTTCTTTGAGTCATCATTGTAATGTTCTTTATCATTACAACTCATCTCAGGTTGTAGTTGTTAAATCGAAGCCCGAGTTGGGTCGCCATTGTAACGTTTTTCCTTTTGCTAATATGTTTCAATACTCCCAGGACTAATAATCGTAAAAATCATTAATTCTCATTACGGTAGAATTACCGCCCCTTAAAAAAAAATATATAATAAAAATCTTTTTATTTTTTTTTGTTTTACAACTTGCAAGAGGTGCTGGCGACATATTTCAGCGGATTCTTAGGAATCCTGGCGCCCATATGAAATAAAATTAAAAGTTGATTTTGTCAATAGCACAATTCTTAACAATTAATAGGCTGAAGTTGGTCAGGAAAAATAGCTGTGTTTTTAGAATAGAAATACAACTTTCTTTTTTCTTTTTGAGACAGCTTGATCAACTCACGCTCAAATATAAATTTGAGGCGTATAGTGGCCTAGCAAAACGGAAAACGTTACAATGGTGACCCAACTCGGGCTTCGATTTAACAACTACAACCTGAGATGAGTTGTAATGATAAAGAACATTACAATGATGACTCAAAGAAACTCACAGCCGGAAAATAAATTATGATTTTTTTGAAAAAAGAAAAAAATTTATAAAAAAAAAACTAACTAATTAAACCCTGATTATTAAAATATGAAAGAAGATATTTTTTTAATATGACTTCCAGAAAGAAAAAATATATATGTATATTTTTTTTATATATGTCTAAAAACACGATCGTGGCTGATGTAGACGTAAGTCACAAGTATTTGACCGGGTAGGCGGTTACTGAAGAGGGGAATAACATAGCCCCGAGTGCTTATCCGCAGTATATGAACATAAGACCGTCTTTAAATGCTCGTCAGACTATTTCTAGCAGAGATCCCAATAAAGGGGAAGGTGGATCAAGTTGGTCCAAGTTGCCACGAGCCTGTAAGACTCAGAACGATGAGCAACGCTCGTTTGTGCTTATAACTTGGGCTTCTTATCGTTAATATTACACTAAAGCGGATAGGACACAGATGAATGTTGAAATATTTTCCATTCCCGCCGTGTTAGACCTAAAAGTGGGCGTTAAAGCCGAACGTCGCTTGTGAATGAGTCTACACAATATATCAGCACCCTACTACAGAAAAAAAAAATACGAATATGAATTTAAAAACTTAAGAATAAAATTAGTGTAAACCCCTATTTTATTCTCATCTCCTGGCACTGGTGGTATTGTAACATTTATTTATATACGTTGCAAATATATTGGCATTGGGTAAAAAAAAACTAAAAGATAAAAGTGGATTTAAAATTTTGTTGAGTAATTTTTTTTAAAAAAAAAAAAACCTACAATGAGGGTTGAATTATTCTTCTTATTTTTTTTTTATGTGATTAGTAATAACAGTAATTGGAGAGAACAAAAGAATTCCAAAAGCAAGTAAAAAAAGATAAGCTGAAAGTAGAAATACTCAAATTAATTAAAGATGGCCGAAAACTTGAAGAAAATAAAGACTTTATTACATAAAATTTATAAAGACTGGATAAGATTAAAAAGGCATGGTACTAGCATGCGCAGAAGTCCTGAAAACTGGATATAAAAAGGAGGGATCCAGTTGAAGGAACGTCTTGTTCGTTTTGTTTCTCTAGTTGGTCTTGGATAACATTAATAGATCCAAGATCACTCTTCGCTGAAGGAATTCGGCATGTCGCAGTGAACCGGAGCTCCTGAAGACATCGGACCTAATGATGTACACCAGGAAAAGCCTTCGTGACCGACTGGAGAAATGGACCACAAGATCAAGCAATAATCAAAAGGCTGAGCTCATTATAACCAAAAAACTATGCAAAGTTATCTACTACTGAATTCATGAAACTTACCGGTAAGAATAATTATCCTGATTGTGACAAAGTTAACTATTTAAAACTACTCGTAAAAATATACGTATAAAAGAATCCCGATAGTGACTTTAATTTTTCTATATGAGAGACTCTTATTTAACCAAGAACTTTTTTTGTTTATTTTAACTGATATTTATATTTTCCGGATATTTCCCACCTGAATTAAATGTGTTATCTCCAAGGTATTAATTAGCTACTTAACATGAAAGTATTTTAGTTTGTCAAAATTAAAAATATTTCTAATATCAACCTTCTCATTTGTGCGTTATTAATAATAGTTATTATTTTTTATTATTAAATTTATTTTTAGTGTAATAAGATTTAAACGTAAGTTACCTTTGCCAATATGTTTCAATACGCCCAGGACTAATAATCGTAAAAATCATTAATTCTCATTACGGTAGAATTACCGCCCCTTAAAAAAAAATATAATAAAAATCTTTTTATTTTTTTTTGTTTTACAACTTGCGAGAGGTGCTGGCGACATATTTCAGCGGATTCTTAGGAATTCTGGCGCCCATAGTAAATAAAATTAAAAGTTGATTTTGTCAATAGCACAATTCGTAACAATTAATAGGCTGAAGTTGATCAGGAAAAATAGCTGTGTTTTTAGAATAGAAATACAACTTTCTTTTTTCTTTTGATACAGCTTGATCAACTCACGCTCAAATATAAATTTGAGGCGTATAAGGGCCTAGTAATACGAAAAACGTTACAATACTAACTTGTGTGCTATTACTAAGTTTAGAAGTTTTTCTAAAGACATTGAACATTTATTATTAGGTAATTGAAAATGGTTCAACATAGAAAGACAACTAAAATATCACCATCACA
This sequence comes from Epiperipatus broadwayi, assembly GCA_028023455.1. Lineage (NCBI taxonomy): Eukaryota > Metazoa > Onychophora > Udeonychophora > Euonychophora > Peripatidae > Epiperipatus > Epiperipatus broadwayi. The sequence goes on from JAQFVV010000172.1 coordinate 1,892,902, forward strand.
ATCCTTTGCAACTATAACTTTATTTTAATTAATATGCATAATTTTAAAAAAAACATTTATTACTTTTACTTTTGCACTTGAAAGAAATATTTAATTTGAAATTATATAAAAATAATTGTATTGCTTAGAAGTTCATACATAGTTTGAGTGCTGGAAGTGGCAATAGATAGATTCTAGAATACTTTTGTACAATCAGTAATATGGAAGTTTGACAGATGTTTTTGTTTAATTATTCATTTTCAGGGGCCTGAAATATGGCTGACGACAATCTATTGTATTTTATACTTCCTTTTATTTATTTGTTAATATGATTATAAAAACAGAAGAAATTATACAAAGGTATGACAACTGATTGTAATTAAAATAAATGTGGGTACCCACACTTATATCTGTGATTCACCATACTTTGAAATGTTCAAATCCAGCATGGCATAATTTCTCAGTTTTATAGCCCTTCCAACAATCTGAATAAATTAGATCTCACAGCAACATTTTTTTGATCAGATCCATAAGAATGTGCACTGTTGTAATAGCACCCACTGGTCTCTCAGCACAAAAAGCCATTGAAGAGTTCCCACTGTTGCTGTTTTTCCCCCGCTGAAAAGGCTTTCGGTAAATGTAAAAAAATCATGACAGTGTTCAACATTGTTTGTAGTGTTTATAATATCCATAAAAAAGAATTAAATCTTGCGTCTGGAATTTACAAGACATTTACTAATAATTTTTAAACTTAACAGTAACTTATAAACAATGAGGATTGCCAATTCCTCAACAAGCTTTGTGTTAAATGCTTAACCAGAGACAGCATTTAAAATATCTCTGTCAGGAAACCCCCCCCCCCAAATCCCTGACCATGGTTTTGTGCTTTGGCACTCCTCAGAGAGATAAAAAGGTAGGTTCAGACACTAGATCTAAAAATACCAACCCAAAGTCAGCAATTAACTAAAAGTTATCTATTGAGTGGAAAATCTGAAATTTTCAGACACCCACATGTCTTCAAACCCAGCTATCCAACTCAAATAGCTATATGAGGCTGATAGATCTTCAGCAATACCATATATTAGTAGTCTTAGCAATATAACATTGCATAAGATCTAAGGCAGAGACTATAAATAGTCAAAATAAGAGTCATAGATCACATGACCTAACAAGTAACACATGTTCAGTAAAATATTTTTGACAAAATAAATATAAACTATTACTTAGAACCCCTGAAAATGGATAATTAAAGCAAAAATGCTTGGTGAGTTTCCATATTAGATTCTACAGAAGTACTTCTCTAGAACCTTAGACATAAAAATCTGACTCTATCATTGTGCCAAACCATATTACTGACGTCATTGAAAGAACTAAGAAACTGAAATGGAATTGAGCTTGATATGTTGCTAGAAGAGATCGATATTAAATGAACAGTTGAGTTTGAAATTGGATTTCAAGTTATTGTAAAACACCTAGAAAATGATCATGAGATAGATGGATTAAATAAGCAAGTTTTCTGGTGTTTTATAAAAAAGAAAGGCTATTGTTCAGAGGAAGTCGATTAAATATGAAATGGCCATCCTGCAATAGATCAATGATATCAGAAAACGATGATGATGCAGTTTCTACAGTCGAAGCATCCGCCATTGTTATTATATATTAACGTATGTAAAAAGTAACATTTTTGTTTTTGTATTATTTTGCTTTGCTTTTTTTAACTTTTTGCCTGAAAAGCAATTTATTTTTTCATCCGAGATTGAAATAAAAATTTTATTTCAACATCATATGGATTAATTATTCAGTATTATGTTTTTCTTTTTTTTTTTCTGTTACTTTCATCTTCTTTTTGTTTCTGTATAAATATCAGTATAAAACATATAACAAAAATATAATTATGAAGTCGATAAAAAAAAGTTTGCGTATATTTTTAAAAAATTTATGTTTATTTTTTAAAGAATAAAAAGTTTGTTTAAATATACAGTATTTACAAAATATACTTTAAGATAATATATGCTATCCTGACTGTTTTCTATATATGTAAACAGAGAGATTTGAATTCAGGATTTTTCGGTCTATTCATCCTCCACTCTATCTCAAGCAACCGATACACATGACCACCCACATGTGAAAAAGAATTGTTGAAAGGGTGAAAAGACTGAAGCCTGTTCGTTAAAGTTTGAGGAATTACTATTTTAATATAAACCCAGCATTGATTGTATATATGTGTGGGAGATTAAGGTCTGGCCAACGGATGAGTGCGGATTCTGCACGAAATATATACTGTATATTATAACTGAAACACAGGCTTGTTATATACCTGTGGCTATATATATGTAATATAGGGTATATGAGCACAGACTTTCACACCACCCACCTCTCTCCACTCTATCTAATAACACTGATACACCTAAACACATATATGCTGAAAAGATAAATAATCACCAATATACGTATTTCATGCTAAACCAGCAATCATCAGTTGGTCCAGACTATCATCTTTACACACATATATAGTATAAGTGCTCAGATATATATTAAGATAGACTATTCTCATAGTTTAATGGACAGGCTTCAATCCACTCCACACTCCAACTCTTCAACCGTCCATCCAACATGGGTGTGACAATAATCTCGGCCTCAGGGTGGCCTTTGAGCATTCCATCATCAGATTTTTAATTGGATGGACGGTTGAAGATTTGGAGTGTGGAATGGATTGAAGCCTGTCCATTAAACTATGAGAATAGTCTATCTTAATATATATCTGAGCACTTATACTATATATGTGTGTAAAGATGATAGTCTGGACCAACTGATGATTGCTGGTTTAGCATGAAATACGTATATTGGTGATTATTTATCTTTTCAGCATATATGTGTTTAGGTGTATCAGTGTTATTAGATAGAGTGGAGAGAGGTGGGTGGTGTGAAAGTCTGTGCTCATATACCCTATATTACATATATATAGCCACAGGTATATAACAAGCCTGTGTTTCAGTTATTACATTGTAGAGATGTCTGCCCATCCTTGCATATGTATTAAATGGATTATGTCCTGTACATGTGGGGTTCAGATTGACCTTAGGTCAACATGGGTGTGACAATAATCTCGGCCTCAGGGTGGCCTTTGAGCATTCCATCATCAGATTTTTAATTGGATGGACGGTTGAAGAGTTGGAGTGTGCAGTGGATTGAAGCCTGTCCATTAAACTATGAGAATAGTCTATCTTAATATATATCTGAGCACTTATACTATATATGTGTGTAAAGATGATAGTCTGGACCAACTGATGATTGCTGGTTTAGCATGAAATACGTATATTGGTGATTATTTATCTTTTCAGCATATATGTGTTTAGGTGTATCAGTGTTATTAGATAGAGTGGAGAGAGATGGGTGGTGTGAAAGTCTGTGCTCATATATCCTATATTAATACTGTATATTGAGGATTCACGTCTCTTTTTCACACGTGTATGATCAGGCGTAATCGATTCTTTGAGATACAGTGTAGGATGAATAGATGAGAAATCCTGAGTTCAAATCCCTCTAAAATATACTTTAATTTTTACTCATAATATGTTATTACTACAATTTAATCTAGAAGTGGAAAATTTCTTACACTCGCATATTTGATTAGATAAATGTCTTTACTCGTGTGTTTAAAGTTTGGTCAGTGAAATTAAACTTTAAGTTTAAATATACGTTACTGAAACCAATTTGATTTAACGTTATTCTCGCATAAATTGGATATGTCAAAATTAAAAATGAAATTATACTTAATATCCAAAATATTAATTGAGTGGTTGAGATTTTATATCCAATCCATAAAACTACCATGAAATGATATTGAATCCAAATCATATTTATTAAATAACCTTTAAACGCATTTAAATTAATGTTATTTATTAAATGAAGTTGAAAAACATTTAAATTAATCTTATTTATTAACTGACATTTAAATACATTTCAAGTAATCTTATATTTAAGTATCCATTACTTCAAAATACGCAGTTTGCCAACCTTTTCTTTCTTGGTCTGTCATTTTTAATTAGCATTATTTCGCATTTTACGTTTTTATTATCGGAATTGAACGATGTTCATCGACGAAATCCTTCTTAAAAGAAATTGAAAAATGAGGATATTTAATTACTTTATGATTATCTTGTTGTAAAACATAAAATAGAAAATGAGTGCTGATTAAAGCATGACATTTGCTGGTATATCTGCACGCACATACATGCTAGAAAATAATTTTGTATTTCCAACTTAAGTTCTCTAAAAATATTAAACATTTAGCACCTCACTGAGGAAGCCAGTGGTAGAAACCGGTCTGGGGTTGGGGATATTCTGCAAAGCTTGTTAAGAGCTTATTTGCCAGATCTGTATATAGCATTTATAATACAAGCTTATTAAATGAGGTCATGTGACATATGACTTGATTTCTTTGTAATTTTATTTTTTGCTATTAAGACTTCGAAGATTTTATATTTGTAAAGCAATTAATATATGTTGTATTTGAACTTCGTTCAGTCCCATATGGCTATTTAAGTTAGAGGGCTGGATTTGAAGACATATAGATGTCTGAAAATTTCAGATTTTCTACTTAATAGTAATCCATTAGATAAAGCGCTGGGCTTGTCCTGGTATTTTTAATCTAATGCTTGAATATTCTACCACTAGAGCGTCGGGGGGGGGGGGTGGATATTCTACAAAGCTTGTTAAGAGCTTATTTGTGAGCTCTATATATAACATAGTAAGCATTTATATATATCTCAAAATTAATTTTCACTAAATTGTAATGTTATTTTAACTATATTTGAACTTGACTGGTGGAATAGAGAATTGAAAATATTTTTGATAATTATTTAGTAGGTGCTAAGAAACATTTATTGACATTTGGGGGAAATATGGAATTACTAGTGAAAATGTCAAGCAATAAATTGAAAAAAGTCAAACATTGTTAGCCGAGAGGTCATCGCAGCCGCCTTGCAAGCAAGTAGTTGGTTGCAGACAGTTATGGGTTCGCCTCCAGGCCAATGCTATGACATATGATAAAAAATAAAAAAATTGAAAAAATATATATGAATCAGTTGTACGAATATGAATTTACGTTGTACAAAGTAATTAAAAATTATAATAATGAAAGGTAGTAGTAGAATTTATCATGCTATTTTTTAGTAAGGTCAAGCATTTACTAGATTTTGTTAGTTTGTACAAATTTTTGAGGGCTTAGAATTGCTTTCAGGTCAACCATCCGCTAGATTTTTCATGTGCTTGCACAGGTGATGAGAATCGAAAATTGATGCCTGGAGAACTTTTGTGAGTTGTCAGTGGGAAGAAAAAAATAAAACCGAAGGAAGTGATCTATTTTTTCATGGCAAACATAAAGTAAAAATTTTCTGTATGAGTTTTCAATCAGAAAGAATAGTACATTGGAGAAGTGCCATTTAAATAGATATTTCTTGTCTGAAAAGAAACTTAAAGAGAAATACGTAATGGGGATTAAGTGTAGTTTTTTTTTTTGCAAACAAATGAAGTTAAAATAGTCAATGTGTGTGTGCCTTGTCAAAATAATACCGCAGGCAGTTTTAAAAAATATTAGCAAATTTAATGAAGCCCCAAAAATAAGAAATTATCTCAAGAAGTCTGGTAAATTTATATTTGCACAACTAATTTACCCTTTTATTTTTACTTGTTATATTAAAACTATGCAAGTTTTATATTAAGATTGTTAAGAGGAACAGCGGAAATCATTCGTTTATATACCTGATTTACATTTTTTTCTCATTTATTACTTTGAGCGATGCGTGCTATGGCTTCTCCTTATCGAAGTCAGGAATCTCAGAAAATATGTGAAGAGAAATCTGTTAGCCAACTTACCTTCCCTTTCATTCCCCACCATAAGTTTCTCCCATATTCTTCTCTATCCTGCTCCATTCCATTTCCACGTCATTTTTTGTCTTTTTCACGTATATCTAGATCTCTCTTATCCTTTTCCAAACCCAGCATAAAAATCAAGAACTCACTGTCTGTATAATCACTTTGTTTATATTTATTTTCTTAGCAACTCCATTAATTGTACTCTTTCTGCTTATAACGCATTTACAGTCAATTAGCAGATGTCTAATGTTTTTCATGCCTTCCTTACATAACTTGCAGGCTAAATCACCCACATTTTTCATTTATGTGTATATTTCCTTGTTGCTAACAATCATGTTCCAATCTTATATAGTAAACTACTTTCTTTGCTATTATCATAGATCAACTCACACCCAATATTCTGTTTACTTCTATATATATTTAAACTCCTTTTACTCTCTATACTAGTTCTCCATCTCTCCAACTCCCTATTTTTATTAATACAAACTATTCTTCTATCCCATTCCTTGCCATTATAACACTCAATAATTCTCCTAACACAATCATCTGACCTTTTGTATAAGTATACTGACATAAAGTCTGTATCCAAATCTTCTGCATACCATACTACCTTTCTCATCCATCTTGTTGCTTGTCCTTTACTCATAACCCAATTAAATACTATTTTGGCTATTCTCTTATTATCCATAAACTATAATCTACTGAACATTTTCATTTTGCTTTTTGTATCTCATATAAAAACTTGACCATCCCATTTCTTCTTGAAATTGCCTCCGTTGCCATCCACATATCTGCATCTAATGCATAACTTCCTACTTCTTTATATACTTTTTCTAAGTAATCTAATACCTCTTTATTTAATACACAATGCATCATTACCATAATTAACCCTGCTAGTGCCACTTCGATACAATTTTTGCTACATCATACTTATTATATGAAAACACTGTTATTTTCTTTATCAGTCCCTTTCTCTTCTTTGCTTCATTTATCATTTTTTCCCATTCATCCAAGCATTTTCTCTCATTACTTAAGATGATTCCAAAATAGTTACACATATTCACCACATTTAACTTTATATTCCCCAATAAAAATTCTTCCTCTACTCTTTCTTCAGCATTTATCATCATTACTTTTGATTTTTCTTCAGTAAATTAAATTACCATCTCTTTACCCACCCTTGCACATGTCTTCAGTATATTTTTTGTGCACAAGAAGATATTATCAGCAAATAAAAGCCCTGATAATATATACACTCTTTTGCCATATATTAATGGTATCTCTACCCCTCTTTCTAGTCTTTTTATTGCTCTCTCCATTTCTCTCAAATGTAACAAAAACAAAATAGGTGACATAGAGCACCCTGGCCTTAATCTCACCCCATTTTTAACTCTGATTATATATTTCTAATTAGTACATATAATAATTAAAGCTCCATTCATTTCCAAATTTACTAAACATATCCATAATCTATTTCTATTTACTCATCATATACCTTCTCTACATCTATAAAGGCCATATATAACTGTCCACCTACATTCCTACTCATACCTATAAGTTATGTAACTACAAATAAACTATCTCCTATATACCTATCTGATCTAAAGCCAATTTGCATTTTTCATACTATATTATTTTCTTCCATCCATTTTTCCACCCTTCCAACCACCATATTTGCAAAACTTTATATATCACTGATATTAGCGCTATCGATCTATAATTGTTTATATTTCCATAGTCCTTAACCTTTTCTTTAAATAATATCCTTACTACTGTATTATTCCAGCTATCTGGTAATTCTGTCTTCTGTGCCATCTTATTAAAACATGATAATAGATTTAATTTTACTTTATTTTCCAAATTCATCACTATCCCTGCTGCCCATCCATCTAAACCTCTTGCCCTTTCACTTTTCAACTTCTTCCCTGCCTCATTCAATTCATTTTCTGTAAAACTAATATTTCCATTACTATGTGCTTTTATGTTTGATATCACTCTGTCTTTCACATCCAACATCTTTTCTTTATCCATTATATACTTATTTAAGATTGTCTCTAATTCTTCTCTAAAGCTACCTTCTTTTTCCTCTTCTCCCTTACATTCCTTTTTTAAATATATTTCTAAAATTTTTTACTCCCATCTCTTCCACTTCTATTAATATCCTCCAATGATTTACTATTTAATTTCATTCTCTCTATTTATCTATTTTAGTCAACTTCTTTTTTAAAAAATAGTTTTCCCATTTAATATTAACATCTTTTTTACTTTCTTTGTTTTTAATAGCACATTTACACTCTCTGCATTCTTTTTTTCTCTCTTTTAAACTTTTATTAATTCTCACTTTTCTATTACTTTTATCTTGTGAATATTCTCACCTAAAATCCTATTTCCATTTTTTGATTTCACCATACCACTCCTTATGTTCATCCCCAACAAATTATTTTATGATTTCTTCTACTTTTATTTTATATTCTTCTAACTTATTCTTATCATTCATTTTCCATCCACATTCTTCACAAACCTTTCTCCTTTTATTACTATTTTCCATCATATTATTAACCATTTCTATTATAAAGAAATTATGATCACTATTACATACTCTCCCTTCATTACCAAGCTCTTTAATTTCCTGTTCTTTATTTATTCCCTCTTTCTCTACTAACACATAATCTGCTATGTGAAATATATTATTTCTAGACCATGTCTATTGCTCCTCATAAATATTTGATAAATTTCCAATGCTCAAATTTGCTCTCAGGCAAAAAAAAATTTCAAAAGTTATCAATTCTTGTTATTGTCATCAATTTCTTCAATATGCCCATTCATATTCCCTATAACCATTATTTTCTCTCTCTTTTTGAAACTCTGTATATCTTTAAGTAGGCCTTCATATATGATACAGTTACACTCCATTATAGTATGACTATCTCCAGTGGCCATATACACTATAGCCACTACTTCTAATATCTCAAGCTTTTCATTTTTAACTGCTTTCTTTAATTCAAGCCACTTTTCTGGTCTCCAACTATATTGTATATTCAAATACCCAAATTTTAACAATGTCTTCCTTTCTTACTACCCTTTTATAAATTCTATTCACTCTTTCTACTTTATTGCATTTGTAATTAGCTTGTTTATCATTAGTTTGACAGACCCATTCCCTCTCCATATCTACATTTATATCTGGATCAGCTATGTTTTATTTATTTATTACATCCCATCTATTCTTAACCTTCTTTTTGATAATACTGCAATTTAAAATCCTACCCCTATTTAAATTAAATCCCTAATGCTTCACTTCTTTGTTTTGCTAGTGCAATCTATTTTTACTGTATAACTCCCTCTTACTAATAAAAAAATCCCATACTTCCACAAACATGACATTATTTCTGTTGTATAGTTTTTTCAATCTCTCATTTACAGAACATATCCTATCTAACATATACCTATTGTCAAATTGTTGTAGTAATCCAATTAGTCATACTTTTTCTTTAACCTTATTCAAACTCCTAATAATTTTTTTGCATTCATCCATTGCTCTCTCCGATGGCTCTGACAAATTATTTGTCCTTACCATAACATAAACATTTGTTTCTTTATCTTATCTGTAATATCTCTAATTCTAATTCTAGGCAAACATAATTTTACATACCTATTTCTATTTTCCCTTGAAATTTACATCTCCAGATCCTCTAATTAGTAGCCCCTATAAAGACTATCTCACAGTTTCATTGCCCTACTTCATCCGTAACATTCTTTTCCACCTTCTGAACTGGCTTATCTACTTCTTTATCATTTCTATTCATTAATTTCTTGATCTGCTCATACTTCATTTCTAATGATTTTAACCTTACTTCCTCTATCTTGCTTATTCTTTGTTTCTAACTCCATTGCCCTACTTGTTTTATCATTCGTATCTCTTGTCACTTCATTCAATATATACTCCATTCTGTCATCATTATCTATATTTTCCTCCATTTCTCCTGACTTTCTCTTTAAGTTATCTACACTTAAAAACCATTTTTTCATCTTTTTATCACATTTATACATAATCTGCACAACCATACATCTTTTATACATAATCTACACAACCATACACTTTTTACATCTTTCCTAGTCTTATTTAAACTTTTCAAATGGAAAACCTTATCACATACCATATACTCTACCAAAGCACCCCTAATTTCCTTCTATCATACATACCTTGTAGGATACAAATGCTATCTATATTTTTCAATTTCTCTATTCTATATTTAAATTTATGTTTTTTCTACCACTCTTCAAATCTCTTGATACAAAGGGCAAAAAACTGGTGATCAATAAACAAGTGCTCTCTTAAATTTACATCTCAAACTTTACCTCTTTCTCAAATAAATCACTCTCTTACTTAAATCAATAAGTTTTTTAGTTACAAACCTCTTTAAATCCATCTAATCTTATGTATGGCTTAGTTTTAAAGCTTCCTTGCTATAAACACTCACACAAAATATATATATATATATTTAAAACTTCAGCGTATTGAATCACTTTCCAAACGTTAACAATACTTTTCTTGATCTTTTCAAATCCAATTAAATCTGTCTCTCTGTGATTCAACTATCTTTTCTCATCCACTTTCTAAGCAAATATTCTACAACAACAGAACTGTTTAACTAGATGTTATTAAAAATGTATAAAACTTTAATTTATCTAGCACCCCTGGTGTCAATAAGTACCCCTTAGTGCCTATTAAATGATTTCCATATTTTTTATTAATTAATATTACTATCTGCCTCAATAACATTGAGAAATTTCATATAACTTAATAACAATAAATAATTACAATTTCACATACAAGTGTTAAATTTTCTGCACCCTTAACTTTGACGTCATCCACTTTAGATAAATACTGCAATAGTTATTGCTAATCATTTATTAGCCTAGAGATTATCACAAATTTCTATCCCAGATATAAACTTCAAATCCAATTAAAGATTAATATATCTGTTTTTAAGTAAATATAAACACATGGAATAATTAATCCAACTTCATCTATATTTTTTTATGCATAATATTTTTTTAGATATTCTTAAACATCCACCCTACTGTACATATTTTAAACATATGAACCAAGACATCTGAAAAAGACAACTTATCCCCAAAGTTGCTGAACCACCAATTTTTAGTTGGCTCAGATCTCAATCTCTTATATGATTTCATCATTTGTTCAGTATTTACCAATGTCAAATTATACAATTTTATTTGTAAGCACCAAACTTTATGCACTCACAACCTAAACATCAATCATTTGTGATAAATATATTAATAATGACTACTAATCATTTATTAGGCTAGAAATTATTATATTATTTCTAGCTTGTGTATAAACATAGGTAGTGATTAATATATCTGCTCTTAATACAAACTTAGGGAATAATTCAACTGAAGAATGTTGGTTCCACAAGAAATGCATGTTTAGGACTGTTTACCTTTTTCAGATGTCTTTATTCGTATGTTTCAAATGTGGTGTAATATATATTTTATGTAATAAATAACCATATTTGTTTAGTATGATGTAATGTATGTTTTATGTAATAAGTAACCATATTTGTAAAACATTTACTGCACTTGACATCATCAATGGCAGGAGAAACAAATATGGCTACTTCAGAATCATCGACTTAAAGAAATACTTTTACACAACTATACAAAACAATCACGCACTCATACTTTGTGTGACAATGAAAGTAGGAATTGCAATTATATTTTCAAATAATTTGTAAGTCATCATGATGATGGAGAACACCCTGGTGACAATCTATGTGAGTACAAAACACACTGTCATATTTTATGTTATAAAACAATGATCAAGACATACACTAGTGCCATAAAATTTTGGTGATGAATATCTGAACTATATCACTATATAACATATGCATTGATTCAGATGTGGTACTTCAGGCAGCTTGGATGGAGAATCAGTCATCTTTTCATTGGGTCATAACTGTATGCACTTGACTGCAAAGGTATTGCTCATACTAAGGGTGCTAAAGATACAGGACATTATAATGTGTTTGGTTGACCATATTTTTAATAGATATAAAAGTGGCTCTGAAAAAGACTGCAGAACAGTCAAAATATAAGATTGTGTGCTTTTTTGCTAAAACATGTTCAAAGTAGAGTGGATAAATTGCATTTATATTACAGCAAAGTAAAGAAAGTTGTGAATTAGGTAACAAACAAAAAGAGTGTTTTGCATGACTGTTTTGGAATTATCGCCCCCATTAAAAACAATATTTGAAAAAGTTTATCACCAGTATCTACTAAATATAGAATGTTAGGTAATATCGTTGTCAATATGAAAAGAAAATCGTTTTAGAAATCATGTTTCTGTGTAATATTAAGTTACCCAGACTTTCCAAGTATGGATTATTTATGATTTTTAATTATTATCCTAATGTGGCAATTATAGGAATTTATTATAAATGCTTAATTTTTATCAAGAATTAATTTCACATTTAGAAATATTGTAAAAAGCAATGAAAAAATAGAAAAACAGGTGTACATAAGAGCAACCATCAATTATAATGAAACCATGCATTACACTATATTTTGGTTCCAAACTCCCCTCAAGTGCAAAAGTTGTATTGTAAAGAGAATAGCTTTAACCTTTTCCACAGATGTTTAAATCTTTATAATAGCCAAACAATGTAATTTTTTGACTATAGAAGAAACTTTCAAACCTCGGCACAAGATAGGGACTTAATAACGATAAGAACTGCTGTCTTATCCTTAACCTAAATGCACATTTATACAGGCTAATATGAAGCATTTTGATTTGAGATTGTGAAGATGTTACTTCATATTTAAATCCACTATTTCCTTTAGACAAATTACCATGTGAAATCTTGTGATTATAATCTATAATAGCTAACATTTTGTTGATAAACATTGATTAGATTAGAATATGTATTGTTAATTAAACTGCGAGTGTACACTACCTTTCAACATGTACATATATATAACATAGATGTTCTTATATATATGTATATATATATATATATATTATAACATATATTTTAGTATAAAATATATTAATTGATTAACTATATAAAAATTTCTCTTTCTTCTTTGTGATTTGATTGCTTATTTGCACTTTGAACAATTACTCTCTATATTATTTTAATAAATTTAAATTTGCTTCTCCATATCTAACATATCAAAACTTTAACTTTTAAAAATGTGACAACACATTAAAATTTGTAAAATAGTATTAAAAATAATATTTTATTTTTATTTGTTTAAAATGATCTTAAAATTATTTCTATTAAATTTACAGACCATTTATTCAGTTAAAATTAATTATTAAAAATAAATACAGTAATTCGTATGCCTCAATGTAATAAAAGAAAAGACGCGAATTTAGGACAGATTTCTGTTAGTTTCTTTTGGAGGGAGAAAAAAGAAAATGATAAACAAATGGTGTAAATTTGATAAGCTTATTTTAAAATAGTTAATAGTAAACGGATTACCACAAAATTTGCTATAACAAATATAACATAGTGGTAATTAATTATAAGATGAATTGCTAAATTTAAAAGTCTGTTCAAGTCGCTGGTCTAGTGGATCGAATCACCGTAATTTCCCAATATTACATTTTTAAAATGTCGACTTCCCAGTTTAAATTTAAAAGAATTAATTCAAGAATTTGATGTTTTAAAATGTTTATTATTCTACAATTTGAAAAAATTAAATAAGTATTTTAATTATAGAATTTTTTATGAATATAAAAATTTCTTTTAAAAAAAAGAAGAAGTTTAAATTCAAGTAAAATGTTAAGTTATCAACATAGTTTAATATTTCCGTATCTAATTCTAATAAAAATATAGTATTGATTAATATTTAACTTTACAATGACAGTAATCTATTTGCTAGTTAATTTGTTCAACATTCGGATAATAAATAGTCTTCAAAGAATTAATCAAAGCTATTTTCTAATTTTATCGTCAGTTGGAATGATTGAATTAATTGCTATAATTAGTATTCCTAGATTTAAGCGTGGATGGATAAATATTCGCATGGATGTGATAAACTTGGAACATTTTAATAGAGAAATGTAGAGATTAATAACTTTTGAAAAACATTTTCATTTAAATTCTGCATGTCATGTTTTTTTGAAATTGTTTCATGTTTATGTAGCCATGTAAAATCGGTAATCTAATAGTGATTATAATAACAAATACAAACGGATAAAATTGCATGTATGGAATTCAACTAAAGATATAGCTATTGCTTCGTATATTTGTTGTTCGACGCATCGTACATGGATTCCACGGATCCTATTTGGAATTATAAAATGCTATACAATCCAATTTGTGATATACGCACCTGCTATAATTCATGTAGTGAACTATAAAATGCTATACAGTTAATTTATATCACACACACACCTGTTAAATTTTATGTATTTGATGAATAATGTATTATTTAATTTTATCGTTATATGAACTTGCATGTGAAGTTCATAAGTTATATTTGTTAAGTTTAAATTAATAGGGGTTGAATAAAATATTTATTCAAGAGAATAGCGCTCGCGAAAAAGCTTGAAAAGTATTAAATGAATTCATGAGATATATCAATCTTTGTGAGGTATTTTGTAAGTCTTTCCAGATTTATATTCCTATACTAATATTACTTATACTATATTACCTATGTTTTAGTTTAAGCAAGATAAGTAGTACATTAGTTGTCCTGATTAGTCTAACATTTTATTATGCAAGAACCCACATTTGCTGAAGTGTCAGCGTTTTCTGAATGGTCAGAAGAACTGAGGGGGATGATTTTGCACTTTAATGTGAAGTAAATAGTAATGTTGTTTTAGAATGTTAAAAGCATTAATCTGTGCTGGTGGTTAATCCCAGATTATTTAATTGCCAATTTTTATTTTACCTCATTCCTGCGCTTTGGTAATTGGGAATGGTGTACTTGTATTTATTGCTTTATGAAGGTGTATAAATCCACCAAAGTGTTTAGTGTTATTTAATTCCTACTGTAGATGAATACATCCACAGAATATGTTTGCTTCACAGATATAAGTTGGGCAAAGTATTTTAGTTGATCTGCTAAATCATCTTCTTTCAAGTGTAAGTAGAATTTATAGTTAGATTATTAAATTGTGCAGGACACTCTATTCAAGTTACTTCATGATAATTAACTGTTGGTTGATTATTATTTACCGGAATGTAAGTTTACATTTTCACTTTATTTAATGATTACATTATAGCTAAATCCTACAGACATAATATTATTTATTATATGATTATAAGTTTACGGTAGGGATTTATTGAATCTGGAAATGACGTTAAATATTTCATGAGTTTGATGCTGAATTTCGTATAATCTCCTCAATATTCATTATATTAGATTGAAATAAGGTATGATTAGATTTTAAAACTGTACCTATGAGATGTTATTGAAGAAAGTCAATGGAATTATCATTTATTTATTTTATTTGTTTATTTATGTCTTTAATTATAACATTGGAATTAATTACTTATTATTCATAAATTTGTCAATAAAAGTTGATTTATAATTAAACTTACTGTGCCGTTGCTATGTGTCATTCATAAAATCAGAAATCATAAACTTTGGATAGAGCATACATTATAGAGCATACCTTGAATTACATATTATCGTCAACATGATATAAGAGTTTATAAATATTTTTTGAGAAAACATTTGGATGCTTTTCGTCTTTGGTAGTTTATGATGAGTAAGGTACAATAAAATCCCATTTACCTTTTCCATCATTGTGGCTTTCCGTAGTTGATTCTAGTATAAAATTATAAATGAATTATTAAACTTGTAAACAGATTTATCAAATAATGATATGATTGAATATATTTACTTAACGTTTTTAAATTGTCATTTGTCAGTATAATAAGAGTCTCAATAATATAGTAAACTATAAAAAAAAGAACCCAAGTATTTATATTTATTTATTGCAAAGCTTTACCTGGACTAGCATTCGTATTAAAAATCATATAGATGGTTTAAAATTTCATAATCTTATGTAGTTCCACAAATTATGCCATCTTGTACATGGTTGGCCATAGGGTCGCATACCATAAAAATCGCAAATTAAGGTTTAAAAGTAATAACATTGCACTTATAATTTGTTTAATGTATTTTATCATACTACTATGATAGGTCTTCACGGTACACCCTGGCTGCGATCAAATTAAATCATAAAAGTTTATGTTAGATCATTAGTTTGGTCTATTGTAAGTTGCTCCAGATGTTGATTGTGGTCTTTGGTGCATAAAATAGATAGCATGATATGCTTTTGGTTACAGCTCTTAATAGCTGACAATATGCAGTGGGAGTTGATCAGTGATCAAGGTTACAATTCTTAGTGCACTTATGTTTTGGTGATATTACATAGTTGGGACACAATCAAATGGTTACAATTTTTGGTGCCGCAACGAGTTCGGCATGATAGGTAGTTGAGAGGGCAATGACCTTCGATGGCTATAGTTGGCCACGAGAAGATTTATGGTTACAATATATATATATATATAGTATGCATATATAAATTAATATTATAGTATAAACAAAAATTTTAAATAATAATAATATAGTTATTAATAATGAATTGAGGAAATTACATTTATATATATCTTATTGGCTGTGTATTCACTCCTACATTTATGGAAATAAAAAATATATTTTTTTATTTTTAAAATAAGGTAATAAAATGTCGGCATTTCTTAGCTATTAAATATGCACTGGGCAATATTTCATTATAATGACATTTTTCTCTTATAAATCATTATAATAGTCTCATTGTAAAGAAATTAGATTTTCTCTAATTGTTTTGACATTTTTGAATCAGTATTAACTTTTAGTATGATTTAACATGTTCTAAAACTTTTAGCATTACATTCAGAAAAAATTACATTATGCAAAATGTTGCACATCAAATTCAGAGAGGATAGAAAAGGAAGAATAAAATGTATATGCTTTCAACATAAACTAACAAAATTTTATTAATATACAGTGCTCTGAGACTGTTAAAACAGTTGTAAACTCTCCATACAGTAGTGTCACCATCCTATATGCTCACACTAGTTTGTAGCTTGTGGCTACTATAAACTAGTTTGGGATATTGGGTAAGAACCACTAAACATCACATGATCACCATCTCTTATACTAGCACATATGGCCACAAGCCAGAAACTAGTCTGAGGATATTGGATGAGTAGGCACGAGATAGGGATTTTATGCAGAAGCCTTCTAGCATCCATTGATCACTCTGGTTGGCACAGGGTGGCACTACTGTATGGAGAGTTTTGCCTTTATATTGGGTAAGTAGGCTTCATATAGAGATTTTATGTACAAACCTTGCATCCATTGATTACTAAGGCTTGCACTAGGTGGTTCTACTATATGGAGAACTTGCTACTGTTTAACAAAATAAATAAAACAGTATTTCATCACAGTGATATAATTATTTTAATTAAGTGAATTGGTTTCAGGGTTGCAATTTTGTCAAATTGATTATATGGAAATAAACAGATCCTCAATAACATAAAGGCTGCTGGGAAACTATCATTTAGGATTGTTTTTAACTATTGTGAAAAATCTTATGGTAAGACTTAAAAACAACCAGTTTGTTCTTCAACTCTCTAAGTGTGATAATGTTGAATATTCTACTATAGAACATATTTATTAAATGGACATATGTGATAGGAGTAGATTTTATGGTGAACTTATATATGGTTTTTCTAAAAGAAAATAAACAAATAATTGAATGGTTTTGTGACTTTTTGAGCAGTAGAAGTTTAAGTGCTGGAAATGTCAGAACTGGAATCAATATAGGATCTTCCAGAATATGGTATTGTACTACTGCAGAATATGGAACTTTACTGATCCAGAATATGGTACTCTACTGCTGAAGAATATGATAAACTCTATTTCTGCAGAATATGGTAACTGACACTGCAGAATATGGTCCTCTACCATTGCAGAATGTTTACTACTGCAAAATATAGTGCTATATGACTGTAGAATATGGGATTGTTCCATTGCAAAAGATGATACTGTACCACTGCAGAATATGGGACTGTTCCATTGCAGAATAAGATACTGTGCCATTGCAAAACACTACAGAATAGAGTGCTTTGTACTCATGTGGTATTTTGTCATTACAGGCTAAGGTACTCTATTGTTGAAGAACATGGTAGTCAATCATTGTAAAATTGGTACTCTACCACTTCAGAATATGGTACTCTTCTATTTCAGAGTATGGCACTCTGTTTCTGCAAAATATGGTTCTCTACTGATACAGAATGTGGCACTATATGACTGCAAAATATGGTACTGTGCCATTGCATACACTGCAAATTAGGATACTTTATAATTACAGAATATGGTATTTTATCAT
The DNA here is from genome assembly GCA_028023455.1 of Epiperipatus broadwayi. Classification (NCBI taxonomy): domain Eukaryota; kingdom Metazoa; phylum Onychophora; class Udeonychophora; order Euonychophora; family Peripatidae; genus Epiperipatus; species Epiperipatus broadwayi. The sequence continues at coordinate 1,911,182 of JAQFVV010000172.1, forward strand.
TGCAGACTATGGTACTCTATCACTGAAGAACATGGTAGCCTACCATTGTAAAATATGATATGCTATCACTGTAAAATATGGTACTCTACCGATACAGCATGTGGTACTCTGTGACTGCAGAATATACTCTGTTATTTCAGAATATGTTACTCTAGAGCTGCAGAATATGACACTTTACCACTGCAAAATATGATGCTATATCAATGAAGAATATTGTAGTCTTCCACTGCAGATAATGGTACTCTGTTGCAGCAGAATATTATTCTCTACCACTCCAGAATATGATACTTTTCCATTACAGAATACGATTACCACTGCAGAATTTGGAACTCTGCTAGTGCAAAATATGGTCCTTTATCACTGCAGAATGTTTACCATTGCAAAATATGGTTATTCTCCCACTGCAGAATATGGTACTGTACTGTTGCAGAATGTGGTACTTGACCACTGCACCATATCATGTAAAAAGAGAGATACTATAAGAAACATTCATTGGAAAAATGTGATTGACCAGACTACAAGAAAGAACTATAATTAGCCAAGAGATTAAAACCTTTAAGAAAAACCAAAGTTTGCTGCCAAAGAGAGTAAAAAATCAATGTCCCCAAAATATCAAACATACAAACTAAAGATCTAACATTGACATAGTACCTTCAGTAAAATCAAAATGCAGTCTTTTTCATGTCTATTTTTTTGAAATTAGTCCACTCTTGGAAATCAATGTGCTAATAATAATATCTGAATTTGGGTTCATACCACTGTTATAAGTACCGTATAATATAAAATATATAGGGTTTGAATTCAGACTTTCACACACCTGATCACACACATGTCAAAAAGATATGTGATCAAGTATGTCAGCAGTATGATATGGCATAGATAGTTGAGGGTCATGTAAAATCTGAGTTCAAGCCCCCTATATATTACATATTGGCGTGCAGATATGAAAAAGCATGTACTGTAGAAAAAAAATTCATGTATAATATAAAATAAATGTCTTAAATCTGCTGTATCTGGTGATAATAATAATAAAAGTGTAAATTAGGAAATATTTTAATAAATCACGTTGATTTCACAAAGTATAATTGAAACATAAAGCACCTTGTTATTCGATTATTTATCATAAACTCATTTGCATTATTCTTTCATTTATTTTGAAACAGTTGTAATTAATTTTACCTTTAATCTGCGGGCGATTTATTGAAGGGAAATTATTCACGTTTAGTTTAATGTTTACTTAAAATAATTACGTTAAAACACCATGAAACTGTTTTTAAAAAACGCTTTTCTGCATTTTTTAAAACAAAAATTAGCATATTATTACTTTACAGAGCCAACTTAAAATATAAAATACATCACCGTTTTACGAAATTAAATATTAAAATTTGGTTTTAAATTTTAAATATTTATTTAGGGGAATTAATTTAATCGCTTTATTTAGATTTTTTCAGCTACCATAAAAAGTTCTATTAATCAATTTACACCAAAAAAGTTATAAATAAAACAAAAAATAAATCCTGTAATTTATTAAAAATTATTATTTATATACTAATAAAAAGAATGCAACTTTTTAAACCTCCCGAGATAATTTTTTTAAATTAATTTCTTCGGAGAAAACTTTGGTAACAAACTTTTGTGTGAAATAACTTTAGTTGAGACTTAATTACTTCTAGCATTTGCTAAAATGTTTTCAAGTGTATCAAACGCTTTTTGTAGTTTTCTGCCGTTTTAATCTTTTTTTTTAAAGAAATTTTATTCTATTGCTATATTGATTGCCACAAATACAAAAATGACATCAGTTACATATCTATTTGAAGCAAAGTAGATTCAACCATCTTCCATGTTGCTCTTGTAATATAGCTTGGAGCAATCAGTCGGTCCCTCTTCAGGACTTTCTCCATGACGTTCTTAAATTTAGTACCGTACGGGTTTCTTATCCCTTCAATCGTTACAGATGTAAAGTTTTAATAATTTTGTAAACTCTTTTTATAAAGTTTTAAGTAATTTAATAATGCTGTAAATCAGAGTTGTCCGAAACCCTGTGTAGCCCCAGTTAGGGTTGTGTAGCCCACCTAAAGGTTTTGATTTTTTCTAATGAAAAAATAAAATAACTTCAATCGAATGCTTATTAGATATTTAAATTCTATCACTAATTAATAATCCTGATGTTAAAATTATTATCTGGTGTTTTATATGATTGGATACCCATTTAATTTTCAAATATAAGATGTATCAAAGCCTTACACTGTTTTGATCCACCGTGTAAGTTCTAAGTGTACTGTGTTTATTATTTTGGATTAGATCCATGGATAAATATTTTTAATGCAGCTCTTGGATTACTTAAGATAATAGTGGTACATGATGGATTCTGAACAACAAGGCCCAAGGATTGCAGCCTGGTTGTCACTTCTGGGGTTTGAACTGATTATGAATTGTTCTATTATTATCTATGAATGGATTATAATGGATTTGTATGGTTAACATTATATATATATATATATATTTGTAATATATACCAAAAATGTTAGTAAACAATAGAAATAAGTAATTATAATACTTTTGAAAATACAGACTTCCTTTACTAATGTATTATTAAAGATCACTACTTCCTGTTAGATTTTTAATATTCAGTTGAGAGCCTTTTCGACATTTTGAAAATACACCTGGGTCTCATTTTACGCAATAGATAGGTTCCTCAGAAAGCATACGCAAACGAAATTGCGCAAAAATAGACGTAATTTACATTGAAAAAGGGGGGATGCGGTCTGTGATTTTTCAAAATTCGCGTAAAAGCAAAGCACCAACGTAAAATTACTTTAAAATTCGTGCAAAAAAAAAAATAAGGAAATAAAATATGACTAATAAAAAATTTCAAATTTAAAAAAAACTGATACAAGACAAACTTTTTTTAACTATAATATTTAATTTTATTCAAAATAATATATTTTTATGCATAATTTACAGTACAGTAATTTACATTTTTTTTATACACGTTTTAATTATTATCGCTATTTGCCGAAATACACGTTCGTTTGCAACCTGATAAAAAATCAGATTCTCACAAGAGGAAATACAACTAGCACCAAGTTCACTCTCATGTTGTGTTAATACTTTTCGGTTGACAACGTAATTAGTAATTAATCTTTGAGATGATGATTTTATTATTTGTTTATGAACATAGACTTATGATAATAAAAAGACATTTATTCACCACTGTTGGGAAAAATTTAATTAAAACTAACAACTAAAAATTAAATTCTTATTTTTGTTTTTAATTTTCAATTCCGTTTAAAAATCAAATTTCGTTTCACTGCTATTACTCATCTTTTAAAAATAAACTTGCGGACACTAAATGATTAATAATTGATTACGTTCTTTTTTAAAAAGCAAAAACAGAATGTGATTTAAAATGCAAAATTAACACGCACAATGTTTGAACAAATTTACATTATAATCTTGTAAAATTTAATGTGTGTATACATAAAACGTGGAAATCATGATTTTAATTTCATTATTGCATAAAATCTTACTATTATAAAGCACTGAAAATATTGAAATTACTAAGATGAAAGTCGAATTCCAATAATGTGCTATTACTTTCAATATAATGTAAGTGCACGAAATTTATTATTTAAAGTAATAGCACACTATCGGAGTTCGATTTCTGGTGAAACATAAATCGCGTAACTTCAAAATCATGTTAAATAAGTCCGCATAAAAAGAGACCCAGGTGTATCACAAAAATATTGAACTGTCTTTCAATTGAATTTTAAATAATTAAAAAAAGAAACAGTGACTCTTAATTTTAAGTTAATAAAGAAAGTCGTATCTTTTTGCAGCCATGATTGATTATCTCCATGGTTCATTAATCCTTCTTGGAATTCAATACATATTGCAACAGTATATAAATAAAGGACGGTTGTGTAGAGATATATATTTTAATATATATAATTGTCTTGTGTTTGATAGACAAATACAATATTTCATAATGACTCAGTCTTCACTATATCTCAGTTGGATCACAAGTGGAATCAAGCAAAAAGAAAGGGATTAAAACAAAATAAAGTGGTATCTGTATTCATTATATATGGTCACATGTTAACACACCAACAATAGTGGTTCATGATGTTTATAAAAATAAGTATATTCATAATGTCACACAATTAAAAATAGAATATTACATGATTGATTTTTTTGCCAAGAGATTCAACAAGTTACCATGCTGAAGCAGTTAAAGATAAATTATGATGATCATGATGACATAAAGGTGACATTATTTCCCACTTATAATCTCTTAAAAGCTAAATTATTAAACCATCTCATCCTATAGTAATGCAATGCTAATAACTTGATAATAAAACAGGCAAAACTCTCCATAGAGTAGTGCCAATCAGTGCCAACCAAAGTCATCAATGGATGTGAGAAGGCTTATGCATAAAATCTCCATCTAGTGCCTACTCATCCAATATTCCGACTAGTTTTTGGCTTGTGGCCTTCATCAGTGAGGAGCCTTGGATCTGAGAGCACTGCACCTAGATATTAGAATCTAATGCAACCCTCCAGCAGCCACCTTTTATCTCTACTTAACTACAAAACTATGAGTCTTAAACTGAAAACACAATAATATTTGTAATCTAAGATCAATAGCTTATATAGTCATATGGGTCTGAACTCAGCTCAGCACCCATACATTTTGGTGTCATTGGCTCTTTAACAACCATAGCCACCCCTATCCTATTAGGCAAGGTTGATGTTAAACCACTAAATATCACATGATCACCATTTCTTATGCTAGCATATAACTGTATGGAGAGTTTTGCCTGTTTAATAACAAATATGTGCTAGCATAAGAGATGGTGATCATGTGATGTTTAGTGGTTTAACACCAATCCTGCCTAATAGTATAGTGGTAGGTATGATTGTAAAAGAGCCAAAGACACTGAAATGTATGGGTGCTGAACTGAGTTCAGACCCATATGACTGTATAAGCTATTGAGCTTAGATTGAAAATATTGGGTTTTCAATTACATTCTCATAGTTTTATAGTTAAGTAGAGATAAAAGGTGGATGTTGGGGGGTTGCATTAAATCCTAAGATCTACGTGCAATACTCTCAGATCCAAGGCTCCTCACTGAGAAAGGCCACAAGCCAGAAACTAGTCTGGGAATATTTGATGAGTAGGCATTAGATGGGGATTTTATGCACAAGTTCTTCTGGCATTCATTCATTGCTCTGGTTGGCACAGGATGGCACTAATGTATGGAGAGTTTTGCCTGTTTGATAACAGTTATATGCTAGCATAAAAGATGATCATGTGATGTTTAGTGGTTTAATAACTTAATAATATCATTTGAGAACCAACCCTACCATCCCAGAAATAATCTATTCCTGTTGAAGTAACAAAAATTCTTTTAAAATCATATTTTAATATAAAAAAACATGATTATTTAAAATAACCACAGTAGGTGAATTTAAAGTTCAAGCAGGGTGTAGTTAAAACCTATATTGCAAGATAATATACACATTCTAATATGAATACATGCAAACCTTTTAAAAGTTGGTGATTTTTACATTAGTATGAATGTAAAACTGAGAATAAACTTTAACATAAAATTAAGCATGCATTTTTTGATAGATTACAACAACACATATCCCTTCTGATTATTATGTCTGTCATTAAATATGTCTGTACCAACAACCCATTTCTTGTATGATTACTCATGCTTACAAAAACCATTCTCATCACCCTAACCTAGAGCCATCTACTGTAAGCTTGAATAATCAGTGGATGGCAGATTGTATAGTGCTGTAATATCACTCATATGCTTCCAAAAGCAATTCTCTTTCACTCAATGCTAGAGCCATCTACTATAAGCCTGAAAAATTAATGGACACAAGATAGTATAATATTATAATATAACTCATGTAATTCCCAGAGCAATTCTCTTTATTTTACTCTAGAGATATCTGCTGGCAACTTGAGTAATCAATCAATGGACACCAGATGATATACTGTTATATTATTCATATGCCTCCAAGAACAATTCTCTTTATCCTACTTCAGAGTCATCTAGTGTTAGCTTGGGTATTCAATGGACACCAAATGATATAATGATATAATACCATTCATATGATTCCAAAAGCAATTCTCTTCACCCTACTCTAGAGCCATCTATTGTATGTTTGAGTAATCAATGGATATCAGTTAGTAAAATGCTATAATATCATCATTCATATGTTTCCAGGAGCAGTTTTCTTCATCCTATTCTAGAGCCATCTACTGTGAGGCTGAGTAATCAATGAACAATAGATGGAAAAGTGTTACAATATCACTCATATGCTTTCAAGAGCTGTTCTTTTCACTCTGCTCTAAAGCTGTCTATTGTAAGTCTGAGAAATAATAGGATATCAGATGGAATAGTGCTATAATATCATTCATATATTTCTAAGAAAAGAGCCATCTACTGTAAGACTGAGTAACCAATGGACACCAGATGGTGTTGTGCTATAATATCACTCATATGCTTCCTAGTGCAGTTCTCTTCACTGCACCTAAGAGCCATCTACTGTGAGCCTGAGTAATCAATAGACATCAGATAGTAGAGTGCTATAAAATCAATCATATGCTTCCAAGAGCAGTTCTCTTTATTCTACCCTAGGGCCATCTATTGTTATCCTGAGTAATCAATGGGCACCAGATGGTGTAGTGCCACATTATCACTCATATATTTTTAAAAACAGCTCTTTTCATCCTATTATTGAATCTTCTATTGTTTAGCCTAAATAATCAAAAAATAGCAGATGGTATAAAGCTAAACCTTCTCATCTTTTGACTGATTGAGTAAAGTCTGGGAGTCAAAACTGGAACTAAGGCACTCATATATCTAGCGACCATCTTTTAATATTTTATATCTCAAACTGATAACATGAAATTTATTTTTTAACACATGCTTACAATAGATAGCCCAATAGTAAGATGAAAAAACTGCATTTGTAAGCATATAAGTAAGCATATGAAAGGTCACATAATATTTTTATTGATATTAACTTTCCTAACTAAACACCAGAGGGACAATAGTTTTATAGAACTGAGTTCTTGAAAATATTTAGAAAATGACTTCAGTCCCAGCTTTGAATGTTAATCTTTATTGACAAAGCCATAAGCCAGCCAGTCTGGAGATGGGGGAATTTTATAATTCTGTACCATCTAATGTTCTTTAATTACTTAAGTTTACAGTAGATGGCACTAGAGTAGAATGATGATAAACTGATCTCGGAAGTTTTTGCATAATGACTATCTACTTTGTTCATTTATTCCAATAATAACTGATTCAAGACTTAAAACTTTATTATTTTGTTTCAATCGGTTTGAATAAATCAATAGACTAAAATGGTCTTCTTGATAAGGTATGTTGCTTGAATGTCACATGACCTCCCAAGCAAAGAGCTATACAAAAAGTAATGTTTTCCTGAAGGTTTGTGATGATGGTGTTCTAGTTGTATTTTTATATTGAACTATTTCCATCATCTAATATGTGTGTTGAATGTCTTTAGAAAAGTTTAATTTTTTATTTAAATATTCCAAATACATTCAACTGTTAGTAATATCACCTCAAACAGGTTACTATATGTGCAACATTTTGAGAGGTATTATTCTCCCCTCTTCTTTGGGTGTTGTTGGTCTGACCAGTGACAGTACTACCATAGGATTCAAATGCTCTAACTAACAGCCATCCTGCCAAAAGCAACAGTCTAAGAGGTTCCTCCTGATTTCTTCACTTATATGAAATTTCTACAGACTGTTACCTTTGGAGAGCAATACCTTAAAATTCAATATTCAAGAATCTAAGTGTCCAGGTTCGAATCCCATGCTAGTACTGACCCTGGCCAAGCACCTGAAGAAGAGGGGAGAATAATACCTCTCAAAACATTGTGCATATATTAAGCTAATAATGAAACAGTAGGGTCTGCTTTGCAGATCTTTGTTTCACCTTTTCTCACCTATTTCCTACCCTCATACCTTAGTTTGAACCCCAATCTATCGTAGTGTGTCTGCAATACACTTATATACCGAAAATCCCGCCTAATTTTAAACCACGAGTACAATGCTCATATTATATATAAGTATAATGCATTCCCAAATAAATAAAATATTATAGATTATGTATATGTTCACATAATTTAGATTCATTTAAAAGTAGGTTATATAAGTTGTAATTGTGCACACCCTATGATATGCATTTTAAAACTCATATCAAAATTATAAATTGTTAATTAAAGTTATTTTATTTGAATCTATTTACAAAAATATATTACAGTCGTAATATATTTTTGATTTAAAATAAAGTTCATATTCATTTAGTAGATAGATTCAAATATTGCAATTTAAAAAGTAAAATCATTTTCTTTAATTTAATAAAAGTCATTCCAAATATTTCTGTTAAAATAAATGAGGGACAATAGTTTAATTATTTCATGTTGTAATTATTATCTAAGAAAACAGCAAATGTCCACTTAAGGTTTTCTTTAATTAGTAAAAGTAATTTTAATTAAATCTAGTTTGTAATTCGAATGTCGACAGGGAAATTAACAAAAGAAATTAATTAATGTTGAATTCCTTTAGACATTCGGATAGATTTAATTACAGCTGATAAGTCTGATATATTTTGTAATGCTCCAGGGCAGTTCTATTGTTAAATTCTACTATAAAAAGGAGGGTTTTCTTTTGTTCTCCTTTCTGAGGTTTCTAACCAAAATTAGTCTAATGTTCCTAACCAAAATTATTTTGAGGTTTCTAACCAAAATTATTGTAATAATTTGCTAATCTTGACATGACAGAGTAGAGTGCAAGAAGGCTATTTCTCTCCGGAATGGCTATATGCTGCTCCAGACCATTGGAAGCTATCACATAAGGAACCCCGGAACTGCTGCTGCTGCCAAAAATATGAACATTCCAGATTTTGCTGCTGAATTATAAAACCTGCTGAACATCAATCTACCTGCAAATGCATCTCCAGAGGTAATCCCAAATTAACCCAAGAGCTCTTGTGATTCCTAACTAACATGCGATAGCTATTTTAAATTGTTTTTCTTATATTTCACATAACTTCATTATGTACTTCTTTAACGTGTTTAAATATAATCAACAGTTTTGCTCTCTATCCTTGGATTAATATTTTCTATTTATTAAGCTTTCTTTTATTTTATTATGATAATGTATCAGAATCATCTTTGACTGAGTAAATTATTCCCTTTTGTTGAAAGTAAGATGCCGCTATTAAGGCATATATTAAATTTATAATAATTCCCAATTTTATTATCTTGCAAATCACTTGTTCGAGGGCGTTTCTAATCTTCTTTAATATATATAATAATCACATAGTTTAAAATCTACATGTTGTTGATTTTAACCTAATATGATCTTCTTTAATATATATAATAATCACATAGTTTAAAATCTACATGTTGTTGATTTTAACCTAATATGAGAGTATGTGCGAGGTCAATGATTAAATGTGTCCCCAAATGCATGATTGCGTAAATAAACCTATTCTTTCTTTTCAAACCCACAAGCATGCATTTTCATATGTTAAATAATGCATTCTACTTTAATTACAAAGTTCATCATTGACGTCGAGAATGTGCGGACCCTTTTAAATGAATTTCTGGGAATTTGATTGGGCATTTCTCTTAATCCAAGTAAAACCCATTTAGTATGTTTTATGTACATTAGTCTCATATTGCTGGGAAATGAATTGGTTGTTGAGACCGCTTGTTTTGCTTTTCCAAGGATTCTTTACATGGCCAAGTCCGTTCTCTTTGCTTCTTGTGGTTTCCAGGCAGAGTGTGTCCACAAATGACACACCTGGAAATTAAATGCAATTGTCACCCAGCACTAAGTTTCGGCTGTTCATGACAACACTTTCCTACGGGTTAGCGGCAAGTTGCCCTTCATAGTCATTCCAAATATTTCACTATTGTTTTATTTTATATTTATTTTTACAAAGCATCCGTGACTTAAACGTGTCACACCCTCCAGCTTTAATAAATTCATTATTAGCAATACTGACCTCCCATGTGATTTAATTATTATTATCAAATAAATGCCTTGATCACATCCCACTTTATTGCTTAGCAAGCTTTTGTCCATGCCATTCTCAAGATCAATAAATATTATATAACCTGTAATATCAAATATGTTATTAGACTGTTATAATTACTAAAAGCACCTCACACATGTTCCCATTTCTGTAAAGCACATTATCGTAATGCTATTAGCCCGAGGGATAGAATATATAATTTTGCTTTAAAACCCTTTGTCAGTTATTAGAGTGTGATGCCAACAATTATTTAATACGCGTCCCTGTCTCATATAAGCAGACAGTGGCGTCATATATATATTTCTATATAAATAAATTTTGAAATCATTTAAAACTAATTCTGATTCTATTTTATTGATTCCTATCACTGTCTCGATCTATATATATATATTTTATACATTTCTTTTGTACATCCATAGACGTTAATTAGCAACTCAAACTTATCTTAGTATAGAGTCTTTTTGTTTCTCCCTGACCACCAGGCACCGTTAAAAAGTTATACTAGTAGTAGCATCAGATGCATTATCACATAGGTGGCGCTGTGAAATTTGGACTTTAGATTCGAACTTAGTATATCTAGAAGGCAACCCCTCCTAGAATGTTCAGTTTCGTGTTTGGGATTTGAATTCTGCAGTGTGTTAGCGAGATAGACGATTCTGACTGTTACAATAATAATTAATAAAGCTAGTCATATATAACGTGACATTACTTTTTATAAGCTTGTAATTACAAAAATGCAATACAGAGAGGCGGTATGAAAAAATATTCAAAATCTCTATCCAGAACACTCTCATCTCCAGACCAACTGGTTTTGAGCTTATGGTCACGTCAGTGAAGAGCTAGAATATTCGGACACTAGATCTAAAATATAAACTCAAAACCCAGTACTTATTAATTAAGAACTTGTTTGAGCTATTGGTAAGCTGCTCTCTGTATGGCATATATTAACCTGTTTAATGTGCTATTATTAATAGTTGAAAATATTTAGAATATTGAAATAAAGTTAAATTTTTCTAAGGACATTCAATACACATATTAGATGATGTAAATAGTCCAATATAAAAGTACAAAAAATAATGTCTATTTCTTCGAACTAATTTGAATTTCTTCTAAATTACAATTTATATATTTTAATTCCTAACAAAATAAATAAATTCAAATACCATAAAATAAATAAATTTATAAACTCATGTGTAATTTTATCCCCCGGTGGTTTAAATAAAATTATACGTTTTTTATCAAAATATTTCTTCAGCATCGTTCAGAATTTTACTTAATATAAATTACTGGAAGTCCAACTCTACACTTTCTTGAATTCATCACTTATAACATCAATAAGGTTTCTTTTCCTCACATTTATTTCAACACAGTTTTATAAATGTATTAATAAAAGATTTTCTTTTTTAAGAATTAAATAATTTTCAATTTTTTAGGATTTAAACCTTTATTTTTTAAAAATAGTGTGTGCGCGTGTGTGACAGAAAGAGTGATGAAATGATAAAATCATTTTTGATCATTTCAACTTTTAATAAGATTTTTAAAACTCTGCATAAGATTTAAAATCGTATTCAGAATCTAATAAGTTTGTGGTAGCTTTTTAATTGGAACAGATTAAATACGAAAAGAAGAATATTTTTTTGGCTTCTGAATTTACAATATGCTGGTCATTATGCAATGTTTGCTGCTTCAGAAGACGATTTATAAAATGTATGTATAGGGTGGAGGATGAAATAGTCTAAAAATACAAAGTTCAAATCTCTCTATTTTTTTTTATATGTCATAGCATCGGCCGGGAAGCGAACCCGCTAACCCGGGACAACTGCTTATAAGGCAACTGTGCTGACCTCTCGACCACCAGCGCTTGAAAAATCTCTCTATTTGCTATATTTAACAACTAGTATGTTCAATGAATAGGTTAATTAAGAACGTATGTATGTAACACATGAAAAAAAAACTTTGATTCAATAACTAAGGTTCAAAAAAGCAGAAGTTCTGTATCAAACAGCAAAGGAAGATAACATCATCAGCAACTTTTATCTTAGTTAGTTATTGCAAAATCAAATTTCCACTGGGTTGAACATGTAAAATGAACAAATGATAGATTTTCTAAAAAAAAGTATTTTATTATAAGCTTTGGGTATGAGTTTCATAAGAGAGGTGTTTATCTCAAAGATGTTAAAAAAAGTGCTACATTGACTGCTTTTCTTGGCAAGATGTAAAGAGAGTAGAATGCAATGAAAAACTACAATTAGATAATTTGGTGAAGTCTTTTAAAATGAAAAGCACTGCAAAAGATAGCAACACAAATTATCAATTAAACAGAATAATAAACTAACAAGTTCTAAATGTCACATGATCACCATTCTTTATTCTTACACAAGCTGTTTGCACAGGGGATAAATTCTCCATACAGTAGCACCACTCAGTGTAGGCCAAAGTAATCAAAGGATGCAAGAAGGTTTGTGCCTAAAATCCCTGTCCAGTGCCTACTCATCCAATATCCCCAGATTAGTTTCTAGCTTATCTTTCATCAGTGAGGAGCTTGCAATCTGAAAGCACCGAAGTGCTCTCAGATCCAAGGCTCCTCACTGATGAAATCCACAAGCTAGAAACAAGTCTGGGGATATTTGATGAGTAGGCACTAGATAGGGGTTTTAGACACAAACCTTCTTGCATCCATTGATTACTCTGACTTGCACTGAGTGGCTACTATATGGAGAGTTTAGCCGTTGTGTAAGTTCTAAATACAGAAGTATTTGTGATTCATGAATTAGTTTTAATCAGAAGGGAATTATACCCTATACACATGTGCTGTAATGTTGTTTTAATACCTCAAGATTGATTTATTTTAATATTTTATAATATTAACAGGCAGTAAATTGAAGGATTTCATGAGTGTTAGTAGATAGAATAAAGTGATGTAAAATGATTAATGGAACACCTTGATGCTCTCATTCCAAGTGCTTTTAGACTGGACTATATAAATGAATTTTTGCACAAAGATAAGATCGCTGCTCTTTTCAAAGTCTCTGTCATGTGCTTTGGTTTCAGAGTATTCTTCATACTCAACAAAACCATGTTGAGTACTTTACAGTGCATATGTAGAGGGTGTGATTGATAGTAAAATAAATAGAGATTTACAAGAATTAGTTTGTGTAATCATTACAAAACTTTAAAAAAAAACTTTTTTTTATCTTCGTATCCATTTTTTTCTTGGAGTTGACATGACATTAATTATTGCTGCTGGTGATGATGAAGATTTTAAAAGAGAAATGTATATTTAATTATTATATTTTATTTAGTCTTAATTAATAGGTTGCTAATAATATATTAGGCATATACGATATGCAAGTTGCAGAAGCTATACACCTGAAAAATATTAATCACTCAGTTATGGTTAAGTGCTTTCGAGGTTCCGTGCTTCATAATCATAGTCATATTGAAAACTGCGGCATTGTTTGTATTAGACTTACTATATGCAAATTAGATGCAAATGAGTTAGGTTGTCCATTTTTTAAAAATATTGAAGCAGGTATCATGTCTGTTTATTGCATTATTGTTGCCGTTAATAAGATAGGCCTCTTTTATTTTTCTTTTGCAGTCATTTATTTCTATACATACAATTTTCAGGTTGGAGGGAACTTTAATTGAATGTGAGAAATGTTTAATTATCTGTTACCAAATCCTCAAATAAATAATGGAAAGATTTTAAATAATGTATCTATATATGTAAAATATATTATAATTAATGCTTTTATTTACTGTGCCCCAAAAAGCCAAAAAATAATTGTTTTCTTCAACTACAGGTAGAGTTTTTATATTTAACTTGAAATAAAAGCATAGAATGTCAGATATTAAATAATTGAATTAATTAATTTCTAGATACTCCACACTTTTATTTTAAGTTAAATATAAAAACTCCAATTATGATGGAAGAAAATAATTATTTTGGGGCTTTCAGTGCACATCTTGCTTTTATTTTAAGCTAAATATAAACCTTTGTTTGTGGTTAAAAAATCATTTGGAGGGGGGGGGGTAGTGTACAGTAAATAAAACCATTTATTATAAATTATTTTTCATACATATTATAATTAATTATTTAGTTGTTTATTTAATAAAATATAAATTTATTATTAATTATTCGATGAATGTATTTAATTTTAGATTGTTTAAACATGATATGTTAGTATTATCTCTTGTTTCCAGTAGATCTTCTGCTCACTGAACCTGGGTTCATGCATAATGGGCAGTTATATGGCTTGAGGTTTATGTTTAGTGTTATGGCCATCCCATTGATAATGATTTTATTACTTCTCTAATGCTGGATGACACAAAGGGATATCCTTTAAAATCAATGCACCACATTTTATTTTATTTATAATTAGAAATTAATGAATAGTACTAAGTGGCTAAAGGGCATTGATGATGATCAGCATGTTTTAGTATCCCAGCATTATTTTTTGTGAGTTTTTATATTCTAATGAATTAGCATTTAAGTTTGTACATTCAAATTATTGTATTGTATTGCTACCCTATGTTTTGCAATGGCTAAATAATTGACCTGATCTATAGGAGACCAAGGTTGACTGTTGATTTTATTTTTTTTGATCTTTCATGATGATGAATGATTGCTATTACTTTTTTGTAATGCTGGTGAACTTAGTTTTTGCTGATTGCTCAGACTCATTGCTCCCATTTATTATATATTTTGTGTATTTAAATTTGAATCTTTGATTTGGGGTTGATGATGATGCTTTTACATTACCTCACTTTACCCCTGAGTCTGTACTATTACAACATTGATATATTATTCAATCATTAACAGTGCACTAAAGTAATTATAAAATTCATTTCTTTAAAATTTATTAATGTTTGAAGCAACATTTTTTTTAAATAAAACACTCCAGATATGATAGTAAGCATTTTCCGCATGAATTATTCAAAAGCTTAAACAATATACAAATTATACATTGGAGCAAGTTTGAAGCAGTCTCCTCTCTTTACCTTGGAAGCATAGGCTACCACTGGTTATAGCTAGTAAAATATGAAAGCATGCAAGGTTATCTAGATTATTTTTAAATGCTTTTATTTAGCTTACAAACTCTACTCATTTATGTGTTTAGGATAAATTTTGTAATCAAGATTTAACAGACTTCTATCAAATGGATTTTCTTCAAATTTTGTCCATATGCTAGAAATAAATGGCTATGTAATATGGCAATGAAATATTTAAAGTTGGTCACTTGGCTTGTTTATTGCAAAGGGGTTGGTAAAGCAATTTTTAAACATGTTGATATAGTAATTTAAAATTAACATCTTTGAATTGTCATAAAGAATATATTCATTTTAATAATACACAAATGATTAATTTTAATATATATGAGTTTACACATGGAAATGTATATACACACTAACATTTATATCCAAGATAAAACCACTAAACATCACATGATCACCTTCTTTATACTAGCACATAATTGTTGTAAACAAAGGCAAAACTCTCCATACAGTAGTGCCACCCTGTGACAAACAGAGTAATCAATGAATGCCAGAAGGCTTGTGCATAAAATCCCTATCTAGTGTCTACTCATCCAATATCCCCAGACTAGTTTCTGGCTTGTGACCATCATCAGTGAGAAGTTTGGATCTGAGAGCACTGCACCTAGATCTTAGGATCTAATGCAACCCTCCAGCAGCCACGTTTTAACTCTACTTTACTACAAAACTATGAGAATAAAATTGAAAACATTGTTAACATCTTCAATCTAAGCTCAGTAGCTTATATATTCATTTGGTCTGAACTCAATTCAGCTCCCATACATTTTGGTGTCTTTGGCACAGGGTGGCACTACTGTATGGAGAGTTTTGACTTTGTTTACAACAATTATGTGCTAGTATAGAGAAGGTGATCATGTGATGTTTAGTGGTTTAACACTAATCCTACCTAATAGGATAGTGGTGGCTATGGTTGTTTAGAGCCCAAGACACCAAAATGTATGAGAACTAAATTGAGTTCAGACCCATATGACTATACAAGCTATTGAGCTTAGCTTGAAGATATTAACAATTTTTTCAATTTCATTTTCATAGTTTTGTAGTAAAGTAGAGTTAAAAGGTGGCTGCTGGAGGGTTGCATTAGATCCTAAGATCTAGGTGCAATGCTCTCAGATTCAAGGCTCCTCACTGATGATAGCCACAACCCAGAAACTAGTCTGGGGATATTGGATGAGTAGTCACTAGATAGGGATTTTATGCACAAGCCTTCTAGCATCTATTGATTACTCTGTTTGGCACAGGGTGGCACTACTGTATGGAGAGTTTTGCCTTTGTTTATATCCAAGATATTTCATTTATAAAAAATAATAAACATATTAAACCATATTATAGTTTCACAAGACATAATTAATTCCATGTTGAAAACATGTATAAATTATACATATATGTGTGTATTATCATTATTTCCCTACAAATCAAAGTTATTAATTAACATATTACAGTATTTCTAATGGTAAGTACAATTTTTTCCCCTTTTTAACAAAAAATTGCTAGATTCAATTTGGAAAATTCTTTTAAAATTCAGGCTTTTATGTCTTCATTTACAGTAAGAAAGATTTTCCCCAGTTTATTTTTTTTTTAATTTCAAAATAAATCTTTTATGAATTAATCTTCTGTTTTGAGATGTATAATTTAAGCCAAAATTTGTTTACTTTTAAACTTGTAAAATAAACACTTTAACTGCAAAGTTAATTATTTATTTCAACAAATTATTTTTTATCCACCAATTATTATCTGTTCATGAAGTATATCTCCTGTATGCATACTATATGATATATGCAGCTATAGTAACTTGATTTAGACTTCCTTCCATATTACATAGACTGCATATATATAAACTATATTATGATACTTTTTCAATAAGCTGGTTATTTCCTGAAATCTCTTGATAAGCTGATCCATTCTAAAATAATAAACTGGCTTACTGACATCTTCAGGAAAGGGTATAAATCTGGTAACTGTTGACATTCAGATACTATGATTTGGTAGTCTTCAGGCATGCCATTTAATACATATATATATATGTATATATATATATGTATGTATGTGTGTGGGGGTGTATTGGTTATGAAACACAAAAAAGCTGAATACTCGGTCTCTTGCCTTCAGTTACAACTTTATAATCATAATGCTGTATAATTATTGTAAGTGTTTAATGATTTTTTTAATTGTATATAGAATATTATATTTTAATTATGGACTTTTTTATATTATAATATCAGTATTATATAATGTGCCATTTATTTATATATGGTACAAATATATTGGCATTTGGTAAAAGCTAAAAGAAAAACATTTTAGATTTTTTTTTAATTAGCGTAATTCATTTTTTTTAATGTGCAATGAAAGTTAAAAGTAAAAGTTAAAATTGGAAATAATAAAAGATACTTTCAATTAGTAAAATCTTTCTAACTCTGATTCAAGATGGCAGAATTATGTTAAAAAAAGACTTTATAACTTAAATTTAAGAAAGCATTTACAAGATTATTATCTTGTATGCTGATAAAAGGACAAAGAAAATATGTGCAGAAGTCTGAAAACTAGACCTCGAGTATAATAGAAAGAATACAAGTGTGATTAGGGTCTTGTCTGTTCTTCTTTTTTTGGCTGGTCCTGGATCATAAAATATCCAGGACCAGGACCACTCTATGCTGAAATAATTCATCATGCAGGAGTAGGCTAAGGCTTTTGCTGGCATTGTTCATGAAGACATCCACCAGAAAAGCTTTCATGACTAGCCTTTAGGATGGACTAAGAACAAGTTAAAACCAATGGCCACAAGCTCATTCTACCTCATGAAAAACCATGCATGGTAATTGTGAACTTGCTGAACTTACCAGTAAGCTACAATTAATTATTACCAATTGTGACTAAATTAAGCTTATAATATAATCCTGATAAAGACATTAATTTTTTTTATTCAAGAGACTTTAATTTTAAAGAACTTTCTAGAAGAAATTTGGAAGTGAACTGTAATTGTTAAACTGTTTTTAATTAATTGATTCATGTCTGGATTAATGTGTGTGTATTCTTTCCAACTTATTAGTGATTTATTTTTTAAATATTTTTAATTTGTTTGAATAAAATATTTTGCTTTTATCAACTTTTCATTGTATATTTTTAATTATAGTTTATTAGAATTTAAATGTGTAATTTACCTTTGCCAATAGTTATTAACTAAGTCCCAGGTGTATTACTCTCTGAAAAATAACTCAGTTATGGGAAATCAAAACCACAATTCTTTACATTATTTTATTCTTAATTTATGATGTGTGACATGACAGATTTCAGCAGATTCTTGTATGAATCCTGGCATCCTTATAAAAATAAATAAAAGGTTGATTCCACTGGTAGTGGAGGTCATAATAATTAGTAGGTCAGTTAATCAGGAAATAATAGTTATGTTTTTAGAAATATGAATGAAATATTTATATTTTTCATCTTCATAGCTTGATTAACTTTTACTTATATAGTGTGTAAAATAAGGTCTAACAGAAACTAGCAAGAATATGAAAAACATTACAATATATGGTCTCTTTTACAGATTCTTGCCTCTGTAGATGTAAGAAGCAGGATTAAAGTTTATTAAAAGCCACCATGATTTTACTTTATGTAAGCCTTATAGTTATGATAACTTATATATGTGATGTGATGTATTATGGCTTCTCCTTAAACGAAGTCAAGAATATCTCAGCAATTATGCCCAGATAAACCTGTTAGCCACTTTCTTTTACATTCCCCACTCTAAATTTACCCATAATCTGCTCTATCCCATTTCCACAACATAATTTTTGTCAACTCTATAACCTTTATATCTAAATCCCTCTTATCTTTTCCCAAACCCAGCATAAAAACCAATAATTCACTTTCTGTATAATCACTCTTTTCATATTTATTTTTCCACAACTTCATTATGTGATGTGATGATGTGATGTGATGTATTATGGCTTCTCCTTAAACGAAGTCAAGAATATCTCAGCAATTATGCCCAGATAAACCTGTTAACTACTTTCTTTTACATTCCCCACTCTAAATTTACCCATAATCTGCTCTATCCCATTTCCACAACATAATTTTTGTCAACTCTATAACCTTTATATCTAAATCCCCCTTATCTTTTCCCAAACCCAGCATAAAAACCAATAATTCACTTTCTGTATAATCACTCTTTTCATATTTCATAATGAGTTTTTTAATTCTTTCTTTACACTTGCACAATATATAATCCTTCAGCTTAATATTAGTACTCATTCCCTAGTTCATAAAAAAATACATAAATCCTTCTACGGAAGTGTGCATTTCACAGTTTCAGCAGTGCAGTATTTGGCTGTTGTTCACATGTGCAGATTCCCAGATAAAAAGCTGCATGCTAGTAGTAGGTAGAGAGAGAACTGTCACTCACACACTACTGACTCTGTCTATTTTTGATAATATTCAATTCAATGACTTAATAAGTCTTATTACTTTAATTCTTTATGCAAGTATATTATATAATCCTTAAACAGCAAAGTAAAACAAGAAGACTAGATTTCATTTTTAAATGAATTGATCAAGCTTAAACTGTAACAATTTAGGTTATTAGGAAGTAAAAAAGGTAATTCAATGGGTGATAATTATTTTAACTTTGTGATCTGTAAAATAATATCTGCACAGGATCTTTGGACAAATGGCTACCTAAAACTTTATTTTAACAAAAAAAAACCCATGAATTTACTTAATAATGATGTCCATATTTATTTTAATCAAAATAATGAGGCATCACTGTGGTGGACTGAATTTTTTGACGATTTACATAATAGAAATGAAAGCATCCATTTCTTTATGCCAGCATTTTTGCATGGCATCATAGCATAATTTAAAACTGTTAAATTAGCAGTGGAAATTTTTAGTAACAAATTTATTCCATCCACAGGATTATGTAATACTGAGGTAAAAAATATTTTATTTTCTCTTTTAAAAGATTGTAAATGTGTATAATTCAGTGTTTATTTACAGTTTTGTGCCAGGTAGAATTTTAAAGGTCTAATATTTGTTTAGGATTTTTATCAAATTTATACATAAATTTTGTGTTTATATGTTTGTTTCGGTTTACACAATATTAAAGCAATGGCTACAAATTGACTGAAGCAGCACCCCCACAAAATTTAGTTATAAGCTGCCATTGCTTTAGAATTTATAGTATTGATATTAGATTAATTTATCTGTAGATTAATATATTCAAAATGTTAGGTAAGGATTTTAAGCTAAAATGTATATCTGAGTGTAACAAATCTTCATCATCATCATCATTGTCAATCATTATCAATTCACTGCAGGATAAAGGTCTCTCCAAGTTCAATCCATCTTATCCAATCTCTAGCCTCTTTTCTCCACATCTCCTCTGTGCACTTTCTTATTTCAATCCACCTTACATGTGGCCTTTTTCTGGGTCTTTCACAATCTGAATTTTCTTAGTTTCAATTCAATTAATGTCTACATGCCTCACAAAACTTATAATGTTAATTTTGATACTTGTCTAATTCATACTCTCCCACTAGTGGATTTAGATTAGTTTCATCAATCATCATCAGTGTTAAAAAAGTATTTATATACATGTGATTTTTTAAAAAACAATATATCAGACTATAATTTTATCTTAAAATATACAGAATCAGACTGAGGCAGTGCAATTGATATATTGACACAATGACCCACATTTATCAAAGTCCCAAGCCTGCGTGACCTATTATGTCTTTTGTGAAAATCAAAAATTAAAACAGTTTATCACTTTCTAAACGTAACTATGTTTCCTTTTCTTTTTCTTTGTCAAAAGTCTGTAATTTGTAGCCCTTGCACTAAATATCACATAGAAAACAATACAATTATAAACGCAATGATTAGCCTGTAAATTGTTACATTTTAATTTACATGTGTCAAACTTACTCCAGTCACAACTTTGACATCTTCCACTTTAGATAAATGCAGTAATGATTATTACTAATTATTTATTAAACTAGAGATTATCTCTAGGCCAGATATAAACTTTAAGTAGTTAAAGATTAATATATCTGATTTTTTAATTAAACACACTCCTTTCCCTGTATAATATTTTATAAATGTATTAAATAACATTCATACCACAACACATTCTTTTGAAATCGTAAGAATAAAGATACAATAAAAGATAAATGACATCCAAGATGCATTTCATGCTGAACCAGCACTCATCAGTTGACCCAGGTCAACCATCTCTCATACATATCGTTATTATATGTGCAGTATTTTTCAATAGTAAATTGTGACATTTTGATTTACAAGTGTCAAATTTATTCCAGCCACAACTCTGATACCTCCATTCCAAATAAATATAG
This sequence comes from Epiperipatus broadwayi, assembly GCA_028023455.1. NCBI lineage: Eukaryota > Metazoa > Onychophora > Udeonychophora > Euonychophora > Peripatidae > Epiperipatus > Epiperipatus broadwayi. The sequence continues at coordinate 1,932,687 of JAQFVV010000172.1, forward strand.
TAATGATTATAAATGAATGGCGTAAAAGTTTGACAATGGTAAATGAAAATATAACAAGTGATGCTTATCAGTAATCAGGTAACTACTGAAGTGTATACCTATATGTTTTTACAATATAATGTGAAATCAGCGTAGGTCATGAACGATTTTCATTAGTAATTTTATCTATTGAAACAGAATTCACACACACACAAATAATCATGATGATGTTATGAATGGATTCACAATAAAACGTTCAAAAAAATTATATATTGCATTACATATATTTTTTTGTTGTTTTCTTAAATACTGATTCAATAAAATTACACTCAATCGTACTTATAATTTTTAAATAATAATAAATAAGTAATTATTTATACATTACAAGAACCAATTTGTGCAGGTTTAACTCTATCAATAATTGAGTAAACAAAATAAAATGCATATAAGGCCAAAAATTATATACTTTTTTCCTTGAAATTTTTTTTTTTTTTTTTAGCGAATTCTGATTTAAAATAAATAAAATTTTTAACAAAGCGAATCGATCTTAACTTGATTTGTGCTGATTGTAAAGCAATATGTCTATATCTGCGGATAAAATCGTGTGTAAAAAGCCTCCCTCCTTCATGAAAACAGTACACCAGGCCCCAGTGGCATAACTAAATAAATTGGGTCCAAAGGGATAAATTTATAAGACGTAGTCAATAATTGTTTTCATGGGAATATATTTTAATTGCTTTGCTATAGATTTTCAAGTTTATGGGCCCTTAGAATGTGTTGGCCCGCCGGCATTGCCTTCCTTTGCGACTCGGCAGTTACGACACTGCCTGCCCCCCCCCCCCCATTTTTTCTCAGACTGGCTTTGTACGTAATTCTACTTAAATTACAACTGGCCAAAATATTACATATAATTATATTTAACTTAAATTTTTGTGTTTTTTTATTTGTTTGTTTATTTGTTTTAACTTAAAACATATATTAAATTACATGTCTTGTATTCTTTTAGTTATAACATGTATTTAATGATTAATTTTATATTCATTTTTTTAATATCAAAGTTTTTTAATTAATTAATTATTATAAGAAAATAAAATTAATTGCAGAAACAATGTATTGCATTAAATAAAGAGTAAATGAAATGTATTATTAATCACATTTATTAATATAATCAATGCATAGAAGGTTATTCCGTAAAACTTGCCATGTTTTATATGTTAAGTAATGGATGTCTTTAAAATAAACTTATTCAAATAAAATTTATATATATATAGTTTGATATATTTACGTTTACTTTAGATATATATATAGTTTGATATATTTACGTTTACTTTAGATGAACGTTTTTTTTTTAAAAAAAAAAAAGATTTAAAAATATCTCCTAGATTTAAAAAAAAAAAAAAAAATTCACTATGTGAGAAAATATAAAGATTATTTTTTAGCCTTAAAATGTATATAAAAACACATATCGGAAACTTGAAAAATGAAGAACTTAAGAAGATTGAACTGAAAGGATAAAATTAGTGAGAACTGTTTCCAAAGACTTTTTTTTTGTATGTTTCTAAAATAATCAGGGTTATCTCTACTTTTTTCATAGGGAGAGGGTGAAGGGATATTGTGCGAAGTATAAATACTGTTGAATGTTATTTTTTTTATATAATTAATGGAAATATTGATGTTCTATATGTTAGGGATCAGACTGAATTAGAGTCAAAATGAGTATGACAATAATATTGGTATCAACAAGGGCTCTGAGAGTGTTCCATCATCGGATTTTCTATGATATGGATGGCTGAAGAGTTGGGGGGGAGGTGGACAAGATTCAAGCTTGTCCATTAAAGTTTGAAGATTTTCTATCTTAATATAAACTGAGCACTGATTGTATATATGTATGAGAGATGGTAATGTGGACCAATTGATGAGTGCTGGTTCAGCATGAAATACATATATTGGAGATCATTTATTCTTTTCACATGTATGTGATCATGTGTATCAGTTGTATAAGATATAGTGGATAACTATCAGGAACTTGACAGTTTGAGTTCAAGTCCTATTTACATTGTTTAGTATAGATAATTTACATGTCTTTAAATATTATAATAAGTAAATACTATATTCGTGTGTCTGTGTTAATATATATGCTCACCATCTCTAAATCTGAAATTTTAGTTGAATAACCTGAAAAATTATTGCATCAGGTTTAGGATTTTTCTTAACAATAAACTAACTGGCAGTATTTGTCAGAAAATGGGTATCTAATCAATTTTAGCTTGAGATAAAGCACACATTGAAGAACATTTAAATCTTCACTACGCAGAAAATTCGTGAATAATGCTTTTTCCATCACTATTTCTCTGGGAGAGCTATTGGAAAGACTTTTACCCTTTTGTGAACTATTAAAGGAATATTTTATCTTATCTATACATAAATATGTGTATACACATAAATGAAGTAGCTGAATAAAAATTATGAAAGTAAGATTACATTTGAATGTAATTAAATAAAATATGTATAAATTTTATTTAAGTGGTTGGGCATACAGTTAAATATTATTAGAATTTTTGATATAGTATATTTGCTATTTATAACAGACAAATATAACTTCTGTCTATGTCTGCTGTGTTGTGGTTTAATTTTGTCTTTGAATAATATGGAATTAGAAGAAAGACTATTTAATAATTTTTATTAGTCAATCACTAGGTTAAAAAATGTCACTCAATGGACATGCAATGGTTTCTGTCTGCTTTTAACAGCTGGTGAAGAGGTATAATCGTGAACATATGATCAAAGACGTGTAAAAAGGATGTATGATCTCTAAGAGGTACATTTCATGCCAGCACTCATCAGGTGATCCAGATCACAATTTTTTACAAATATTTTTATCATTGTTTACTAGATAGATAGATAGATAGATAGATAGATAGATAGATAAGATAGATAGATAGATAGATAGATAGATAGATAGATAGATAGATAGATAGATAGATAGATAGGTAGGTAGGTAGGTAGGTAGGTAGGTAGGTAGGTAGGTAGGTAGGTAGGTAGGTAGGTAGGTAGGTAGGTAGGTAGAGAGTAGAGAGAGAGAGAGATAGATAGATAGATAGATAGATAGATAGATAGATAGATAGATAGATAGATAGATAGATAGATAGATAGACAGATAGATAGATAGATAGATAGATAGATAGATAGACGCACGCATGGACGGACGGACAGACAGACAGACAGACAGACAGACAGACAGACAGACAGACAGACAGACAGATAGATAGATAGATAGATAGATAGATAGATAGATAGATAGATAGATAGATAGATAGATAGATAGATAGATAGATAGATAGATAGATAGATAGATAGATAGATAGATAGATAGATAGATAGATAGATAGATAGATAGATAGATAGATAGATAGATAGATAGATAGATAGATAGATAGATAGATAGATAGATAGATAGATAGATAGATAGATAGATAGATAGATAGATAGATAGATAGATAGATAGATAGATAGATAGATAGATAGATAGATAGCAATTACTACAGTTTAATTGATAAGGGTCAAACTTACTACCCACACAATTTTGATGCAAACCACTTAATGGAAGTATATTAATTTTTATTAATCATTCATTCAACTAGAGATTATCCACTCAATGAATAATATTTCTATAGTATAATTTTCAATATACAACTCTAATGATACAGTGCAATTTCAAAGAAACCATCACAGTACAATTTTAAAGAAATCATCTCCAGTTCACTATTCATAGAATAGTTTTTATATACCACATGTATTGTATTTCACAATGAACCCTTCAGAGAGAAATTGCTTGTCTCTTTTCATTTTATATTTCTTCTTTCAATTATAATAGCTTGTAATTGATCATTAGCAACCAATATGGCTATTACATCATTGGAAGGGTAAAATGAGAGCAAAGAATAACAGAAGTGAATTTTGACATATGCAATCACCAGATATTTGGGGGAAGGGGTTAGACTATTAATAAAAAACTTTATTTCTCAATAATTGAAACACTGCATTTTTGTATTTCTTCATTTTCCTCAGGGTCATTTCAATAAAATGATTAAATTTGCCCCTTTTTGTATCCTTGAAATAATCTTAATAATGTATATGGGTTTCACCTCTTCCATGATATCATACTTATAGTTATTCTCCTTTCCCATAATGAGTCCAATCTAATGAAAATATTCTCTTAATATAGTAGATATTCAGTATCATTACATCAAGCAATCTAAAGTAACATCATCTGCCATCATTTTATTCAGATATTAAGGAACATTCTACAGGAACTTTTCAGTACCTATATGTGGTACATCAATAGATGATTTATATTTCATTTCCATATAACATATTTGACAAAATAGCAACCCATATACAACATACCCTAGCTGAATATGGACTTTCCATTGTATGATCAGAATATTAAAAAGTTTCTTAAATAAAAACTTTTCACTGATTATATTTTGCATCAATAATTGTTCATGTTTTACTGCCATATAAATTTTGCAAAGTAATGATTCATATATAATGTAAAATAAATGGAGCAATTACATTACCATGATGAAATACATTGTTCTAACTTTTAAATATGGCTGCACAATGGAACCTGTATTTCATCTCAACTTCCGTGCTGATTTGTCTAGTTATAAATATGTAATGATTCACATGCCAAGGCAATAAAATCCAAGCTGAAAATTTCTAAAGGATTTTTCTTCACAATTGGCTTTTAAACTAAAGATTTTTTAACACTAATTACTAAATCAAATTTTGGAAAGTAATATTTCAAACACAATGTCCTGAAGCTGGTCCTCTGAAGAGAATAGCATAATCATTAGCATACTGCAAGCCTATAAGCAAAGAAGATGGAAGTTAGTGTTTTAAATTAAAAATTATAACTTATCTCCTTTACTAAGTTGTCTATAAACTTTTCTAAATGTATCAGAATATTATAAGCAGATAAATACAAGTGTTTTCCTGAAAGTTTGTGGTGATGGTATTTTAGTTGTATCTATATAATGGACTACTTCCATTATCTAATATTAAGTATTAATTGTCTTCAAAAAAATTTAACTTTAAATATTCCAATTATGTACAACCATTAGTAATAGCACGAAGGTTAGTATATGCACAACGTTTTGAGAGATATTATTCTCCTCTCTTTTTCAGATGTTTCTGGCCTGAGTAGTGACAGCACTAGCATGGGAATTGAACCTGGACCCTTAGATTCTTGAATATTGAATTTTAAGATAATGCTCTAACCAAAGGATGGCTATTAACTAGAACAATATCTTAAAATTCAATATTCAAGAATCTAAGGATCTAGGTTTGATTCCTATGCTAGTACTCTCACTGGTCAGGCCTACAATACCTGAAGAAGAGAGGAGAATAATACCTCTTGAAACATTGTGCATATACTAATCTGTGTGCTATTTTCTAATAGTTGAATGTAATTGGAATATATAAATAAATTTTTTCTAAAGACATTCAATACTTAATATTACATGCTGCAATTAGTCCAATATATAATTACAGATAAATACAAGATTGCAAAAAGTATTACATCTACAAAGCTTAAGACTTAGTTGTGATTATAAATTTATTTAAACACACATTGATTACATAAGTAAGGCTGTAACTTCAAGAATATGCGTGTAAAAATGCGATCCTAGGGACCTAGCTTGTAGTTAAGACCTATAGAGGTCCCTACGATCGCATTTTTACGCGTATATTCTTGAGGTTACAGTCTTAGTAAATATTACTTAAGACTTAATGTAAAAGGTAAAACAAAAATGTTCTAAATGCAACAAGAAGATAAATATTGTTAGAATTAGTATTTCTGGTCTATAGAAAATATGACATAATGGCTAGAAATTTGGTCATTATATCAATATAAATTCAAATCTCACATAATATAAAAAGGATATGGAGATTTTGAATTTAAATAACAGCAATTTCAAAATAAAACTTTTAAGTATGATATTAAGGCCACAAAAGTTTAAATGAAATATAAAAAAAAATTAGTTACTTCATATGACATACCTAAAGTATATATTGTGTAAGAGACAAATTTGTAGTTTTGATTTCTCATTTATTTAATTATTTGTAGCATTTCACCTCCATAAGAAAGATTATTAAAAGAAGCTTGCATAAGTAACTATCAGATTATTTAAGATAAGATCGAAGTTAAAGTAATTTTAATATTTCTGCAGTGCAATTTTCACTATAACACTCTCACGCAAGATAGGGAATGGTATCTATCTGCTTTTAACATTTTATGGAGGGATGTAATCATAAACATAAGGACTAAAGACATGTGAAAAAATATCTTTAGTTCATATGTTTATGATTGCTTCCTTCCACAAGGTGTTAAAAGCAGATAGAAACCAGTCCTTATCTTATATGAAAATGGTGTAGTGGAAATTGCAGCAGAGAAATGTTGTTTATTAAATGGATAATCTCTACTTTAATGAATGACTAATAAAAACTATTAATATACTTCCATTAAGTAGTTTGTTTCAAAATTGTAAAGACAGTAAGTTTGACACATCAATTAAACTTAGTATTTGACTACCTACATATATTGAACAATGATAAAAATATGTGTAAGAAATTGTGACCTGGACAACTGATGTGTGTTTGGTTCAGGATGAAATGTGCATCTTCAGAATCATATATCTTCATCACATGCCTTCAATCATATGTTTATGATTACATTCCTCCACAAGGTATTAAAGTGAATAGAAACCAATCCGTACCTTGTGTGAGAATGGTGTAATGAAAATTATACAACAGAAATATTTTTCATTATTGGATAATCTCTATTCCAATGAATGACTAATAAAAATTATTAATATTTTAATATTTCATTTGCATATACATAATAGAGATCACTTCCTTAACATTTCTCATTTAATTATAGTAGGCAGGGAAGGCAGTTGGTCTTTGCAAATATATATAACTATAATGTTTATCTGAAAGTTTGTGATGATGTTAAATGTCTTTAGAAAAATTCAAATTTCAAATACATTCACTGTTCAAAATAGCATACAAGTTAGTAAATATCATAATATTTTGCATGGCATTATTTTTCTCTCTTCTTCAGGTAGGTGTTACTGGCCTGACTATTGACAGTATTAGCATGGGAATCAAACCTGGACTGTTAGGTTCATGAATAAGCTATTTGGTCAAATGGTAATAGTCAGGAGAAATTTCATATACTTTTCTATCAGGGTCATAGTCTTCAGTACTTTATCACTGAACCATATTGTACAAAATGATCAAAGTCTGGAAACAATTCAGAATTTTTGTTTGAATTCATTCTCGGAGACAAAGATGGTGCATTATATAAATCTTCATAATATAACTTACGATCTAATTTAAACTTTACATATGCATCTATTCATAATCAAAATACATTTTTTGGGAGTTTGCAAACAATTTTGCTGAAAAATTGAGAAAGAAATTTCAATTTTTAATTTTATGTGGAATTCGTACTCTACGGTAGAGACATTGGTGATATTAAATTGTATCTAAACTTTGTTCACTACTAATTTATGGAACTCTATAACACTAAAAAATAGGAAACATATACTTAAAAAATTAAACTAATACTTTTATTCACAATAAATGCATTAAACGTTTTTTTAAAGTGCACTAAAAAATAAAAAATAAATTTTCTTTCATTTTCACAGTATTGTAGAGATTACATAGCCAAAATAAAAATGCAAGGTTCTCATGTTAAAAAATGGTTAAGAATATTTTTGAACATGAGTGCCATGCAATTTTATTTTAATCATATATTATTATGAATATTATCAAAGCTGATTTTTTATTTTTTACTTTTTAGTACATTTATGTGAATACAAGAAGGTTTTTTATTACTTTAAAAATTGATATATATTTTGGCATGATACTATGTAAATAAATATAACTTTTTATTGTTATTACCAATTTTTTTACTTATTTATATTTGCCTCAGTAAAACTGTTATAATTGATTGCATAAGTCATTTGTTTATTGTTGTTTCTTCCTTTCACCACTTCTATGCCACCTGTTGTAAACTTTAGTAATTAATAAATGCCAGATACTATTGCTTAATAAATCCTTGCCAATGCTATTCTATCCAATGTTCCCAAACTAGTTTCAAAATTATGGCTATCATGCATGTTTGGGTCCTGGAACCGCATATTTGGACCTTTTCCTCTAACTGCTATTATTTGCCTTTCTGTTATATTATCAAGCTATCAGCCAAACTAAAAAGCATATAAATGTTTTCAATCTTGGCCAACTTGTTTGTAATGTCATACAGATTATAATAAGCTGGAGATAGGTGACAGAGATATAGGATATTTCATTGTTTTATTTATTTAAATGCAAATAAGTTATTTTAATTAGCTGGATTATTTGAAAATATTAGCTTTTAGGATTATCAGGGAATATATATGTATATTTTGATATATATATATATGTGTGTGTGTGTGTGTGAAATGGTGGCTATGTATTATATTATTCAAATATTGTAGCTCTGATGAAGACTGCTGGACAGTTGAAACTAAGGAAAATAAAGAAGTTTTTTTTAAGAAAATTTGTTTGCATTAAAGTGTATATGAAAGAAGTATTATAAGCAATATATATATATGAATTTTTGGATTATATATTGTACATATAAGATGTATAATATTCAACTTTTTCCCCATACATCATGTCTGCTGGAGAATGGCTTTTATCTACCAATAATTGAAAATATGTATCAAAATGGAGCCTTAGAATAACAGAGATTTCTTGAACCCTATTGACTAAAATTCTACTTTTGTAATTTTCATGACTTCTGTGTACAGGTACTTTTCAGTATTATGTAAATGAATCAATCATGCTCCATTCTATGGACATGATGAGAGATGAGTCACATCTCTAATTCATCCATTTCTCCATTCTGACTGTTCTTTGCCCAGAACTTCAATTCCATATATCTCTTCTGATTTCTTATATCATCCAGCAAGGTCAATTTTCTCCATCCTTTTTTCTTGTTCACATTCCTTCCAAAACATCCTCGATAAACTATTTTTTTTCTTTCACAGATTCATTTTAATTATCAAACTAATTTCTCCATGATTAAATTTCAAAACAATTCCAATATGTTTCTAATCCTTTTATTCATTGCCCACATTTCACAACAATACACCCCACACATTGTATTTAATTAACTATTTTTTAATTATTTCTTCAAAGGTCCACAAAATATTTTTTCTCCAATAAGTGTCTCCTTTACCAATGTTATTCTTCTTTTTTCAACTTCTTCCATCCTCATTCAACCAACTACCCAAATATATAAATCCATTTATATCTTTAGCTGCATTATTATGAATAGCAATGTGAATTCTTTTTGTATTTGTAAATAAAAAGTAAAATATTCTTTAAACATTCCATTTCTAGATAAAGGACTTTTGGACTGTCTCTCATAAAAGAACAATGGAGAAAATATAGTATTCACCAGGCTCATTCACCACCAGGTTTAGTCAGCTGTCCAATCGTGTTTTATCTTTTAGTTAAGAATAGCTAAATAACAATTTACTGACCAATATCGGATGATTTGTTGAATTGGATATTCTACAGGCATTTAATATAAAAAAAATTAGTAAAAAAAGTTTTCAACACTTGTTCTGCAGAAATTTCAAACTCATGTCGTAAACTTGGAAGCAGATATGTTACCATTGTATTCTCAGACCTTTATTTATGTATGTAAAGAATAATAAATAATTTGCCATTCTTTGTTAGAATAATATATATATATTGCATATATGTATGGTGTTTACTAAATTATCATTCCGTAGATATATCCAAAATACTTATTAAATATTAATGATGTTTGTTTTTGTTTCGTTTTTTTCAGATCAATCGGAAATTGTAAGTTACTTATTAAACTCCTTTAAAGATATCAATGTAGACCAAAGCAATCTTGCCGGTTTAACTGCTCTTATGAAAGCTGCGGTCCAGGGAAGGAAAAGATGCGCGAAACTTCTTCTGTTTGCAGGTTAGAATGTTACGTTTTCGAAAAAAGCAAGATAACGTGATTAGCGTAATTGTTTTGTGACGTAATTGTTATTGTTGAAAATTCTTGTTAGCATTTTTTATAAAATTCATTTACTGAAGTGAAAATTATTAGATACAGTTTGTAATTACATGTTGGATTATTTCTATCATGTAAAATTGTTAGATGTCAAGAAAAATTTAAACTTTCCAAATACATTTACCTGTTAGTAGTAGCATGCAGGTTAGTATATAACACACATTTTAAATAGTAGTATTCTCTTTTGTTTCAAATGTTGCTGGCCTAACCAATGACAATACTAGCATAGTAATCGAATCTGGAACTTTTAGAATCAAGATGAATATTGAATTTAAAATGAGGCTCTAACCAACTAGGCTATTCTGTTAAAGGTGTCACCTAAATTCAGTATTTATGAATCTAAACATCCCAGGTTTGATTCCATGCTAGTACTATCACTAGTCAGGTTAGCAATACCTGAAGAAAAGAAAATAGTGCACTTCAAAATACTGAGTTGTAGGCTAACTTATATGGTGTTATTAATAGATGAAGGTATTTAAAATGCTTAAATAGTTTGAAACTTTTCCAAAGACATTTAACACTAATTCTAAAATGATGAAAATAATCTAATGCCATAATTACAGACTTCCAGTCAAATACTAATTGATGCAGTGATTAAAAATTAGATAAATAGTAGATAAACAATTAAAAACTATTATTTATTCCACTATTACTATTTATTTAGCATAGAAATTTATTTTTTTAAAACATCTTACCTATTGGTGAAACATCACAAAGCAACCTGCAGAGATTCCAGCCAAAATATAAATTCACTAATGGGTTTTATTAAATCCTTCATTTCTGCTTCTGTTGTCACAAATTTGGTCGTCATTCGCTTGTGATTCCTGTTTATATTTGTCAACATCTACATAGTTCAGTGGGTGTTATGTCATGTTAATAAACAGGTGAATTCATTGATCATGGGCTGTCCTGAATCTGTTAAGACTTAATTTACAAGTAAGAAAATCAAATCCAATTGACTTTATTGTTGGAACTGGAAGAAAAATTATTTGAAATCTCACATGCATTCTATTTTTGACACCATTATTGTTTGATTGTGAATTCTTGGTCGAACATCTAAAAAGGGAACCTTAATTTAAAACAAATCTCAGATCATGAAATTATATTTTGAATTATTGGCAAGTCCAATCTGTTTAATAAGTTTTTATACATTTTCCAAGAGTTGATTTCTCTTTTTGCTATCCAGCAGAGGAATATGTGAAAAAAACAAGAATCCATTGCAAGGAAGTGGATTTGATTGTACCAGTAATATTTGTCATGGTAATATTTTTTACACTTGTTTAATTACAATGAAATAAGATATAAAAATTATAGATAATATTGCATAAATTATATCAGCACTATGTTTCTGATTAATACTGTCAACAATATTTGATTTAATAACAATCTCCCACATAAACCTATATTACACAGAGACTAAGCTCTTCATACAGTAGCACCCCTCAGTGCAAGCCACAGTAATTAATGGATGCAAGAAGATTTGTGCATAAAATCCCTAGCTAGTGCCTACTCACCCAATATCCCCAGACTAATTTGTACTGTATGGAGAGTTTAGTCTCTGTCTAAACAGCTTGTGTACGCATAAAGAATGGTGATCATATGATGTCTAGTGGTTTAAAAAAGCTATATTACCAATAATAAAAGAGTTGGTTGCTTAGAAAGTCATTTTATACTCTAGCAATGAGAATGATAGGTTAGCAGAAACATTTAGGACTAGGTCTCATCATTCTTCTCTTAATTCTAAACTGGACAGGCCGCCATAATATTTGAATCTGTATATTGTGTACTGTAAGCAAATATTTTCCACGGTTTAAATTTACTTATAATTAATATACTTTGGTTATTAATACTAACAAACTATTTTATACATTGCAGTTATTTTTACAAATAAACAGATTGATAGTCCGGATATCATTTGGGTGTGGACTGCTTCCATGTACTTACATTTATAACCCAATCTAGCCTTGAGCATTTGGGGTTTTATTATATTAACAATACATAGTTTCAGTGCAGTTTGACAGTCAAAATTAACTCTTTGTTAGTCTACTTATTTAAACTTCTTTGGATTAAAAATTTCAATCTCTTAGCTCAAGTATCAATTTTTAATGTCAATAAAAATATCTTAAATTATAGATAAAGGTGAGTATCTACATTTATACATAAAAAGGTTGCCTTGGTAACAAATGGATTGAGATTATTGATACTATTTGGTATTGTTTAGATGTAGACATATGTGAGACTGAAATGGAGCTGGATTGGTTACATTGCTAGCAGAAATTGAAGTCTTAGACTAAATCCTAAAAGATTATAAAAGATCTAGAAAGTGATCACATATGAGATGTATGGATGAAATTGCAATAAGGAGTTTGCTGGTTTTAGTGTGGAGAGAGGCAGATTCATGTTTGAAAATGGTGATGATGATGATAAAACTATACGTTCTTATTGCTAAACTAGTAAGGAAGTTAATTACTGCTTTATAAAGTTTTAATTAATCAACCAATTAAATCGCTATTAACAAATTCAACTTGAAAATAACCAGCCAATCAGATCTTCCAGAACAGTTGTTTCACAGTATCAACAACATTCTTCAGCTGACAAAAAACTCGTATGATTCTAATAAAGTGTAATAATTCTGTTCATATAAATGCCAAATGCACCAATTTGGTTTTGAAGCAGGAAAATAATCACAACATGGCCTTTTTAAATATGCACTTAAAAATCAGCAAATAAGATTAAGGCAGAGTTGATAATGGCTACAAATTATCACTTTTAATATTAATTAACATTCCACTGTTATATATCAAATTTGCATGCTAATAATTATGAGTTAACTACTTTTTAATAAAGTTTAAACAAAATAGCTAAATCGCCATCAATGTACTCTTATAATTCTTCTACACTCTACTCTTTTGCCACCTAGTGTAAACTTTAGTAATCAATAGGGGCTTGATCAAAGCTATAAGCTAGAAACTAATCCGGGGCTACTTGTACAGGACAACACTAGATAAGAGTTTAATAAGCTCTGTCACTTAACATCTATTGATTACTAAAGCTTACACTAGATGGCAAAGAGGAAGGATTTGCTAATGAATAGCAATAGGTGTAAGCGAAGATCATGTACTATTCTTTTGGTCATATGATGTATTATTGTCTTTGTATCACCTCTGACCAAAACATAAAGGAACAAACTAAGATCACCATATTATATAGAAACTGAACATGGTTCAGATCTAGATATCCATGCAAGCAAATAGGCTTATATCGAAAAAATTAAAATGTTTTTGAATTTGGGCTTGAAATTTGTTATGGCCACTAGAGGAAACGTTTATTAGCTTCAAAAAGTTCAATTGTACTTAGCAAAAAGCTTCTCACTGGTGAAAACCATAAGCTAGTAACTAATCTGGGGATATTGGATAGGACAAATGCTACTTATGGGTATCTATTGTTTATTAAAGCTTTCAATATATGGAGAAAGAATAGAGAGAGTAAAAGAATTTGCTAATGGGTAGCAATATGTGTAAGCTAAGATTGTGTGATGTCTATGTTTATTAATTTTGGCATCATATTAAAACAACAAGCCAATCAGATCTTCCAAGACAATTGTTTCACATCATCAACATTACTCTTCAAATGAAGGGAATCCAATGACAGATTGGTAAAAAACACGTTATCTGTGAAGTGATTCTTGTTTAAACCTGTATAAATTAGGTGAACCATATATTTGAACAACTTCATAGTATCCTTACATAAGGCAATCCAACTTAGGCTGTGATATCATTTCCATTAATTTAATGCTGAATTTTACATATTACAACAATATTCATATTTGCCACCTTTATAAGAACCCAAGAAGGAGTTGGAAATGACTCCATTTTCATCTTCTTAAACAATTGAATGATGATGTAAGATGATGTGATCTATTCAAGTGAATATAGGTGGCGCTAGAAGATTTTCATTAGTTTCTAAAATTATTCTATGGTTGAATCACAATATCCAATTTGCTCCAAGAACCTTTAGCATCACACTTTGTTTACAATATGTAGTGTTTACTTTATCATATCTTCAATCTAGAATTACTTTCTGGATGACCCTTGGATATTCTTTATCAAATATCTGAAGATTTTCTGACAAACTATAGCTAGTCATCTATTATTAAGTCAATAAATAGGTATCTATTGTAATGGATAAATAGTTCCATACATAACTTTATTAGAACGTGCCACTAGATAATAAATCTAGACTTCTTTCCAATAACCAATTGTAATTTAATATTGATGGTTAATATAAGAAATTATCAAAGAAAGAAGTTAAGTTTACTTGCAAAATTACATTTCATAAAAATTTTGGGAAGCTATAAATTATAAAATGAAACTATTCCCACTAATAATAAATCTTAAAATAAAAGTCAAGTTTACCCAGCATGGGTTATATTTGGACACCTATTATTAATATGTTATATTTTATAATTCAAATAATAGTCAGTAATAAATGAAACAAAATAATTTATTATTAAACAATAATTTATTTTAAAAAAAATAAAATAACAATAATGTCATTGTAATAGTTACCAATATCTAAAATAATACATCAAAATGGTAGTTGTAACTTATGCCACATTGCCTTGGGCATTTTTTTTATGATTTGAGTGTTTTTTTCCCATCAATGATTTCAGCCATTTTTTAATTTTTTCTTTCCATCAATGATTTCAGCCATTTTTGAATAGAAATTTATCACTTGCATGCTTCTTGTGGCTTGTTGATGATACTGCAGCATCACCCAGTGGCCACATGTGGCATTAGTTACAATTACCATCAAAATCAACAAACCCATGTATGATCAACAATCTAAGACATTGTCAAAACAAACCAAGCTACCCTTATCTTGGTACCTAGGATCACAGTAACCTATACACTGAGGGCTATAAAATTAAGCAGTGGATGAAATGCTTGTTATATATAAGCGTAACTCTCTTCTATAATATTCTAGGTAATGGCATAAAAATAACTATTCTGAACATTTTATATATAAAATATTAATTCATCATCATTGCCATATTATTTATAAAAATCTCATATTATCCATGCTGAAGAAAGTATTCACTACAAAAATGAAATCATTACAAAATAAAACCATAATAATTTATAACTGGAACTAACTAATAATATCAAGCTAAATACATTAATAATATCTCAGTTGCCAATATATACAGTATCAGTCAAATCTCACATATATGAAATAAATATTTATTACCATTTAAACAATCATTATTTAAAATTATAAATGTAATTAAATAACACATTATATTTTCCTGAAGGTTTGTGATGATAGTGTTCTAGTTGTATTTTTATATTGGACTATTTCCATCATCTAATATGTGTATTAAATGTCTTTAGAAAATTTTAACTTTATTTAAATATTCCAAATACTTTCAACTGTTAGTAATAGAACATCAAACAGGTATATTTTTATAATCTGTATTTAAATATGACATCTATAAAATAAAATAAACTATCATTTATTACATCTGTATTATTTATTGAATATTATATTTAAAATGTTTTGAAAATATTACTTGCATATAGCTTTGATAATTACAGACATAGTCATTGAGGCACTATTTAAGAATTGACAATTTAAAATAATTAATATATTTATGTAAAAAACAATTTATTATAAATAAAAAATATTTAATAAAGATTTATAAGTTGTTTTGTAATTTTAACTTGTTTACCAGTAGAAAGTGTTAATGTTACCCAAATTTAAGCCAAAGCAGAGGATCCTTCTTTCAAAATGGTGCTTCATTTGAAATATAGAAGATAGGCCTAAAAATATATAGAAAAATCATGACATTTACAGTAGTTGATAGTTATGAGGTAATCCTATTTATGATAAATGAAAATATGAAGAAGTAGATTATCCATTTGAGTCTTGGTTCCCAATTTCTTGGGACAAAAACTATTTATTTATAAGTTCATTTTGAGAGTTTAAAATCCAATGTTTTCTCTTTTGCAAGTCAGCAGCTAATGACTGTGCTCATGTGATCAAAACAGTTTTCTTAATAAGAAATCATTCTTGGATACTTTCCAATAGAACAACAAATAATGCTTCAGTCTATTTAAAAATACATTCAAAACAAATAATTGTCATGTGATCTATGACTCTTATTTTGACTATTTACAGTCTCTGCCTTAAGTCTTATGTGATGTTATATTCCTAAGACTACTAATATATGGTATGGATGAAGATCTATCAGCCCCATATAGTTATTTGAGTTGGATAGCTGGGTTTGAAGACATGTAGGTGTCTGAAAATTTGATTTTCAACTCAATAGATAACTTTTAGATAAATGCTGGCTTTTGGTTGGTATTTTTAGATCTAGTGTCTGAACCTATCCTGGAACCTCTCTGAGGAGTGTCAAAGCACAAAATAATTGTCAATTCTTGAAAATTAAAATTTTTAAATTAAACACTTAAATTTCTTTTTGCATTATCATTTAATAAGATCTTTTTATTTACAAGAAGTGTATATAATGCCTTTAAATAACAATAATAATGCTAACTTAATATTTTAAAATATCAATGATGTCACACTTTTAAATTAATAAAATTTCTTTCTATACATTTAATTAATTTATACAGCAATAAAATATATTCCAAAGGAATATACTATTTCACTATATAAATTTTAGCTAAAAAGTTAAACAATAAATGAATCCATACAAAACTTGATTTGTACATTAAGCAGAGCCCCCTTCACTATTCAACTGTTATATAGTTGAGATTTTGTTTAATCATAGACTATGTAAGGCTGATTTGAATTGAAATTATCATCACCTTACAATTTAAGATCAACCAATGAAATTTTATAAGTCGTATGATTCATTTGAATTATTCTACTCATGCTTGAAAAATAAGCTATAGTCTAAACACTTCAAGGTTTACTCAACTATTAGTGTTTGACTATCTATTTTCTCTAAAGTGAACCCAATCAACAATAAATTATATGAAATGTTTGTGTCCAATGTGATTCTTTGATGTCAATTTTTCACAATGGTGCCTTCTATGCCTACAACCTGAAGTTTGAATCAAGTCAGATTTTTTCATTACCCACCTAACCATCCAACAATTGGTCAGTAAATGGGAATCTAAATATGTATAACTACAGGGTAGAACAATATGGGGGAAATGTTCAAACCCTCATCACTTGGCAATTATGAAGTTGAGTACTGCCATTTCCATACCTCTTTCTCTATGATGGGGCATTGAAGAAACCTTTGTCTTGCAGTAGTAGACAACTTATTTAAAAAGCTGTTTATCATTACCATTTTATTTACTTACTGCATGGAAGAACATTTATTATTAAAATAATACCAAGTCCAAGTTCATGCTACCAAATTCACTGCATGATTCTCAAATACAGAGTAAATCTTAAAGACTTTTTATATGGTTAAGAACTTTGTAATTAAATTGAATATTTCCTTCAGATAGCAGAAACAATCAAGTTTTTATGGTTAATGCAATACCAAGTCCAATGTCATGCTACCAAATTCATGACCTGACAGTCTCAAACAAAGACTTCTTTATATGGCTAAGAAATTTGTAATTAAGGTGAATATGTCTATCAAATAGCAAAAACAGCCAAGTTAACTAGACCCCCTAAATAATTGATCACATATGAAAAGAAATGATTATAATATTGATGAAAAGAGAAACATAACATGACTGTAATGAGATATGAGAAAGTATTGGGCATAAAATAAATTACAAAAATAACACACTGTGTGTTTGTTTAAACAAATCATGAAAAATCATGAAATACTATGTAGTAAAGTAAATGCTGATAAATGTATTAGCTTACTTTTATATATATACACCATCATTATATTTTAAGCAATGCATGAAAAATGCAGAAATTTGTAATTGTAAATATTTGCAAACATGTGTTTGTGTATAAAACATCTATTTATTTGTGTATATACCTATTCATGGAACAGTCAAGTCCGAAAATGTACTATGATTACTTATAAGCCAGATTTCCAAAGAGTCATTTTTAATTGAACTTTTAAACAATACTCAACTTTTGATATATCAATGTATCTGACAAAATAGGTTAGCATTGTTGTAACAAAAGATGGGCATTATTTACAAGTTCGATTAAAAATGATTCTTTTGGGACCTGGCTCATAAATTATCTTAGTAACGTTTTTGCACTTGAATAGGTTTATATTATTAGCGTCACATATTTGATAAGCCATAAAAGTTATTTAAATGTTAATTAAAATTGTTAGATATATATATATCAATATGTATGTTTATGGACAATTGAAATCTTAAACTGGATTCCAAGAGATTGTAAAAGACCCAGAAGGAGACCACATATGAGATGGATGAATGAAATAAGAAAGTATGCAGGGGTGATGTGGAGAAGAGAAACTAAAGATCGGAGAAGATGGATTAAACTTGGAGAGACCTTCATCCTGCAGTGGATTAATAATGGTTGATGATGATGATGTCTATGAATATATAAAAATATATACATTTACATGCAAATCACACATTTCAACAGTCAATACTTAAATAAAGCCATAGAATATTATAAATCTGTAGTCATGGCAACATTCGTATTTTTTAGATTGTTGGTATTCTATTGTTTATTTATGCACTCGTTATAATGTTTTGATTTACATATGATAATCAATTAACTAGTGACACTTATTACTTATTATATATTCATATGTATATTTGGTTGTATATTGTTTGTATATTTATACACATTGTATACATAAGTTTTCAAGATAATATTTTTCTTTATGTTCTGATGTATTTGCCACCAACATTATTATTTTCTATCCTTATCAGTCCATTTCAAAATGAATATCTCTGAGTTTTTCTTGCATCTATATCTTAATTTGTCTGCATCACTCTACAAACTTTCTTGCATCATCCATCCATCAGACATGTGGCATTTTTTTAGGATTTTGTACAGTCTCTTAATATCTTGTTTATAACTTTTTTAGTTGCATAGACATCCTTTTTTATTTTTTTATTTTAATTTTTCAATTAATAATATTAATACATATGCTTTTTCACCTTCCTATGCCACTTGCTATAAACTTTAGTAATGAATAATAGTTTCCAGATGATAGTGCTTAATAAATTTATAGTAAGTGATAGGTTCAGAAGTATGCTACTAAAATAGCAATATATATGCTGAAATCATCTGATAAGTCAAGTGATATTTTATTGGTTTATAATTGTTTAATTTTTTCACCTAGAGTATTTTGCTTTTGATCATACCTTGCTGACTCCAACAAGCATTTTTTAATATCTTGCTATGAACAATACAGTGTCTGTATTGCTTTAGTATTAAATGTCCTAGTCTCAGATCCATAGTTGTTAACGACATTTATTGAGAGCTTCTTTATTAACCCTTTTATTATATTGTCTTCTATTATTATTTTTACTTTAAAAAAACTGTTTATCTTTATTTTTTTCATTAATTTCATCTATTAAGATTCCGTCTGTATTAATATTTTTGCCCAAAGTATTTATTGCTCTTAACTTTTTTCGTTTTATCAATATAGATTTTTTTGTTGTTGTTGCAAACTATTGATCATTACTTTAGAATTTTAAACATTTATATCTTTGATCCTACTTTCTTAGTTTCATTTGCTAATTCAGGAAAAATTCTGAAGTATTATTTTCAAAAACAACCACGCCATATGTAAATTCTAAATGATATAAGCAACTCCCCTTTTTTTATTCTCTTAGCTTTTTGTTTTAAACTACGAATTTTCCATAAAATAGCCTTAAAATGTTTTGCAAATGTAGAATAATAAGTTTATATGAACATTAATCTTTTTTACTAATAATTTTTATTAGTCATTCATTAAACTAGAGATTATTCACTTAATGAATAATATTTCTGTAGTGTAGTTTTCACTACACCACTCTCATGCAAGATAGGAACTGAATTCTACCCACTTTCAAGACCTTGTGGAGGGGTGTAGTCATAACATATGATCAAAGACAAATGAAAAAGATATTTGATCCTCAAGAGGCACATTTTGTACTGAACCAGCACTCATCAGTTGCCCAGATTACAATCTCTCACACATATCTTTATCATTGTTTTATATACAGATAGGGAAATACTATAGTTTAATTGATGTGTCATACTTACTGTCCTCACAACTTTGACACAATCCACTTGATGGAAGTTTATTAATAATTTTTATTAGTCATTCATTAGACGAAATTATATCCACTTAATGAATAATATTTCTGTATTGTAATTTTCGCTATACCAATTCATGCAAGATAGGAGCTGTTTTCCATGCCTGGTTTCTATCCACTTTTAACACCATGTGGAAGGGCGTAATAGTAAACATATGACTAAAGTCAGGTGAAAAAGGTATATGATCCCAAGATGTACATTCCACGCTGAACCAGCACTCATCAGTTAACCCAAATTACAATCTCTTACACATATCTTTATTATTGTTCACATATATAGACAGCTAATTGCTACAGTTTAATTGATAAGTGCCAAACTTATTGTCCTCACAACTTTTACAGAAACAACTTGATGGTAGTAAATTAAAATTTTTATTAGTCATTTATTTTTTTTAATTTTTTTTTTATATGTCATCGCATCAGCTGGGACGCGAACCCACAACCGTCTGCAACCAACTACTTGCTTGCAAGGCAGTTGCAATGACCTCTCGGCTATCAACGCACTTGATGAATAATATTTCTGTACTGTGATTTTTTGCATGAAAGTGGTATAGTGAAAATTATACTACAGAATTATTATTCATTAAAAGGATAACCTTTAGTCTAATAAATGAATAATAAAAATTTATTAATATACTTCCAGCAAGTAGTTTGCATCAAAGTTGTGAGGGCAGTAAGTATGACACTTATCAATTAAACTGTAGTAATTCCATATATATATATTGAACAATGATAGAGATGTGTGAAAGATTGTGATCTGGGCCAAATGATAAGTGCTGATTTAGCACAAAATAAGCATTTTGGAGGTCATGCATCTTTTACACATATCTTTTGTCATACATTTATGATCACACATGTCCACAAGGTATTAAAAGTGGAGAGACACCTGATTCTATCTTGGGTGAGAATGATGTAGTAAAAATTACACTATAGAAGTATTATTAATCTCTTTTGTTTTTGCATTTTGATCAATGTTTTCAGAATTTGGCAATGTCTTTGGTCAATCAATATATTGGTGATCCAAAAATACTTAAGAGTCAAATATCTATTCATAATCTACAAATCATATGCAAAATGATAACTTTTACTCATTGATATTTCTATTACTTACCTTGATCCATGGATGTGGATTATAGCATTATAACTACTTTTGAATCCATCTTGTTCTTTTGGACAGTTTGTAGATATGTATGATAATTCCAGTAATCCTCATAAAAAGAACTGATAAAATGAATGATAAATCTATTATTTTCAATATTTTCTTTTTCCTATTCTTAAATATGATCTTTACAATATTGTTAATTGCACGGATTGTTATATTCCAAGCCATATTAAAAATGTGTTATCATTTGGATCTAGATATGTGTGTGGATATTGGAGGAACCCTAGGATAAAATTATTGCAGAAGTAGCATATGATGGTGCTGGTAACAGAGGGGATATAATTGGTAGATTAGGTCCATATGTGAATAAAATGGAAAATAACTCAAATTATTTATTGATGCAATCCATAAAAGATATAGTAGTGTTTTTGGATAATAACAATTTAATTTGTTCTAAGGAGAATAAGACAAATAGATTTGTGATTATGAATAAAAGTACTTATGATTTGAAATTGCAGAATTTTTTTATGTAAATGAATATCATGTGAAGTTAAAGAAGAATAAATTTGTATCTAATACAATTAAGATTGCAAGGTAAGACAATTCTTACTAATAAAGAATATTATGATATATATATATATCCATCAGCAGCTTTAATATCTAAAATGTTTGTAAGACATATTCTCTACTAATAAAGAATATTATGATATATATATATATCCATCAGCAGCTTTAATATCTAAAATGTTTGCAAATTCTAAAACACAAAAATGGAGTTCCTTTGAGATTAGTGTCGGATTTTAATGGAGCATACTACCAAAAAATATCTGAATTGATTTCACAGTGGATACAGGATGAAGTGAGATTTGGTTCTTATACATTGAAATCATCTTTTGAGTATGATAAGTCCTTGCAGATATCTGTAATGATTACTGGATATAGGTTGGCATCGTTGGATGTTGTGGAGTTATATGAGCCCATTATTAAAATATTAAAAGACCATTTTAGGTATTCAAATATGGAACGTAAAAAATTAATTTTAGTATGATAAGTCCTTGCAGATATCTGTAATGATTACTGGATATAGGTTGGCATCGTTGGATGTTGTGGAGTTATATGAGGCCATTATTAATATATTAAAAGATTATTTTAGGTATTCAAATATGGACCGTAAAAAATTAATTTTATAATTAGTGTATAGAAATGGATAAGTAGAAAGATAATAGCAATATATGATAACAAATTGTATAGTATGGAGAAAGGTTGGTCTATGGGTTTAAGTATTAATGGTATTATGAGTACTCTTTCCTTGATAGTATTGAATAATGTATTGTACATCCTATTTTAAGATCAAATAGTAATATGATATAATGTAGATATGTTGGTGATGTGCTACTAATATATGTGGACAGCAGGATGTTTTTGTAAAAAATATTAATAGCTTGCAAAATGTTGGTGGATTAAGATGGACGATAGAAGAGGAAATGAATTCAACAATTAATCTTTTGGATTTAATGATATCATATAATGATAAATTTTTTATATGTAAAATGATAATCAAACAGATAAATAAATGGTCAGGATTTTATACATCCTTCATCATATGCTTTTAGCTTCTATTTCACATAAGATGGCTGGATTTAAGTCATTTTTGCATCATAACCAGTTGTTATGTTTTCATGAATCAGTGAGAAAGAATAGTATAGAGAAATATATTCAAGATTTACTAGGTATTGGTTATAAGTATAATATGATTTGGAGGATTGTAATTGAGCATTATCAGAAAATATGTAAAGGTTTATTGGAGTCTCATGGTTTGGTGATTTGGAGTTAGCTTCCATTTTTCGCATACTCCTGTGAATCGGACAGTGGTTTTGAGATAGAGTTGGTTTGTCAGCAGAATTCGTAGAGGCGAATATGAGGGCTCTCCATAATTCCTATCTCCTATCGATATGGATGTATCGATTTCCCTTTCTATTCTTTGTTGAAAAAGGCATACGAGTGTCCGTAATCCGGCTCGTATTTTTTTACTCACGTTTCTTCTCTCCTTTGCATTCGTATATTTATTAACCCGACATTGTTTTGCTTTTATTTTGTCTACTAATATGTAAGTCATAGGGAAATGATTCCACTGAAAGGATCTTCGACCTGAGTAATTGACTCTTTTGTTCGTTTGTGTAATTGGTTAAAATCGTTTGGTTTTGGCTAATTCACATTATATAATTCTTATAGGTTTGATTTTAGTTGTAAGTCCAACTAAAGTGACTTGTTTGCTTTGATAATTAACTGATATATTTTTTGTTTATTATAATCACTTACAGTTTTAAAGTTATTTATAAGCTATGCCAGCAAGGTCCATTAATGTCATAAAACATCAGTTATTGACAATCCAAATTATTAATTTTATAAAGAGAAATGAAATCAATTTTTCTATCTTTTAGTGGAGTAAGACATCAAATTAGTCTTTATAATCATTTATTTAATTAATATCTTTTTCAATAGAAATGTTTTTTTTAAAGTCATTCTTATATATGTGTGTTAGGCAGATGTTTAAACCTATCGCTATATTGTAAGCTTGTAATAAATGTGCATGGGGAATTTTGAAGTCCGTGGTCATTTAATTATGAAATAATTTTTGCTATTTTAAAAAAAAAGAGAATAAATGTAAACAAAATTAAAGATGTATAAACTTAACAAAATAAATTGTACAAACCCAATAACGTCAATGCTGACCACTAATAAAAATAAAGTCGTCAGGAACTCATATAATTATGAAGTTAATTTAAAAATTGTATTTTTTTGTTTTTTTTTTAGCTTGAGTTTAAACTAATGTAAAATAACTAATGTAGAATGCCCAATGATTTTAAATATATATATATATAACTAAAACAAACTTCCAATGTTCTCGAATCATTTTATTTACTTTTATTTTAAATAAATTTTGATTTTTAAACATACCTATCAACCAATCACCCAAGTTCTTATTTAAATATAATAAAATCGAATCTCATGCTTTAAGACCCAGTTGCCAGCACAGTGAAAATAAAGGAATTCGATCGTATCGTCGAGAAAGGCTATTGATTAGATCTTTGACCTGGGGATATAGGTAAATAGGGCAGAATTCACAATGTACCTGATTTATCTATCTTGTACATGGTCAGACTCGAGGTACTTTACCTGTATTCAGGGGTTTGTTGGATCGATGTGTTTTTTGACCGGTACATCATATTTTTTTTCTGGGTTTTGGCACCCAATGTGGGGCTATTAGATACTCCCACACCCTGTATAATGTTAAGCATATATATATAAGGTTGTTTTTTAATAACACTAAATAATAAATTTATGTAAGATTTTTTTCCCCCTAGTTTGTATGATGTTTTGCACACAGTACAAAACTCTGAATAATGTTTAATGTATTTAATGTGTTTTTTTGTTATGCTTTTTGACACAGTAATGAATAATATATACATGTAAAAAAAAATTTTTTTTTCTTGAGTTTTGATGCTCAAAAATGGTGGGGATTTTAGATAAATACCTACACCATGATGAATATGTTGATAAAATGAAATGCGTGAAATACACATGTATTTTTTTGGCTGTATTTTGTGGTAGAGAATAAGAATAATGGGTCCACAAATAGCTGGTACCCAGAATTAAAAGTGATATATGTACACAGACTCAAAATAGAAGGGAAAATATATGAGATTTTTTTTCTATCTGTGATTTTTCTTCATGTGTAAAATGTAAAAGAAAAATAAACCAAATACTGTATGTGTTGATATATAAATAAATATTTAGTCTGTAAAATATTGTGATAGAAATAAAAAAAATAACTAAATGAAAATTGTGTAATAGCAACAAATGTTTGTTAATAGAGACTTGGGTGAATAAATTGTAAATAATAAAGCATATATATTCTATTGGCCGGTGCCCTTACAAAAAAATTTGCCAATAGTTTAATTAAATATTTTCAAACACAAAATAGTGTTATCTAAGATTCAAACCTGGAAGAATGAAATGGTTAAAGAGTCAGTAACAATTTAAATGTATCAAAGTTGAAATATAAATTAAATCATGTAAACCAATTGTTATCAACCAAGTGACATATGATAAAATGTCAAATCTGTCCAGGTACAGGAAAGCAACCAGAGGTAAAAAGAATAAATTTGTTTTGTTTCATATGAGAAAATAGCTAAATTTTGCTCATTTTTTTTAGATAATAGCTTGGGTGGCAAATAATTTTATAACTAAAGGGAATAAACAGAGCAGGTAGTAGTAGAATAGGAGATGTTTTAGGAGGGAAGGGTGGTGTAACCTGTTAAAGTCAGATATATATATATACAGAGCTTTGTTTATCCCACAAGAAATTTAAAAGAAAAAAAAGAATAGTTTCAGAATCAAAGTTTAAACAGTTTTTTTTCTAGGTGAAGAAAAAGTCCAAAGTTTAAGTGAAGTGTACAAAGAAATTTTTTTAAAATAAAAGATTTCTGTTTTAGATGGGTTCCACAAAAGAGGAGCAGATGGAGGAATGACAGAAAATGCGGAAGAGAGGTTAATATCTGAGATGATGTCCATAATGATGGAAAACTTCAAGATGGTGATGAATGATTTTAGGATGACAATTATATCTGGAATCAAGGAAGGGCTGCAAAAGCATCTAAAAGCGGTAGAAAAAAGAATACAGGGAATAGAAGAATGCCAGACGGGAAGGAAACTCGATTTAATACAAGAACCGGTCAACAAAAACACAATAGTGAAGATGGAAATGGAAAATATCACTCATGATGAACCACCAAAAATTCAGACACTAAATGATGATGACCAAAGCCAAGATCAAATAGCCATAAAAGAAAAAAAGTCAACCAGAAGGCCACTACTAATAAGGTTCAAACCCCGTCAAATAGGTCACTGGAACCATCTACTGATCCATGACCAGATATGGGCTTAGAACACAAAAACCAAAGAATGTAACCAAGAGAAGATTAAAAAAATTCTTCTCACTTTTCCATGGCCCCTACAAGATTAAAAGAAATGGTCAGGATAAGGCTGTTTTATTAGAACAAGGAAATGTTAATGTCAAGCATTTAAAGCAATATGTCCCACCAGATCCAGGTAGATAGTAATAAATTAATTAATACAAATGGATATTTTGTTAATGACAGGAATTTGTAACTGGACTAAGAGATGGAAATGAATTTGTATGTATATAGATTTAGAAGTGCCTAATTCAAACAAATAGGACATTGCTGATTGTAACTCAAAGACTAGGTAGTGTGAGAAATAGCTGGTTGGGACTACATGACCTGGAAAGTTTTAGAAATTTTATGTGTTAAAAAAAATATATATATGTATAGATTTTTTTTTTCATAAAGTGGGGAAGTGTGAAATGGTAAATCTGATTCAGATTTGCCGTTTCACAGTCTGACCCACCTAATTATTTATTTTACTAACATTTGCTTTTTTTTTTATTATTCTAAAAAAATATTTTAACATTTTGTAACCATCCTGAATAAATCCTAAAATTTATTTTGGATCATATAATTATACTAACACACTGTTATTCTATTTATTATTAAAAGAAAAAAAAAATTCAAATAATTAACTTTGAATTTTTTTTATATAGTTTAGATATATATGTTTAAAATGTTTTATTTTTTCAGTATAAGAATCCAAGATGGCCTTTTTGAAAAGATTTGTACCTCGATAAGAAGTTTAAAATAAATGTTTAAATTAAAAGAATAGATAAATTACCAAAATCCATTCACTGTGGAATCTCTATTCATTAATTAGTAGAGATTCTACATTGTTATCTAAATTAAAAACTAATATAAAATTAGATTGAAATATATTAATCCTTATCGAGGTACAAACTTTCTAAAATTAGAATAAAAGAATAATTTCTTTTGTTTCTAAAAGAAGATCACCTGAGGCAGCAGGAAGTAATAAATAGTGGCCTTTTTTGAGCAGACCAGAGATAGACAGAGAGTGAGCAGAGAACAGACAGAGTTGTAGAAAGCACACTATGATGATCGAGGAGTAAAAAAGGGTAAATCGCTGCCCTTTCCTTCCTGAGACCTGAAATCTTCCGCTATGTTGCTGCCAGAACCTGCTTTCAAATGCCACCAGCCATCAAGGTTCACCCATGAACTCATACCGGGGAACTCCAGGTAAAATGCCGAAGAGCTTAAATCTTGTCATCAAGATTTTAAAATTATTATTACAATCTAAAATGTAGTTTCGTAAAGCTTAAAAAAAAATGTCAAAAGTTAATGTTTATTAAGAATTTTTTTGAACTGACTCTTCTAGCCCTTTTCTTTTAAATTATGTTTTCATTAACTCAAGCTCACTATAATTTTTAATATCTATAATTAATTGAATATGAATTTATTTGTTTTATATTAATTTTAGCATGAGATTATTTCATGCTTTGATTTTTTTTGTATTTCGACAAGCTTCACTCGCAGGGGCTCAGAGTAATTTGCTAAGAGAGCAAATTATGTTTTATTAGAGGGAGTTCGGGAAAGAACGATTTAATTTTAAAATAAAATAATTTTGATCTATTTTTATTTCGCAAGTGAAGTTATGTCGAATATATATATTTCAAAATAAACATGCCGTAATTTCTTTAAACAGTTTTATTATAGATTTCCCAGAATGGGATTCTATTATTTTATATTTCTGCAATTCAAAACAGAATAAAATATATTATAGATTTTGACCTAGTAACAGCGCCGCTGGATAGCGTCAGTCAATTATCATGCTTTTTTTTTTAAATTAGGAAAGAGGGAAGGGGGGATTTTTTCGAGAATTAAATTCCCTTATTTCTACATGTATGTTTTTTTTTTGTAGGTTAAATATTTATATAAAGTAGTTGTTTACGCAGGTTGTTCTCTATGCAGTATTAGATCATTTTAAGGCTATTTAATTATAACCAGTTCCTATTTAATAATTATAATATCTCAGGTTAATAAAGAATGCTTGGAGTCTCATGAACAGACCTAAAACGGTCATAGATTTGGTGATTTGGAGTTAGCTTCCGTTTTTCGCATACGCCTGTGAATCGGACAGCGGTTTGAGATAGAATTGGTTTGTCAGCAGAATTCGTAGAGGCGAATATGAGGGCTCTCCGTAATTCCTATCTCTTATCAATATATGGACATGACATGTGGACATATCGATTTCCCTTTCTATTCTTCGTTGAAAAAGGCATACGAGTGTCTGTAATCCGGCTCGTATTTTCTTACTTACGTTTCTTCTCTCCTTTGCATTCGTATATTTATTAACCCGACATTGTTTTGCTTTTATTTTGCCTATCTAATATGTAAGTCATAGGGAAATGATTCTACTGAAAGGATCTTCGACCTGAGTAATCGACTCTTTTGTTCGTTTGCGTAATTAGTTAAAATCGTTTGGTTTTGGCTAATTCACGTTGTATAATTCTTATAGGTTTGATTTTAGTTGTAAGTCCAACTAAAGTGACTTGTTTGCTTTGATAATTAACTGATATATTTTTTGTTTATTATAATCGCTTACAGTTTTAAAGTTATTTATAAGCTATGCCAGCAAGGTCCATTAATGTCATAAAACATTAGTTATTGACAATCCAAATTATTAATTTTATAAAGAGAAATGAAATCAATTTTTCTATCTGTTAGTGGAGTAAGATATCAAATTAGTCTTATAATCATTTATTTAATTAATATCTTTTTCAATAGAAATGTTTTTTTTTTAAAGTCATTCTTATATATGTGCGTTAGGCAGATGTTTAAACCTATCGCTATATTATAAGCTTGTAATAAATGTGCACGGGGAATTTTGAAATCCGTGGTCATTTAATTATGAAATAATTTTTGCTATTTTAAAAAAAAAGGAGAATAAATGTAAACAAAATTAAAGATGTATAAACTTAACAAAATAAATTGTACAAACCCAATAATGTCAATGCTGACCACTAATAAAAATAAAGTCGTCAGGAACTCATATAATTATGAAGTTAATTTAAAAATTGTATTTTTTTGTTTTTTTTTGAGCTTGAGTTTAAACTAATGTAAAATAACTAATGTAGAATGTCCAATGATTTTAAATATATATATAACTAAAACAAACTTCCAGTGTTCTCGAATCATTTTATTTACTTTTATTTTAAATAAATTTTGATTTTTAAACATACCTATCAACCAATCACCCAAGTTCTCATTTAAATATAATAAAATCGAATCTCATGCTTTAAGACCCAGCTGCTGGCACAGTGAAAATAAAGGAATTCGATTGTATCATCGAGAAAGGCTATTGATTAGATCTTTGACCTGGGGATATAGGTAAATAGGGCAGAATTCACGATGTACCTGATTTATCTATCTTGTACATGGTTGGACTCGAGGTACTTTACCTGTATTCAGGGGTTTGTTGGATCGATGTGTGTTTTTCGTACAATATATATATACTAAGATATAATCCATTTCCCAAGAAATATGCAATTCTAAGACAGTATGTAATTTGCCTATATTGAATTTTTCTTATATATGTAATTATATATAATATTTAAATACATGTATATAACATATACTAAACTTATTGTAATTAGAAGTGACCTAAACTTAGACTTACAAGTTCCCTACAGCTATTCACTCCATCTTATACAACTGATACACATGACCACATATATGTGAAAAAGATAAATGATCTTCAATATATGTATTTCGTGCGAACCAGCGCTCATCAGTCGGTCCAAATCACAATCTCCTACACATATATACCATCAGTGCTCAGTTTATATTATGGGAGCAAATCTTCAAACTTTAATAGGCAAACTTCAATTTTCTCCACCCTCCAACTCTTCAACTATCTAATGTAATTATATATGTAAACATTTAATAATAGATCATGGAAATATTTCAACATATTTACTATATTACAATTATGCACACAGAGAGCGTACCAATAGCTCAATCAAGCTTTTTAAAAGTAATGTCACGTTATATATGACTTGCTTTTTTAATTATTATATTACAATTAGTAAGTATTGTTTACATTTGAATTTTTTCTCAGTATTAAATAAATAGTAAAACAAAACCATCACTCGATGGCTATTAACTGATATTTATCAGAAGTTCATAAAAGGTGAACTTCGATAAATAATCAAAGTGGTAATTATATATATATAAACGCTGTAAATAAACTCCCCAGAAGATGCATTTATTAGACATCTTTCATAAAAAGAAACCTTTAAAAATGCAAATATTATATATATTCCTTTACATGATATTTGCTCACTGATAATGGTCTGAAACCGTAGCCAGAAAATGAAGGTATCAAACACCTTGAGAGTGCTAAACGTTGCTAAAAAATTAGTGCGCGTTTGTTTTTTAATTCTAATTGAGTTTAAATAATGGTAATAATAAAAGATTAACTTAAAGTAATACATATTTTCGTTTCTAGCTTTCTATATTTTTATAATGTGCATTCATGAGATTCCTAGATGGGGGGAGGGAGGTGAATGAAGCAAAATAACAAAATATTTTTGGCATTATAACGGGGAGGACGTCAAAATATATACGAAGATGATTTTTACATCATTATCATCATTTTCGATTCTTATCGATCCACTGCTGGATTAAGGTCTCTCCAAGTTCAAACCATCTTGTCCAGTCTCTAACCTGTCTTCTTCACATCACATCAGCACACTTTCTTATTTCACCCATCCATCTCACATATGGTCTTTTTCTAGGTCTTTTACAATCTCTTGGAATCTGGTTTTCTCCACATTATACCAGCACACTTTCTTATTTCATCCATCCACCTCACACATGGTCTTTTTCTAGGTCTTTTACAATCTCTTGTATATTATCTATTCTAGCAATATGTCCAGTCCAACTCCACTTCAGTCTCTTAATTCTTTCAATGGTGTCAATAACGTCTGTTGTTCTTTCATCCATGCATTTTGATCTTCTTTTGTTCCTTTTCTACATATATAACTTTTAAGAGATGATAGATGTATCTGACAAAGATCTGATGGAGATAGTAAACTATTTGACAGAATGTCGGTAAAAGAGATAGTAAACCATCTGATGAGAATATAATGAAGGAAATGGTAAACTAGCTGACAGAAATTTGACAAGCATATAGTAAACTATCTGATAGAAAGTAATAAGATGGGAAACTATCCAACAGAAAAATGATGTAAAAGATGATCATCTAACTATCTGGCAGAATGTTGCAAGGAATAATAAACTATTTTATAAAGAGCTAATGAAGATGGTAAACTATCTCACAGAAAGTTGTAAGGAGATTGGAAGCTGACAGTTTCTGAAGATGGTAAGTTTGAAAAGATGCTGAAGAAGTAAATGATAAATTATCTACCAGAAGATTGTGAAGAGATGGTAAACTATTTGACAAAAGGCTGATCATGAAATGATGTGGGAGGGAGGGGATGATTGATGCTGCATGCACATTAAATACACAGACATAGAAATGGCTGGCCAAGAAATAATTCATGTTGGTGTTCATACAGGTAAATATATACATAAAATTTTTATGAATTTCTAATATTTTTATCTATTTGCTATATTTTCAAACTACAGTTTATTAAATTAATGGTTGCGGAATTTGTGGATAAGATGAGGGAGTACTGTATCTTTTATTTATTGCTCGCCTGCTAATATCAATCATATAAACTGTAAATAGATTTCAAATTGTACATCAGTAATTTATCTCAGTGATTTAATAAATTGTCATTATCAGGGTTATCATTTTATTTAACATATGATTTTTTCTTCTTCAATAGCTTAACTATTAACAAAACTTTATATAGTAACCTGCACAGGCTCCATCTAGGAGATAGAATTGTAATGACTTTATTGAGTGTTGTATTTATATGCTCGTAATAAACAAAGACTCACACAATATGGTTATTAAACATTTAATTTATATACAAGGTATATTTACATACACATTTACTATATCATTCATCTGTTACATTTGGCCAGGTATAACATGCAGCTTACAACTATTGATGTAAGGGGCTTTAAGTGTCATTCTAGGTGTGCTTAACTCTTCTAGTTGTACCATTGCAGTTTACTCATGGCAGGATTAAATTGTGAATATGACTCCCTGCTTTGGCAATCAAATATGGAATAACTGTTGTAATATTCAATGCTGTGTGGTCTTACTTCCAAATGGATTGTCAATTTATAGCCAGGTCTCCTTTTTTAATTGGAGCAAATGGATTCACCAACAACTTCATGTATTGACCTGTTTCTGCCATTGACTATATTTTTTATCTATACATATATTCATTAGTCTGTAGTAATGAAGGCTGAATCTAATCAAGATAACATTGTAATCTGGACAAGTCCACTTGAAAGTAAGTTACCCATACCATTGGGCCTTTAATTTTACTTTTGTAACTATAGATTTGACGGTCATTAACTATCATTTTTAGGACTCTGTTTGTCTACATCAACATCCATCAGTAACTGTCAAATACAATTCTTGAAGCAGTTGAGTGCAATGGATGTGGGTTGTCTAAAAAGATAAAATCAGCTGATTTTATTAAGGGATCAAAATATTCATTTTGAATGTCCAAATGGTTGTAGATTCTTGGTTGTGAGATCTTAAATTTGGGATGAATCTTAGAAAATAAAACTA
Source organism: Epiperipatus broadwayi (assembly GCA_028023455.1). Taxonomy (NCBI): domain Eukaryota; kingdom Metazoa; phylum Onychophora; class Udeonychophora; order Euonychophora; family Peripatidae; genus Epiperipatus; species Epiperipatus broadwayi. The sequence goes on from JAQFVV010000172.1 coordinate 1,965,799, forward strand.
TAACATGCCCATTTGGTAATATTATCAATATTTATTTGCTTATCGTAATTTAAATACTGTCTTAAATTTATACCTTTAATCATTTTTCCAATGATATTACAAAAGGTTCATCTTGAATATCATAATTCAATTGGTTATAGATTCTCTGTTGAACATCTAGATAGGGAATTTGATTTGGAAAAAATCTTAGAAGACAAAACTATAACATGGTAATTAATAATATTATATTAGTTATTTGCTTATCTCAATTTAAATACTTCTTAAATTTATACCTTTAATCATTTTTCCAATGACATTACAAGAGGTTCATTTTGAATGTTATAATTCAATTGGTTGTAGATTCTCAGTTGAACATCCAAGTAGGGGATTTGATTTGGGAGAAATCTTAGAAGGTAAAACTATAACATGGTCATTAATAATATTATCATTAGTTGTTTGTTTATCTCAATATAAATACTTTCTTCTTAAATTTATACCTTTAATCATTTTTCTAACTCTCTCTGTATAGATATAAATTCATTGAAAGCAATCACTACTTAGACAATAACATTATCAATAATAATCAACAATCTTAATCTGTTGTCAAGGCAACCTTTTTTTAACAATATAGGTGGTAATCCACCTTTATTTGTGGTCTCATATGTTACTGAAGACAGTAAACATTGTAACTTGATCGCAGAGAATGAAGTTATTGATACAAAGAAATTTAAATAAACCTCATTAAACAGGTAAATATAAGAAGTGGTGGTCATGTGATGTAAATATAACCTGTTTTGAATTCAGACTAACAGTCAGTTATAACATTCAAATTGCAATTATAACTTTCAAATTGCACTCCAACAATGTATTAGTTAAACAATATTATATAAATGTATTTGAAATGACTTATTTTTTCTTTAAACTGATTTTTTAAACTTAATCAGCAAATAAAAACAATTGTCATCTAATATTGTATAAGTCAGAGCTTCCGTTTTACATCAAAAATTACTATTAAACGGTGCTTTAAGAGTTCTTGGACAAATGCCATTTGTTTGAACTACTTTTAATTAGTTTATGCGCACCGTTAATATAAATTAAACACCGAACATAAAGAGTTAATTTTTTTTAACAACTACTCATCTTGGAATGTAAATACTTTTTCTTTAACATTTTTAAAATAATGGAAAGAGAATTATATTCATTAAAAAATGCAGAAAGGGAAAACCGAGCGATGTTAATTCGACATTGTTATAATTTCGGTGTGTTTACTTGTGAAATCAAATGCATATAAACGTTCCAATTTTTTTTTTATTAAAAAAAAAAACTATGTTTTTTTTTAAAACATTAATTGAGTATATTTGCTTGTCTAGTTTTATGTTGTTAAAAAATATCAAACAGAATGTACTTAGCGAAAAAAAATAATCGCTCAAATAAATAAAAAATCTAGTTTTGCATTTTAATGATTTCTAAGCTTGCTATTTGTATATTGCAGACTCACAAAATTAACTAATAATGAAAAGAAAATTCTGAAAAGGAAAATAATTACGGGGGGGGGGCTCCATATATTATGTAAATTCATGTACGTATAATTTAAAAATCTGAAGTGTTTATAATGGGAGCTAAAAAACAAAAAGATAAATGCGTTTCACCCTCTAAGGGTAGTGTGTTTATCTCTGGGTTACTACTACCGGAATAATGTTCCCGTCATTCAATAACAATGCCCAATTCAGTACATAAATGAGATATTTATTAAAAGTATTTACAAGAACACGAGCAACAGTTTAAATTCAGAGGTTCACCACTGCGCGGTTGACGAATTGTTAATGTTTAGTTGTTTACAGTACAGCTAGTGCTTGGCAAAGAATGCAGACGCTCCTCTTGTGAACCCTGACATTTCCAAAACGCAGGTGACTTTCTCTTGTGCAGATACGATGATATTAGTATCTAGTAGCCTCCTGCTTCAAGCTTAAGCATGCCTCACTGTATTCTACCTAATAGCGAGCTTACTGCTGTTTGGTATCTGACCCTCTCAAGTGGACTTCCAACATATATAACCAGATCCCCTCCTTCACCAGAACAGTCGGACTCTTCAATTGGGTATAAGCCATTGGTTATTTATTGACTTTCTTTATCATTTCGTGGGCCAGCTGTATTTTAAGTTCGACCTGAGCTTGATAACGTTGTAGTTTGGACAAGTTCATTATTTGCAGGTAAGTTCAGGATGAGTTGAGTTCACAACAGATGGACTCATCAGAAATATATAAATATAATTGCAATAATAATCATACTTCATCATTGAGTAAATTTACATATTCATTGTGTTCCAGCGAAAAATGACTGTTGACTGGTTCCTATCTCAATATCATCAACAATCAACAATTTCAAACTGTTGTCAAGGCAACCTCCTTTTAACACTATATATATATTCTAACCTCTCCCCCCACTCGATCGTCCTCTCCTAAAAAAAAATTTTATTATCACTTTTATAAAAAAAACTTTGTTTAGATTTCTCTTTTAAAAATCTTATATTCATTTCTGAATTGATTTTAAACTGTATCATATGATTCTTTCTCTCTTTATGATATTTTGTACTTTCACTTTTAAAGTTACACAATTCTCACACACTCCAGTAAATAAACTATTCTTACTTGAACGATAATATATCCTCAGTTCTATTTTATTCATTATTTCTTTGAAAATATCTCTCTGACGATGCAGATTCACGAAACAAGGATAGCGAAAATAGATGCACAGGATCAAAAATATAACTAGAATATTATCCGTCATAAACCTTGACAATAATGGCACAGTGAATTAAAAACACTATAGAGGAGTGACCTTTATCTGTCTACCCACCTCTATTATAGGAGTGATGCTAAAGCTATTTCTTCAGCTTTATATAACATCAAAAAGTTTAAAAGATACGCAAAAACACTGTCCAAAATATATGTGTTCAGTGATAGGGCTTAGTTAGCTATACTGAAATCACACAAACTAACTATGATCCAAATACTTTATTTTTCTTATTTCTTAACAAAACATCATCTTGGTTTCCTCTACACTAGTACTACCAAGTCACTATCCGATCTTATTTCTCAAGATTTTTCTATACAGTACATCGACAAATTCCTATCTACATTTCTAACAATAATAAAATTCATTTATTTCAAAACTATACCGCTGTTCTTTAAGAAAATCTTTTACTACTTTTCTCGTATATTTATCATATACAAACTATTTTAAAATATTTGAATACTTTACAACATGAAAGTTCAAAAGAATCACACAAATGTTCTGTTATATTATATTATTAATTATACTTTAAATAACCTATTGCATGCATATTTAAAATTACTCCTATCTCATAACATGTTTTAATGTTATATAAAATGCGTACATAGAATTTAAACTTTCACACATCATTCTTAATCAATCGATGATCTAAAAAAATACATTATGCATTATAAATAAATATCAAAATTACCAAAACGATCTTTATCTTCTCGATCGTGTTCTGTAGGCTTCACCATCCCATTAATTCTTGTAGATATTAAACTTCCATACATACACTTTATTTTTAAAACAATATTTCTATCATTCCATTAAGCTATTATATTTAAATCTCATTATTATTAAATTTATGTTTATATGTTTTCCCTAATCTCACATAGCATTTTATATTTTAAATATAATCAGTAAAAATATTTAAATTATATTTACGGTACTTCTTTATCGAACTTGCTTGAAAATCGTTCATATTAAAGCTAAAAAAAATATTTTATTTCTTCTTCAGTCACTTAATGTTTTATTTTAAAGTAAAACAATTACTACTCTGTTTAATAAATATTCATAGATGACAATCCTTGGTTTTCACAATATTGTATACGATTATTAATTCATGATATTCTCTTCTACTATTGTCTGCTAGTATTTTCCCGCGCGACTTTTCCGATGCATCCTCTGGGTACTTTATTTAAATCTTCAATAAAATTTTTCTATTTCCATGGATCCATTTTCACTAGGTAATTTAATTTTATATTTTACCAATCAAGCATTTTCTCCATTGAATTCTTTATAATATTTTCTAACTAGATAAAGTTTTCGGCTCCTTTCTATAAAATACATAATAGCACTTTCATATTACTCTATAACTTTTCTTTATTTTAAAATTCTTGTATTATCTTTTAATAATGTTTTCCTTTAAAAGACACACATTCTTTCTTCATCATTATTTTCTTTATAATAAAAACGCATATTAAACTTTTCCATAGAGAAGAATAAATAACTTTAAATTAGCCTTATAAATTTGTGCGTCATAATTTTTTCCTGACGGCCAGTAACTTCTCTTTTAAGTTCTCATATAGTGTCCCATTTATATTTCTCTGAGTTATAATACCAAGTTTCTGGTTGAGCATAAATAAAGCTGTATTAAGACAATTTCCAAATATTTTTCCTTCAGCAATATTTTTAGATAATTTTCCTTGTACTTCCATCTCTACTGTAGGTTTTTGGTTAAACTTGAATAAAATTCCCTGGTAAGATAACTTTTAAAATTAGCAATCCATGTCGATACAGTCAAAATATATTATACGTTACAGAAGAACTTTTAAAATAAATACTAAATTTTAAATTTATATCACTTTTCCAGCTACGGTGTTATCAGCTAAAAAATGTGTTACTTTCTCTTTCACTTACACATTACTTCTCCCCCCCCCCTTCGTATAATTCTTATATTTTGTCTGCTAATTTACCTCCGTTGATTGGTTAATAACTTTATTTTAGCGCGAACAAATTTATCCATTTTAGTTTTATAACAGAATAGACGCTTAAAATAGAGAATTGATGACGTCATGTCTCAAAATATTATTTAGACTAGTATTTTTAAATTCAATTATAGTTTTATAAAATTATTTAAACTTTTAAAATAACTATTAAAACAATATTTAATATTTTAACTTTTACTTTAATGATCGATGGCAATTATATCTAGTTTCAAATTCACAAACTTTATTATTATTTTAACAAGCGTGCGTGTGAAGGTATATAATATACAGTCACGTGTTTACTAACTTTATCAAATGATTTTTTATTTACGTCTCGGTCTAAATTACCAAAACTGATATGTTTTATAAAATTTTGGAAAATAATTAAAACTTGTAGAACTAAACATAATTCTCACCATCTTAAAGTCTATTTTAAAATATACTCTATTAATTTTGACTATGAAATATATTTACACATTGCATATAGCATTTATTTAATTTATTAGTTTTAAAATATTATATTCAAATTATTAATATACTTTTAAACTATTTATAGCTGTATTATTTTATATGGCCAGCCTTTACAACCATAAGCAAGGATATAATTAAGCTTTATTTAACTGTTTTCTTTTAAAATAATTTATTACACTGTTATATACCAGGTATTTTCAGCTTTAAATTGTACTATAAAATCTAATTATCCTATTATTATTTATATATCATACAAGCATAACTTAAAATTTAAAATTTTTTAGTAATTGACCTTTCTACCTTATTATGACCTACAGATAAGGGCACAATATATATAATTAGTAATGAAGAAGACTTGTTTGAATGCAGTCCTGGCACTGCTTGCAATTACAAGATCTGATAGTTAGAAGATCCACACTCCCCAATTTGAACTTTATTTCATTTCAATCCATAAAGAAATGTAGTCCAATTAATTATGTTGGCATCTTTTCAGATACAATTTGAATTAAACCCTCAACCCAACTTGTTCCATGCCGACTTGCACATTTTTTTTTAAAAACTTTCTGGGGTATTAAAAATTTGTTTATTACTGAATTTAAATAGTTTTTAAAATTTTGGGGAGATACTCATTTATCTCATGATATTAGATTCCACACTATTATCTAAATCTCTAATATGATCTCAAATTTAGGATCGGCATACACGTCATCTTTGTTACCAATAATGTTGTGTATTATATCTCAAATACATTATTATATGTTGAATCTTTTATTTAATTCAATACTGTTTACAATAATTTAATCCTTCACAATATTTGTGAGTTCATTTCCAATTCCTGATAAAGCCCAAGGCAAAGGCTGTAATCAGTGGTGGCTCCTAACTAAAATTTCTAGGGGTGCTGCTTCAGACCATTTTTAAATAGTCTTTTAATATTGTCCAAAATGAAACAAACATATAAAAAGAAAATTTATACACAAACTTGATAAAATCCTAAACAATTTTCAATCTTCTAAAAAGGAAAATAAATTAGTTTTACTTCAGTATTCCATAATCTTGTGATTAGGATAAACTTGTTATTGAAAATCTTGCTTTCCCCTGCTAATTTAACATTTTAAACTATGCTGTGATGTTATGTAAAAATGCTGACACAAAGAAATGGACGCTTTCATTTCCATTTTGGAAGACATCAAAAAGTTCATTCCACCCCAGTGATTATTCACTATTTTGATTAGAATAAATGTAGTGATCTTTATAAAGAAATTTTTTTTTTCTTTTTTTTTTTAAATAAAATTTTAAGTCATCATTTGTCCAAAGATCCCATACAGGCATTATTTTATGAGATCACAAAGTTATAATAATTATTACCATTACCTGTTTTTATATATTTTAATAACATAAATTGTTGCAGTTCAAGCCTGATCCATTCATTTAAAAAATGAAATCCATTGTGCTTGTTTTACTTTGCTACTTAAGGATTATATAATGTACTTGTATAAAGAAAAAAAAATTTAAAAAAATCAAAAATAGAGAGAGGGTTGGTATTGCATGAGTGACAATGCTGTTTCTACCTTAAAACAGGCAAAACTCTTCATACAGTAGTGTCACTCAGTGCAAACCAGAGTAATCAATGGATATCAGAAGGCTTGTGCATAAAATCCCTATCTAGTGCCTACTCACCCAATATCCCCAGACTAGTTTCTGGCTTGTGGCCATCATCAGTGAAGAGCATTGGATCTGAGAGCACTGCACCTAGATCTTAGGATCTAATGCAACCCTCCAGAAGGCACCTTTTAACTCTACTTTACTACAAAACTATGAGAATGAAATTGAAAACACAATAATATTTTCAATCTAAGCTCAATAGCTTATATAATCATATGGGTCTGAACTCAATTCAGTACCCATACATTTTGGTGCCTTTGGCTCTTTAACAACCATAACCACCACTATCCTATTAGGCAGGGTTGGTGTTAAACCACTAAACATCACATGATCACCATCTCTTATACTAGCACATAATTGTTGTAAACAAAGGCAAAACTCCATACAGTAGTGCCACCCTGTGCCAACCAGAGTAATCAATGGATGCCAGAAGGCTTGGGCATAAAATCCCCATCCAGTGCCTACTCATCCAATATTCCCAGACCAGTTTCTAACTTCCGCTTTGCAATTTACAGATATTTAGTAATTATGATTATTTATTTATTAGTAAACGTTAAAAGCCTAAAACTAAATGAGTTGTGAACTTGGGGTAATTTTTGATTATTATTAAAGTATTATTATGTTTTCTTAAAATCAAGCAAGCATTGATGGGACTTTAAAATGTTGTCATGGAAATTAAATATTTTTCAAATGCAGATATGAAACCAATTGCTGACGAGAGAATGATGTGGATGTTATGACAAAGCATTATCTTCAGAAGCTGATGAAGATGAGTTATGAATAGGGTGATAGTTCTAAGGGAAAGTTGTTTGTCTTTTGTCATGGAAATAATTTTATTGTTATTCCTGAATGAGTTAATGGATTTGAAAAGGTTTCTTTTGTCATTTCTCTATCTATGAAAGTTTCTTACATTATTTTAAAACATAACTCGCACAAAATAATGTAAATGTTGCAGCCTTAGATTCCATAATGGTTTTAATAAAACTTGATTGTTTGTTGGTTTATTGCAGGAGTGGCCAAGATTCAACCACAACACCCCTGGAAGTTGACAGCAAAGCTGATATGAATGTTGACAAATTATAGTGATAAATTCAGGGCTGATTTGAATATAAAAAATTTAAAAATGAAAAATTCAAAATTATTCTCATTTAAAATAGTTCAATTTAAAATAACATCAGTTGTTATTGTCGATCTCAAAAATAAATCCAGGTTGGACAAAGTTGAAAAGAATTAAATTATTTTTGTATAACACTAAAGCTAAAATTCTTAAAAATATTTACTGCCATTTTACCTAGGAGAAATGAAAATAACTTATTCTGGAAAAACAAGAATTTTAATGAACTAATTTTAATACAAAGAAGTTATGAACTTTTTAAAACACTTTGTCTAATCCCCAAGGGGATTTAAAAAGAAATCTGTAATTTGAACCATTATTTTTTTCTGTTCCGGCAAAAACGAACTTTTTTTTTGGTTTCTGGTTTGAAGCCATGAAAAGAATGTAACCACCCTCAGGTATACTTTCACCAAAAAAGTTGCCCCCAACATCTAAAAATTTGATCACCCCTGGTTTATTGTCACTTAAATTCTTTCAACTTTTGTTTATATAATTTACTTTTTAACAAGCTATTAAATACTAACAGTTTTTTCTCACAATAGTACCACCTAGTGCGAGCTCTAGTAATTAATAGATGCTAGAAAGTTGTGTATTATGATTCCTATTCAATGCTTTCCCATCCAATATCCCCAGATGAGTTTGTATGTTATAGATTTCAACCATGAGAAGCCTTGGTTCTGGGAACAGTCCACATGGATCTTTGAATCCAATACGCCTCTCTAGCATCTATTCTTTATCTTTTTGGTTAATTATAAAGTTATCATCCCAAACAGTAAACACAGTAATGTTTTCAATTCAAGCTAATTTGCTTGTATAATCTTAAAAAATTTGAATATATTTCTGTATTATTTTGATGTTTTGGGATTTTTTTTTTCATAATGTACTCATTTTTATCCTTTGTCTAGGATTAGTATTAAACCATTGAAACATCGTATGATTCTAGTCAAGGAATAAAGGTGAATATGGTCATTAAATAACCAAAGACCCAAAAATATATAGATATTGAATTGGATTCAAATCTCTATGACTATACAGATAAATTTATTGTGGATCAAAAACTTTAATGTTTTCAGTTTAAGCTGATAGTTTTATAGTTAACCAAGAAGATAAGTGTATGTTGTAGGGATATATTATACCCAAAGATCTAGGTAAACTGCTACACATCTGAGGGTCCTCACCGATAAAAGCCATAAGCTAGAAACTACAAACATTGGACAAAAAAACACCGGATAGGGATTATGGTTCATAACCTTATAGCATCTATTTATTACTGGTGCTTGCACTAGGTGGCACTATTCTGTGGAAAAAATTGCTACATTTTGTTCTTATTTTCAAATGTAAGCTACTATTTCTTTATGATAAATTACTTAAATCTGTATCCCTGTCACAACTAAAAACTGTTATCAGTTTCATGATTAATTGAACATTATTTATTAGACTTTGTATTGTGCAGTGAATGTATTCAAACTTACAAATCTGTAATCAGCATAGCATTGTTGTCCATTTTGAATCATGACATACATCATCTGACACATTCATTGGCTAAATTGCTTGTCGATACAAAGCTGCCTTGATCATGTGCAAAAAATATATATCTTTCATGTATAGTTATTTAATCTAGTACAATATAGTACCGTTATCATTATTTTTTCTTAATTCAGATGGTCATTCCAAAATTTCATGGAGTTTCAGTCACAGTTATTATTTCCTCTTAATTCAGGTGGTTATTCCAAAATTTCATGGTGATCCACCAATGGACCATGATCAACATTTTGCTCATCCTTAATATGTTATCAGCTTTACATATTTGACAATCCATAATTCATTTATGAGCTTGTTAATATATATATATATATATGTGTGTGTGTGTGTGTGTCTGTGTAATTAGAAGTTAATAAATACAAGTACATTGGTCAGATTATTACCATAGATGGAAACATAATGGATGAAATTAATTGGGCAATTAAATTTTGATGTAATGCTTTTGGTAGAAGTAACCTAATATTAAAAGGAAATATGCCTAGGTGTTTGAAAAGGATGTTTTTAATGCCAGATAGATCTGAGACTTGGACACTTTCAGAAGAGATATACAGAAACTTCAGATCACTCCACAAAATAAGGAGAGATGTGTTTTATGAGTAACAAGAAGGAATTGAAAACAAAATCCATGGGTGAGAGAACAAATAAGAGTTACTGACATCATTTGACAGAATTAAGAGACTAAAGGGGAGTTGGGCTGGACATATTGCTAGAAGAGGTGATAATAGATGGACAGTTGAAATCTTAAACTGGATTCCAATAGATTGTAAAAGACCTAGAAAAAGACCGCATGTGAGGTTGATGAGTGGAATATGAAAAAGTGCTGGGGTGATGTGGAGAAGATAGATTGAACTTGGAGAGAGCTTCATGCAGTGGAATGATAATGGTTGAAAATGATGATAACAATAATTTGTGCATGTAATTTGAGTAATTTGTGCCTCAAAATTTGAAAGGTAGACTTTATTAGAAATCAGCAATATTTTTAATTTTGTAACAATAAAATTTTTTTATACTATATATAACAATAATGGCTTCTTTATTAAAAAGCTGTTAATATAAGCATGAATTCTGGTTAGCTGAAGAGTGAAAACTGCTCAAAATACACTCAGTGAAAGAGTAGTCTGAATTTCTATACTGGTAGATAGTAAATTGTTTATATGAGAGGAGGGGATGAAAGGTATACTAATAAAACCTATAAAAAAACTTTCAAAGTGAATAGAAACCATTTCCTACATGTGAGAGAGTGATATAATAAAAAAAATAATAAGCTGCCAATGCAGGTGTATAGATTAAGCTGTTTAAAGATTGTTCAAAAACTGCATTCATAGGGAGAGAACGAAGTCTGAATTTGTGCACTAATAGTTATATGTGCAGAAGCAAAACTCTCCTTTAAAGGGGCACTCAATCCATAAAATCCTTATCTAGTACCTACTCATCCAAAATCCCCAGACTAGTTTCTAGCTTGTGGCTTGCATCAGTGAGAAGCCTTGGATCTGAGAGCACTGCCTAAGATCTAGGTGCAATGCTTTCAGATCCAAGGTTCCTCACTGATGAAGGCCACAAGCTAGAAACCAGTCTGGAGATATTGAATGAGTAAGCACTAGATAAGGATTTTATGCACAAACCTTCCTGCATCCATTGATTACTCTGGTTTGCACTAAGTGGCACTACTGTATGGAGAGTTTTGCCTCTGTGTAAACAGCTTTTGTGAGAAAAAAAAAAGGTGATCATGTGATGTTTAGTGGTTTAATGGTTGTTTGTAATGTGCTAGTATTGAGATTAGAAGTGCATTGGTAAAAACAAAACATTTTGAAAATATTCTTTATTCAGTTAAGGCCTGCAAGTGATTAGATTTAAATATTGCTGAATGGAGCAACACTGTCAAAAAAAAAAAAACATTTGGCTCACTGCATTTAGATCTGATTACTTGGATTATATGTTAAGAATATTTTCTTTATTGTTATACAAACACTAAAATCCAAAATATAATCACATATTTATTTATTTATTTATTTATTATAGGAGCTTCTCCAAGTTTAAAAGATCCTAGAAGAAATCTTTCTGCTGCTGAGTGGGCCAGGTTTTGTGGACGCCACGTTTGTGCCGAAACCATTATCAAATTTACCAAAAACGCTCATCATAAGCAATCCTCGATCTACGAATCATGTGACACACTAGATATGTGGAGTAGCGAACCAGATTTACCGTCTTTGGATTCTTCGGACTCATTAGGAGGAAAATCGGGTGGGAACTGGTTTAAACGCAGACTCCAGAGAGCATTCCGTGTGGAGGATAACCGTGCAAAAGATGACGGACAAAAAACGGACTTCAGCCCACTCAATAATCTTGCTCTAGCCGTTCGATGCGCATCTACCCCTATTCTTCCGTCATTAATCACTCCCCCGTCATCTCCTAAATTATTTCGATCCAAAAATAAGGAAATCAGGCCAAGGTTAGTGGTTCCCAAGCTGGAAATTACAAAAGCGCCGTCTGAAACACACAAAACTAAACTGAAAAAGTCGGGATCGGGCAAACATTCAAAAAAGCATGAATATAATCAGATCATTAATGAGGATAAATATTAGAAACAATGACAGTTTGTACAAATAAGGGAGTACTTTTGAGGATTGCGACGAGGGTGAGATATTTTATTATTAATATTTTTTTTAATTCTAAATTTGCAAATTATTTGCGTGCGTACCACGTGTGTGTGTAATATATAAGTTAAGTGTTCAGTTTTGATGATCTTATAAAAAAAATTACTTTTAGGATTGCAGCAAAGTTGGGATATTTTACTATTAGTGATAATCTGTTTTTAACATTGAATTTGCGAGTGTGTTTATGTGCACACCATGTGCGTGCGTGTGACATATAAGTGATCAGTTTTGACGGCATTTAATTATGTTTAAATCAATAATGTACTTTAATTTCAGAAGGTTTTTAAATATACATAGCAGTTTAGTGATTCCAAGTGTACTCAATAGGATTAGGAATTAACAAGGTTGCTCAACAGGATCATTATTCTACCCAAAAATAAATGACAATAATCAAGCAGAAATATCAGGGTAACAATGAATAATCTTTAATATTAAAAATAACTGGAAAAAGTAAAAATAATTGAATGGCTTATTGGTTGAAAGATCATAAGAATTTCAAACACTGGAAATGATAACTAAAGCCGTGATCCATGGGCTTTGACTTCCAGAATCTGCCAAAAGATGGACAAAAAATAGATTTGTCTACTCAATAATTTCGCTATAGCATTAAGATGTGCATCTATGCCTATTCTTCCATTATTAGTCACATCAGCCCCTAAATTAATTATGATCCAAAAAAATAGGCCACAGTACTAAACCACACTGGATAATGTAATTAATAATCAAATGGGTTACCTGTCCAGAATTCATAAGAAGTTTAATTCCCAAAGTAAGAGAACTGGATTTTGAGTACCAGAATCTGCGAGTCTATCACTGCAGCAAAGCATGCTGGGAACTCATACAGAATATAGTGATTGGTTTATTATTCATAAGCAGCAGATGTGACAGAGCTGGGCTGTGATGTATGGACCTTGAGTTCTAGAGATTGCCACTCTGCAGCAAAGCATGCTTTGAATTGAAAAACAATATAATAATTTAATGGTTTATTATTCATGAATTAGTAAGAAAATTTGACCATTGGAAGTGGAAGAGCTGGGATGGGACCCATGGACCTTGGACTCCAGAATCTTTACCATTGCATTAAATGATAGTGCAGAGAAAGTATAACTTTTAATTATCAACAACAGAACTATATAGTAGTATCTTATGTGGTTTATCACATTGTCAGAGCTATCAATTAAAGTCTGAAGACCTAAAATATCCTGAATTGAAATTCAATTTGCCACTTCTAGTGCTAGAATATCACGATCTCTCAACCAGCTAATCATATGACCATTTTTATTATAACAGCGTTAGACAGATTGCTAAGATACGCTGTAAAATTTAAATATTTTGTAGAATTAAGTGATAAAGACTTTTGTTTGTGAATATTTAATGGCCATTTAGTGTTTCTTTAGTCCTCTACTTGATAGATGATTCTGGTCTGATAAAAAATCAGCGTATTCAAAAATCAATCTGACAAAACACCATCAGGATTTTTTTATACTCTTTTAGATATTTAATTAAACATATTATTATCCTGCTATAAAGTTTCCATATAACTATCAGACAAATTCCATCAAACCATGAGTGAGCAGGTTATGTGCACCAGAGACAAAGTATCATTCACAGATAATAGCAAAAATCATTGACAACCCCACAGAGTCCATGAACTCAGTTTCTAGACAAAATCATCTCTCATTCTTGGTTACAAATGGATGTCATGTGGTTCTGTTGCTAAGCCAACATCTCTGAATTTGGTATAATACTTTATAAAAAATGAAGGTTGTTATAAAGACTGCTAGATATATTTAGTTATTACATAGAGTACATTGTTGTCACCCCTCCTTATCAAATAATCTCTAAACAACTTGATAAATATGGAACTTAATTACTCTAATTACTTTGGAATGACTTAGTCCCTTTTTGCTTCCATTGTTGCAAAAACATTCAGCCATTCTCATACCCCAGAGTGCTTAAAATATGATTTGGTTTATAAACAATCAATTTCATGTAAGTCTGCATAAAATATGATTTGGTTTATAAACAATCAATTTCATGTAAGTCTACAATCATGTCTCTTTTAAACATAAGCAACTGCTTTGCCATTCAACTGGATAAGTTCAATTTTATATGTCCGTCCAAACCCTAGTTCACTGAATATTTTTTTAAATTCTGTTTATTTCTATGTCTCTGGAACTTTAGTGTAATTGGCTGTCAACTTATGTAACTCATATCTTATGTAATGTTTCATACCAGCTCATTTACTTGTCACTGCATTGCTGTACCTTAAGAAGGGTAAGATTTATGTTAAACAGTACTTATGCGTATACATAAGATGTTTCAGAAAAAAGGTGGCTAGTTCTCACTCCAGTTATCTGCAGCTGCCATCTTTGAATCAACATGTGGGATGCAGTAACATAGTTTTACCACATGAATTTTAACAAGTTATTATGTCTGAATCATGTGTTATGACATGAAATGTGATAGTATGTTTTGTACACTAATCCATGATGAAATAACACACTATCCTGATTTTTTTAATTGGGGAAAACTGCTACTGAAACCCTTGAAATAGTTCAACTGTGAATGGTAGTAAAACCATGACACACAAGAACATTTCCAAGTAGTTTGCAAGATTTTATAATAGCAGGAAGAGCAATCGAAGATGATCTGTAAAGGTACAAAAAATATTGTCACATTTCATGGCATATACACTAGCACCTTAATATTCTTAAGGTGAATATTTAAATTATGTTGCATAACATAATCTGATTCACAGATGGCACTGCAGGCAATTTGAACAAAAAACCAGATGGCTTTTTATTGGGACATATGTAGTAAGAAAAGCCAATACTAAAATGATGACATGTTCTTGGATGTTTGAATACAAGGTGAAATTTGATTTTTTTTCAGATCCCAATCAAACTTAGAATTTTTCTTTCAAGTAATCGGTTTGTAACCACTCTGGCTAACTATACTTATCTAGAAAGCAAAACATGACAAGAAAACCTTAAAGTCTTACCACACCCCATTTCACAGTTTTCCTGCAATAAAAGATATTTAAAAGCTGTTTTAAATTATGGAAATGTAGCTGATTTAAAAGCTGTAATATACCTTCATATATTTTCCTAATCAGATATAATAATATACTTTCATATATTTTTCTAATCAGATATAAACTAACCAATCAGTTCATCTGTAACTTAGTATGACATTATTCTAAAAAATACAGCCAATTGGTTATCATAATACAGAATAAATTGATTCCCTATTACTTTTTAGGTCCTCATAGATTCCCACTAATTTGAAAAGCTCTTTCCTTCCAAGCACCAAACTAAAGATGATTATACTTAGAAGCATGAAATAATCACAATGCCATCTTTATGCTTAACATTATAACAGATTAGTATAGGATTGAAATATACACATTACGATGTCTTAAAAAAGAAAATTAATATTAACATGTAAATGTGTATGATGCTAAATTAGAAATAATTCAAAGTAACTGTTCGTAATCAAATTTGAATTATTGAACCAATCAATTTATCAGTCATTTTCAGGAGATAGGACAACACACAACAGTGATTTCTTAAGTACAGTAACTGAAAGACAATGTTAATTCTGCAGAACAATTGTGCTGTGAGAGCTGATTGGCTGGCTCTTTCAGTGTGATGTCATAGTTGGCAAATGTAAGTTACAGATAAATTGCTTGGCTATCGTATTTAAAATTATCTACATATGCCTATATATAAAGCAGTGTTGATTCTGCGAAATAATTGTATTATGAGAGCTGATTGTTTGATCCTTTCAGTGTGATGTCATAATTGTTAAGTATAAGTTACAGATAGGTTGAATTTAAATTAGAACTCTCAAACGATTTAAAATATTAAGATTTTGAAGACGATTCAGATTAGAATAAAATCCATAGGAAAATAACTGTTACAAAAAAAAGCAGGAATTTATCGTAAAATTTTTACTGAGACAAAACAATGTATGAAGAACAAAAGGAATATGAAAATATATTAAAATGATTCATAAGGAAAGATTGAATATCTAGAATTGTGTAAAACGGTGTAAAAAAAGTTAATAATGATGTAAAAAATATATAATTATATAAAAAATATATAATTATAAACTTGCAAAAAAAGCTATTATAGAAAAGAATGAATAGGTATAAAACACAATCTTTGCATTGGTAAGAAACTTACTTCTACAAGAAGAACAAAAGATGGAAGTATTATTAAAAAATGAGAAGATGACATGAAATGTATGAAAGAGTTCTACATAAAATTATATAGCAATAAAGAACTAGAAAACAAAATATACCCTACGTATGACATTTTCTGAATTTCCTATCATTTTAAATAAAGAAGTGAGACATGCAATTAAATCTATGAAGAAGGGGAAAGCTTCAGGTAATGGTGGAATTAAAATCAATATCTTAAAAGAAACAGGTGAAGAAATTATATGCCAAATATCACAATGATTAAGGTGTACCAGATGATTAGGAAAATGTGTGCTAATAATAATGTTTTAAAAAGCTGAAAAAAGATATTAGAAATTACAGACTATCAGTTCTGTATAAAAAAAAATTAAAACAGGCAAACCTCTCCATACAGTAATACCACTCAGTGCAAGCCAGAGTAATCAATGTATGCCAGAAGGCTTGTGCATAAAATCCCTATCTAGTGCCTATTCATCCAATATCCCCAGTCTAGTTTCTGGCTTGTGGCCTTCATCAGTGAGAAGCCTTGGATCTGAGAGCACTGCACCTACATCTAGGATCTAATGCAATACTCCAGCAGCCACCTTTTATTTCTACTTAAGAACAAAACTATGAGAATAAAATTGAAAACACAGTAATATGGGTACTGAACTGAATTCAGACCTATATGACTATATAAGGTAATGAGCATGAATTGGAAAATATTAGGGCATTTTCAATTTAAGACTCATAGTTTTGTAGTTAAGTAGAGATAAAAGCTGGATGCTGGAGAATTGCATTAGATCCTAAGATATCACTGCAATGCTCTCAGATTCAAGGCTCATCACTGAAGAAGACCACAAGCCAGAAACTAGGATATTGGCTAGGTAGACACTTTTATGCATGAGCCTTCTGGCAACCATTGATTACTCTGGCTTGCATTGAATGACACTACTGTATGGAGAGTTTTGCTTGTTTTAATAATAGTTATAAGCATGCAACAGAAATTGTGATCATGTGATAAAAAAATTTCTGAAATAAGTACAACTCATCTACAGAAAACTTTATATTTTAGCCAACCAAAAGAACAAGCTGGATTTAAAAGTTGTTTTAGTACAGTGGATCATTTATTAAGGTATTGAGAGAATTATAGAAAGTACTAATACATATGAATTGTCATTATGCTATGGATTTGTGGATAAGAAAAAGGATTTGATCCTATAAACATTGCTTCAGGGATTAAAGCATTGGATCATCAAGATGTAGACCCAGGATGTTGTCATATTCTGAAGAATATTTATCATAACGCAATAACAACAATTAGATTATATAGTGATATTGGGGTATTAACAGTAAGAAGGGTATATAACAAGATGATTCTATATCCCTGACACTTTTACAGCAGTTTTACAAGAAATATTTTGTGGATTAAAATGAAAAGCTGAGGGAGTAAATGAAAATTATTTAAATCATCTACATTTGCAGATGGTGTAATTGTTTTTGTTTTTTTTTAAATAATGTTTCAGAGCTTCAGAAAATGCTACAAGAGTTACAAAAACGTAACAACACAGGATAAATGTGAATGCTAAAAAGACTAGTAATGTTTAATGTATTTTCTTCAAAATAAATAAACATTAATCATAGTAAATTAGAAGACAGTAATGACTACAATTTAGTTGGATTATTAATACAGATGAAAATGTAATGTATGAAATTAATCATGGAATTAAACTTGTATGAAGTGCTTTTGGGAGAAATAATTTAATATCAAAAGGAAATATGTCCATGCATGTGAAAAGGAAAGTTTTTAATAAATGTACTTTACCAGTTCTTACTTATGGATATGAAACCTGGACACTTAATAAGAGAGCAATACTGGCCACACAACAGAGTATGGAGAGTATCATGTTAAAGTAACAAGAAGACATCAAAAATGAAATACATGGGTGAGAGAACAAACAGGTATCACTGATATCGAAAAAATTAAGTGACTGAAGTGGAGTTGGCTGAACCTATTGCTAGAAGAGATGATAGTAGATGGACAGTTGAAATTTTAAACTGTACTCCAAGAGATTGTAAAAGACCTAGAAATAGATCATGTGTAGGATGATTGGATGAATTGGTGTGTTGTGGAAAAGAGAAGCTAGAGATCAGAGGAGAGAACTTCATCCTACAGTGGATTGATAATGATTGAAAATAATGATGCTGAATGATATATAGTTAATTTATATATAATTATAAGGGATTTGAACTCGAACTTTCATGTTCCCTACATCTATCCCATCTATCTTAAACAACTGACACACATGACTACATACATGTGAAAAATATAAATGATCTCCAATATGCGTATTTTGTACTGAACCAGCACTCATCAGTTGGTCCAGATCACCATCCCCCACACATATATATAATCAGTGCTCAGTTTACATTAAGATGGCAAGTGTTTAAACTTTAGTAGACAAGCTTCAATCTTCTCCATTGTCCAACCCTCCATCCATTTCACTGAAAATCTGAGGATGGAATGCTCAAAGCCCTTGTTGATACCAATATTATCGTCATACCCATGTTGAATTGAATTGAGTCAATCTATTTCCATTTAATTATGGAGAAGAGGTATGGACAGAATATAGACTGAATATGTAATATTTAAATATATGCATATTGTCTATACTAAACTTAATGTAATTATAATGGATTTGAACTCAACTTTCATGTTAATGTAATTATAAGGAACTTAAACTCGAAATTTCATATATATCAGTTGTATAAGATAGATTGGATAAATGTAGGGAGCTTGAAAGTTCGAATTCAAGTCCCTTATAATTACATTAAATTTAGTATAGACAATATACACATAGTTAAATATTAATTTATATATATATATAAATAATTGTTAAGCATAAAATAATTTTATGCCATACTAATAATAATCGCAATTATCTTTTGCAAAAACATACGTCAAATAAAACTCCCAGGAATGCTCATGGAACATGTCTATATAAATACGTGTGTGCGTTTGGAGGAGGAGGGGAAGTGGCGGAGAAGTGCTTTTCTACCCATTTAACTTTTTTAATTAAAATCCTCAGGTAAGACTTTTTAATCGACTTATCAACTATCACCTTGAAGTTGTATTATCGGTAATTGAAAATTCCGAAAGGTTAAACACTACTAAATACAATATTTTACTGTGATGTTAACTTCTGATTTACCTGAGTCGGAATGCGTATTAACAGTAATCTTATTGCAAAATTGCTTATCCTACAACAAACAAAAATTCCTCATTTTAATTTAAATATAGGTTTTCAATTTTGTTGTGTTATCGTTTTTTATTTTAATCTGCAGTCGCCTAAATATTAAAAATAAAATTAATTGTTATTGAAAGCAGACAGCATTTATTATTATTTAAAAAAAAGGCTATTTAATTTTTTTGAATTAAATATATATTGCTTTTCTTTAAAAAAAATAACAATTTGGGATTTAAAATTCAGAAAATTATTACAGTATATGTATTTTACAGTATATTAAAAAAATATTTCCTTTTAATATTAATTTATTTCTTTTGGTAGAAATAATTTAATATTAAAAATAAATATGCCTATGTGTTTGAAAGGGAAGGTTTTAAATAAATGTGTTTTTCCAGTTCTTACTTATGGATCTGAGACTTGGACACTTAATAGAACAGAAGTATGGAGAGATGCATGTTGGAAATAACAATGATCGAAAACGCGCGATATATGGGTAAGAGAACAAACAGGTGTTACTGACATTGTTGATAGAATTAAAAGACTGAAATGGAATTGGGCTGAACATATTGCTAGAAGAGATAACAATAGATGGACAATTGAAATCTTAAACTGGACTCCCAAGAGATATAAAAGATCCAGAAAGAGACCACTTGTGAGATAGATGAATGAAATAAGAAAGTGTGCAGGGGTGATGCGGAGAAATGCTTGAGATCAAAAAAGATGGATTGAACTTGGAGAGACCTTCATCCTGCTGTGGGTTGATAATGGTTGACAATGATGATGTATATAAGAGGATATACAAAGTTTTAAAAAAGGAAAGTTCTTTCTGTGTTATAGTGTAGTACGATATTGTATAGCTTTTTCCTGGCAATATCTTCTTATTCCAAATCATCTACAAATATATATATTGTACCGGGTCGAACCGCTGAAGCCACTTATACGTATATATAAGTTTTGGCTGGTTTCAAACTCCTTCCTAATACATTTATAATCTTATAAATGTTACGTGAACGAACCGGCACGTTCGAGAAAAATGGGAGATCTTATTGATAGCTTTAACTATCAACAATGGCCCACCTCGGCTGCTAGATTCAAACCCCTACTATCCAAATACTTTATTTGTTTCAGGGTAAACCCTGGGGCACCAGCTAGTCTAATGACTAACGTAATTCTAGTAGGCTCATAATCCAGCGCTCGAAACATTCCCTAAAACTAGCTCAGTCTAATTTTAATTTCAATAACAAAATTATACAAAATTAGTGGTGGTTCTAATTTTAATTTCAATAATAAAATTAGTGGTGGAAAGAATTAATAAAAGGTTGGTAAAAAGAATTGACTGACAAATAAAGTTTAAGTTTGAAGACATTTTATTTTAATTAACATTAATTAAGTTTAAAGTTAATTTATTACCCAACATTAATTGACTAAATTTAAACATCTTGATAAATCTAATTTAACACACACACATTTTTAAAGTAACACATTATAACATATATCTGGTGAAAAGCATAAATAATATGTGACATCATTAAATTATCTCACATTCACACACACGCACATCAATAGTTCATTTTATGCATGCTTAAGAGTTCAAATTACTTTACTCAGTAGGATTGACGAATTACAGTGGTGGCTACTACATATAAATGATAATAAATAAATGTTTACCTAGGATTTTTGGAACGTGGTTATTGCTGGTTGTTGGCTACTTCTGCTGCTTCTGATGGAGTATATCTAACTGTTTAGATTTGGATGTTTCTTGAAGAGATTTTATGCGAATCCATTGGTTTTATTCTTGAAGACAGTTGAACGTTTGACGGAGGATTTCTGAGTTGTTATGCAGACATTATTTCACAGGCAGGTTTTGATGATCTTGTTGGACTAAAAAGGCTGAAGCACAAGCGTATATTTCCAAAAGTTGCTCAACATGCATTTTTGTTTCTGGATACATAATAGAAATTGCACTGTTGTCTGAACTGAAACAAAACTATCACTGCAAACTAGACTGAAAAAACAACCCCGATAAAAATCTGGCTATTTATATATTCAAATTGTTTTCGTTTTAATATCCTCCAGCAATAGGTGCAATAGGTGTTGTCAAAATTCCATTAGTAATTAATCCTATGACGTGTTTTTGAAGATTGTTTAATTAGTAGTAGCTTTCATAAACATATTGTTTTTATATCTTTAATTAGTAGCCCACCACTGGTGTGGTTTTTTTAAATCTTTATTTAACTTAATAGCCATCGCTGTGTTTTCCAAATATAATTTCTTTTTTAACTTCCATTTATATATATATATTTTTAATATTATTCTAACACGCATACATTTATTTACACTCGCACGCACATATATAATTTATTATAATAAGCTTGAATAAAAAGAGATTTATATCTTTTTTTTAATTTTAAATTACTTATTTTTACGAATACTAATTTAGAAAAACTTTACTTTCTTTTATAACACTTTTAGTTTGACTTTAAGAAAACCCCCTTCCCACTTTTAATCTTTTATTTCAAACTCTTTTATGAAAATTTTTTTTTTATTTTAATAATTTTTTTAGACAAAATTATTTTATATACATGTGCCAAATTGGCCTTGGCACAATATATATAAATTAATGCAATGCGCACAATAAGTTCCAATAAAAAAAGTGAATAAGGACTGTTTTTCGCTCCATACTTCCGGCAGCACCATCTCTGAATAAATGCAGGTATTACATAGCGACAATTTAACTATTCACCACAACAATTTTAAAGTACTACCATATCTGGATTATGAATTGTGACATGTAATGTGACAATTTGATTTGTATCTTAAGCCATGGTGGATTAACATGACATTCAATTTTATTTTAAATGGGGCAGAACTACCATTGAAATGTTTGAAATGATTAAGTGTTAATGTCATGTGCGTACATATGTACATATATAGATAAGTCGATAATCAAAACCAAACAGTTAGATGATACTTCAACTTTGACCAAAAATCAGTTAAGATTAAAGGGTAATATGGTACAGTTTTTCAGAGCTATCCAGGGATAGGAGCAATATATGTGTATATCTAATTGGAGAATAATAAACCAAGTGAAGTAAAACTCATTAATACATTATTATGTAAATAACCTAATACTTTTTGTGGTAGTTTTGCAATAGAGGACAGCAAAAACTTAACCAAAGAAATAATTATAGCATCTCTTATGCACAATATCTTTGAAGATTAAAATATTATACTGTGTATATACATATATAGTATCATCATCATCAATAGTATTAGCCACTGGTAAGGTCCAGAAAGTAGTCATATCATCAATTAGTCCATTTTTTCCATTCAATTCTCTTCATTGCCCAACTCTTCAATTCCACATAGCTCTTCCCATCCCTTATATTGTCCAACAATGTCAATCTTTTCCATCGTTTCTTCTTACTTCCACTCACCATTTCTCTCCGAAAGATCATTCATTAAATTATAATTTCTCCTTAATATGTGTCCAATTCAGTTTCTCATTCTGATTTCCTCAACCCATCTTCTTTTTTCATTTACTCTTTTCAATACTTCTTCATTTGTCATTTGATTCATCCAACTGATTTTTCCATTCTCCATGTCCACATCTCGAAGGCTTCCAATCTGTTCCTAATTTTATTACTCATTGTTCACATTTCACAACCATACAATAGTAACATATGTAGTATATAAAGCAAAAAATTAACAAGGAATAACTTGAGGTAAAGTTATATTTTTCATTAATATTTCAGATTTAAAAAAGATCCTTTTTTGAAAGATTGAAATATTAGTAAAACATTTTTATGTGTGTGAAAGAGACCATGTATGTTTATAGCCATACTCATATTTCTTTCTTTGTTTTTTAGGTACTTCTAGGAAAGATATCAAGGAACCAGAGGCGTATAATGACGACTCTTTTTCTCTTTTTTTTTTTTCTATTTTATTTATCGAATATAGTATATATTCTGAGCTTGGACCTTTATCTCATTAAGGAGCAAACCCATTTTATATTCATTTTGATAAGAATCTATATCTATAAAACAACTTATTTCATTTTCAAGTACATTATATCTGCCTAATTTAGTATTTTTATATGTCATTTTTCTTTGTAAATAAACTTCAATTTTTTTAAAAAAAATTCTCGCTGTTTATAGCCTGCAGGTGTCTTCTTAGCTGTGAACCAGGCTCCTATCTTTTTCACTTTTGATATTTCAGTGTGTTAAAGCCGTTGTAATTAAGATTTTCTTATATAAAAAAAAGTTGTAAATTACTTTTATGTTTCTTTTTTAATTAAATATTTCAAATTTTATTTCTGTGTTATGATCTATTGTTTTTTCTTTAATTAGCTAAGAACTCTACCGACATTTATATAAACTTAAAATATAATTATAATTTTATTACAGTAATATAAATAAAGATAAATTCTCCGAATTGTTTTGAAATAATTTTGTATTTATTTTTTTATTCATGTGTCAAAGCATCGGCCGGGAAGCGAACTCGGGACAACTGCTTGTAAGGCAGCTGTGCTGACCACTCGGCCACCAACGCTTGACATAATTTTGTATTTGATATGCATAAACTTTAACTTTTGCTTAAACAATCAACACAGTGACAACTGTCTCCATACAATATTGCTACTTAATTCATGCATGCCAGGTTAGTCCATCAAAACTCTTTTCTTGTCCTTACTCATCCAATATCCCCAATCTAGTTTCTTGCTTATGGCTTTCATCAATGAAGAGCCTTGGATGTGAGAGCACTGTATCTAGATCATTAGATCTAATGCAACCCTCCAGCAGCCAGGCCAAACTGAAATCACAATAATGTTTTCAATCCAAGATGATTCACGTGTATAATCATACATAGATTTGAACACAGTTCAATATCTATATATTTTGATGTTTGGTTTTTTAATAATCATAGTCAAATACTATTTGGCTAGGACTGGTATTAAGCCACTGTAACATTACTTAATCATCATTTCTTCTAGCATCCATCGATTAATATGGCTTTCACTAGAGGGCAATATTATATGGAGAAAGTTGCTATTATGTTAACGTAAGTGGT
Source organism: Epiperipatus broadwayi (assembly GCA_028023455.1). Lineage (NCBI taxonomy): Eukaryota > Metazoa > Onychophora > Udeonychophora > Euonychophora > Peripatidae > Epiperipatus > Epiperipatus broadwayi. The sequence goes on from JAQFVV010000172.1 coordinate 1,990,488, forward strand.
GATCATGTGATGTTAGAGTGGTTTAAAGTCAGTTATAGCTAAAGAATGTTGGTGTCTATTAAAATATTAAAAACACCAAAATATATATATATTCTGAACTTCAGATCTATACAATTATACATGTGAATTAGCTGGTATCGAAAACATTAGTGTTTTCATCTTGGGTTCATAGCTTTATGTTATAGTTAACTAAAAAGGTAAAAGATGGCTTCTAGAGGGATGCATTAGTTCCAAATATATAAATGTAGTGTTTTCAGATCCAAGGCTCTTCACTGAGGTAAACCATAAGCTAGAAATTAGTCTGAAGCTATCATGTTTTTTCTGAAAATAAGACCTAACCAGAAAATAACCCTTAGAATGATTTTTCAGATGCTTATAATATAAATCCTATCCCAAATATAAGCTCTAGTTAAGATCATCAGCCACACAGAGAGTTGATAGATGTGTTGAATTTTAATAAATGTATAAATAATATTATATACATTAATGCCTTAATAACTAAAACACGCAGGCTTATTATATACCTGTGTTTATATATGTAATATATAGGATATATGAGCACAGACTTTCACACGACCCACCACTCTCCCTACTATCTCATAACACTGATAAACTTGAACACATATATGTTGAAAAGATAAATAATCACCAATATACGTATTTTATGCTAAACCAGCAAGCATCAGTTGGTCCAGATTACCATCTCTACACATATATGCCATAAGTGCTCAGATATATATTAAGATAGCCAATCTTCATACTTTAATGGACAGGCTTCAATCTACTCACCACTCCAACTCTTCAACCATCCATCCAATTGAAAATGTGATGTTGGAACATCTATTAAAGTATGAGGATTGGCTATCTTAATATATATCTGAGCACTTATTGCACATATGTGTGAAGATGATAATCTGGACCAACTGATGATTGCTGGTTTAGCATGAAATACTTATATTGGTGATTATTTATCTTTTCAACATATATGTGTTCAAGTGTATCAGTGTTATGAGATAGTAGGGAGAGTGGTGGGTTGTGTGAAAGTCTGTGCTCATATACCCTGTATATTATATATATATAAACACAGATATATAATAAGCCTGTGTGTTTCAGTTATTACATAGTAGAGATGTCTGCCCATCCCTTGTATTAAATGGATTATGTCCTGTGTATGAGGGGCCAGATTGACCTTAGGTCAAGATGGGTGTGACAAAAATCTTGGCCTCAGGGTGGCCTTCGAGCATTCCATCATCAGATTTTTAATTGGATGGGCAGTTGAAGAGTTGGAGTGTGGAGTAGATTTAAGCCTGTCCATTAAAGTATAAGGATTGGCTATCTTAATATATATCTGAGCACTTATAGCATATATGTGTAGAGATAGTAATCTGGACCAACTGATGATTGCTGGTTTAGCATGAAATACATATATTGATGATTATTTATATTTTCAACATATATGTGTTCAAGTGTATCAGTGTTATGAGATAGTAGGGAGAGTGGTGGGTTGTGTGAAAGTCTGTGTTCATATACCCTATATATTAATGCTTTAAATATACGGTAATACAAACTTAATTCTATCTCTATAGAGAAACAATTTATTTACTACGAGTCAGTACATTGGACAATTTATAATTTCATCTATATATTTAGAATGATTTTGATTTAGAGTTTCGTCATGGTAGCTTTTAAATATTCAAGATAAAAGAAAAATTAGTTTGATTTCTTGAACATTTTTTTCCCTCGTAAAAAACTTTATTAAAAGAATGAAAGTTATTTTAATAATCAAAGTTTAGCTTATGTTAAATCATCAATTTGCTACAGAAAAGTTTTTAAAAAGAATACCCAAGCAGGTCTATTACAAGGAATCTGGAAAGTATTTACAATGTGCATACTTTATAACAGATATAGTTGTGCCTTATATGAATCATTGTAATTCATGTCATAAATAGTAGTTAATGTGCAAGTTTAAAACACAAAAACATTTTCTGAATTTTTGTATTTCCATTTTCTTGGTGCTTTTGTGTGGACAATCCATTCTTAACTGTAATTATTTTTGTTACCACTCCTGTCTCACAAGTCTTCAAATAACATTTGATTTAATGTTAATTTAAAAAGAATAATACTCTGATCACCAAATAAAATACATGCAAAAAGAAAGAACGATTCTAGAGAGTACGAGAAATGAATTGCGGGGGGCTCCCAGAGTAAGAATATTATAGCTTTCTGTAAAGAAAAGTACTTGAATAATGTAATGTTTGTGTGTGAAAAAATAAGGCATCCCCTGAAAATAAGCCCCACAGAGCCTTTTGGAGCAAAATTTAATATAAGAATCATCTTATTGATGCACTAACCTTTTAAATTATATGGAGAAAGTTGATATTGAGTTTTAAGTCCAAGTTATTCTAAAGAAGTGCAATATTGATTGATTTCATTAGAAAGTAGGGCAAAGTATAAATGTATTGGAGGGCTACAATTAAATATGGTTAAGTATTTCAGAAAGAAAAATTTTCGATAAGAAATTAAAAGACAGTGTCGCAAAGTATCAAATAAACAGAACGTGAACCTGCACGTTCAATATATTGATGTATCAGTGATTCATAAATTGGTTTGTATAATCAACAAAACTCATTTTTAGCATATTATTTTATTTATTTATTTTTCTCTTGGGAGTTGAAATGGCCGTACTCACTGCTGGTAATGATAATTTTAATATATCAGTTTTATAAGTTAAAAAATAAATTCTGTTATAAAAATGGTGAGAATTAGGCTTCAAAAACAAGGATCATATACTGTATACTATTTGTTTGATTGTAGGATTCTTGATAATTAGCCCTGTAGTGGATAAAAAATATAAGATTAAAAAAATGAAGTTCAATATAGACAATATACTTGTGTTTAAATATTACATATTCATCCTGTATTTTTCCCATTTCTCTTCTGTGTATTTAAATGGACATATTACAGTCCTATACGTGAGGGGTCAAAGTGACTTAAAGTCAACATGGGTATGACAATAATATTGGCATCAATAAGAGCTTTGAGTGTTCCATTATCAGATTTTCTATGATATGGATGGCTAGAATTGGAGGGTGGAGATGATTGAACCTTGTCCACTAAAGTTGTAGATTTGCTATTTTAATATAAAAGTGAGCACTGATTATATATATGTGGGAAATGATGATCTGGACCAACTGATGAATGCTGATTCAGCACGAAATACATATATTGGAGATCGTTCACCTTTTTCACATGTAAGTGGTCATGTGAATCAGTTGTATAAAATAGAGTGGACATCTGCAGAGAGCTCAAAAGTCTGAGTTCAAATCCCTTCTAACTATATTAACTTCAGTATAAACAATATACTTGTATTTAAATGTAACATAATCTTTACGTATATATATTTTTAAAAATCCAGTGACTTGATTCTTTTGTTCTAAACTAAATTTTTTTTATGTATAAAAATTAAAACTTTAAAACATGCAAATATATGCACATAGTGTATTCCAATTCTTGCAGCACCATTTTCTGAATCAATAGACGAGTTATACAGCAAAATAGCTTAGCTAATAACCACAAAATCTTTAAAGTGCTAGCATGCCTAAATTATGAGTTGTGACATGAAATGTGTTTCACACCTTTGTGGATCATCTTCAATGCTCTCATTGCTACTGTGAAATCTTTCAAATCATTAAAAATGTTCCTGCAACTTACGGCTTCATTTCACATACACTTGGAATCATTTTAAACATTTTAGTAGCATTTTCCCTCAGCTAAAAACAAAATTTAATGTTATCGGATAAGATTGAAAAATACACCATCACATTTCATGTTATACCTTGTGATTCAGGCATGTTAGCATCTTAAAATTTTTTATGGTGAATACATTGGTTCAGAGAGTACTTTAGGCTACTTGGAGAGAGATCGATTCATCTTTTCACTGGGGTATATTGAGTATACGTTTACATGTGTAAATATCTTTAATCAAGTCTCATTTGAAATCTTTGTGTATTTTTATCATATAATGAATAAATCATTGTTTAATATATCTATTATAAAATGTCATTTAATTATTGTCAGTGGTGGCAGCTTCTCACAAACTAATGCCATTCCAATTCCAATAAATAGAAAAGTAACAAAAAAGACTAGATATGAGCTTTGAAATGATTATACAAACTAGTCTATGAATCCCAAATATGTCCATATATAGTAAATTCTAATTCATTATTCTGTTTGTTCTTATGTGATAATTAAAAAAATTTAAACATATATATTAATTGATTGTTCAATAATATTTTTCATTTCATTTTTATTAACATACATAATTTGAATAAATGAAATGAATATATCTAATTTTTCACTAATCAGTCACTTGAAATGTGCCTCAAATCAAGACCTTTTTGGATGCTCGATTAAAAAAAATTTTAAGAACCAAAGAATTATGGAAAAGAATTAAACTTTGAGTTTAGCCAAATACTTCTTTTACGCATTTTATATAACCAATACTTTTTATATCACACTTGCAAAACATCTGAGTTTAGACTATACAACAGATGTTCCTTGGAATTGTAATATAGTTATCACAATACTAGACACCTATCATAATAAATTATATATTCAAATTTTTTATATATCTAAGATCAAACAATATTTTAAATTTAATTCAGACATATACTATGAATTACATAGTTGGTGGTTATTGAATCCATAGCTATAGTGGTTGAATTGAAGAATTTAATAAAGACACCAGTAAACCTGTCTCCTGCTTAGCATCTCTACAGATCCGTTTATATTTTATTTATAGGTAAGAAACCGAAAAGAAAATCCATATACCAAATAAATAAATTGATTGTTAATATAAAAAAAAAAATAATGTATTTTTAAAATATTAAATTACTTTAAAAAAATAATAATAGATATTATTAATAAGGAGCAAGTCCTCTGAGCATATGCTAAGCACTCTCCGGTAAGCATAAGAAGATTATTAGTAATATTACATACGTATGTGCGCTATATAAATAATAGATTATATATTACAATAATAATAAATGTAATTTTTTGCAATTTCTATATTTAAATTTATCAAGTATTTTTTTTTTTATCAAAATAGAATTTCTAAAAACCGCAGATTTGGTTCAACGTTGCGCCATCTATGAACTAGTAATATAACTAAAATTAAATTACTCACTTTCGTTTGAATATATTAAATTCGAGAAATAAAATAAAAAAAAGAAGAAGAAAAATTAATTAATATTCATTCATTAGCAAGCATTCCTAACCAAGCCTAGAGATTTTAACTACAAAAGGGCGGAGGACTGGGAAAAAGAGACAATTATTAGATATGTAAATCAATCGCTAAATCCAAATACATTTGCATTTATTATCTGATAATTGATATCTTCGGTCCTTCTTGAAATATTTCAACAGTTTAGTAGATTGTATATCTTTATTGTTTTTTATCATCAGCTACATCTCCCAATCAATATCACCCTTCTTTTGAATATCTTCAAAATAATCTTCACAAAAATAAACATAACCTGCCTCTCTTATGAAAAGTGTACTCAAGTTTACCATAAAATGTTTTTATAGGAAGACACAGAAAATGTATAAAAAACTGTTAAGTAGATTCATTTTTCCAATAAATAAAGATATAGTTTCAATACCTAAGATTCATCTCAAATCAAGTTCCCTTTTTCTGGATGTTCAACCACGAATTTACAAATAAGGAATTATGATATAAAAATGGATATAATAATGTTCCAAACAACTTATTTTTCCAGATCCAATGATTAAAACCAGTTGAATTTGATCTCAAAGGCATATTTTATCAACAGATTCAGCTCAGATCACTGAACTTATCTACTTCACAAATAGAATTTAAAAACCATTGGTCTATGTAAATGTGGACAAATACACAAATTGTGAACTACATGGCTAATGACTATTGAGTCTATGGTTACAATGGCAAAATTGGAGAACTTAATAAAGCCATCAGTGATACTATCTCCTGGTTGGAATTGCGGCAGACTTTTTTATGGTATTAAGCTATCTAAAAAAACATCCATACACTAAATAAATAAATAGCAAATCTATTATTTTGTAATTATATGTTGGACTATTTCCATCATCCAATATTAATTGTTAAATGTTTTTAAAAAAATTCAAATTTTATTTATATTTTTCAAATATCCTCACCTGTTAGTAACAGCACAGAGATTGATATATAATATGACATTTTAAGTGATATTACATTTCTCTCTTCTTCGGGTGTTGCTTGACTAAGTAATGACAGTATTAGCAAGGAAATCGAACCTTAGACTTTTAGGTTCATGAATATTAAATGTAAGCAATGCTTCAATGAACTAAGTTATTCTGACAAAGGCATTAATCAGTAGAAATTTCATATACTTATCTACTGTTACTTTTGCTAGAATAGCCTAGTTGGTTAGAACATTGATTTAAATTCAATATTCATGAATCTAAAAGTCCTAGATTCAATTCCCTTTAGTACTGGAACAAGTCAGGCAAGCAAAACATGAAGAAAAGAGGATAATACAACTCAAAATGTTGTGTTATATATCATCAGTCTGTGTTATTACTAACAATTGAAGGTATTTCTTAAAATTTAAATAGTTTGAATTTTTCTAAAAACATTTAAAAATAAATAAAATGTTGAATGTCTAGAAAATTTTAAACTTTACTTAAACTTTTTAAATACAAAAAAAAAACTTGTTCATACAGTATTAACACACCAATGTCATAATTCTTTAGCTGTAGATTCTTGGTTGAATATTCCGAAAAGGTACTTGATTTGATATGAGTCTTTAGTGAAATTATATATTAATTTATTGACAAAATAACTGTTGAACCACTAAACATCACGTGATTACCATCTCTTATGCTAGCACATAACTGTTATTAAACAGGCAAAACTCTCAATACAGTAGTGCCACCCTGTGCCAACCAGAGTAATCAATGGATGCCAGAAGGCTTGTGCATAAAATCCCCATCTAGTGCCTACTCATCAAATATCCCCAGACTAGTTTCTGGCTTGTGGCCTTCATCAGTGAGGAGCCTTGGATCTGAGAGCACTGCACCTAGATCTTAGGATCTAATGCAGGGATCCCCAACCCTATGCCTGTGGGCACCATGGTGCCAGCAGAGTATTTTACGTGTGCCCACCGCTATCCTAACACAATAAAAAATTATTTATCTGATAAAAATAAATTTAATTTTTAAAATTTCTTATAAATTATTGTATTATATTGTAATCAAATTGTAGGGCATACTATACTTTTACAGTGTAAAAATATAAAAGTTAATTATGTTAAAATTTTATTTTTGAAATAAATATTTTTTTGTACATTAGGTGCATTATTAACAATATCCAACTATAAATTTACATTGAAAAATAAATGGTGCCCGCCACCTGGCCGATATTATAGAATGTGCTCTTAAGTGCAAAAAGGTTGGGGACCCCTGATCTAATGCAATCCTCCAGCAGCCACCTTTTATCTCTACTTAACTATAAGAATGAAATTGAAAACACAATATTTTCAATCTAAGCTCAATAGCTTATATAGTCATATGGTTGACACAGGGTGGCACTACTGTATGGAGAGTTTTGCCTGTTTAGTAACCGTTATGTGCTAGCATAAGAGATGGTGATCATGTGATGTTTAGTGGTTTAACACCAACCCTGCCTAATAGGGTAGTGGTGGCTATGGTTGTTAAAGAGCCAAAGCCAAAATGTATGGGTGCTGAACTGAGAGACCCATATGACTATAAAAGCTATTGAGCCTAGATTAAAAAATATTATTGTGTTTTCAATTTCATTCTCATAGTTTTGTAGTTAGGTAGATATAAAAGGAGGCTGTTGGAGGGTTGCATTGGATGCTAAGATCTAGGTGCAATGCTCTCAGATCCAAGGCTCCTCACTGACGAAGGCCACAAGCCAGAAACTAGTCTGGGGATATTGGATGAGTAGGCACTAGATGGGGATTTTATGCACAAACCTTCTGGCATCCATAGATTACTCTGATTGGCACAGGATGGCACTACTGTATGGAAAGTTTTGCCTGTTTAATAACTCAGTTGGTTAGAGCTTTTGTCTTAAAATTCAATACTCGAGAATCTAAAGGTATAAGTTTGATTCCTATGCTAAACTGTCACTGGTCAAGCCAACAACTCTTGAAGAAGAGTGGAGAATATTATCACTTGAAACATTATATAATTACTAACGTGTGTTGTTTATTTGTGTCTTATTAGTAATAAGTTGTTTGTATTTGAAAAGTTTAAATAAAATTTAAAATTTTCCAAGACATTCAACATTTTATTCAACAATTAGTAATGGATGATGGAAATAGTCCAACGTATAATTACAAATACTAAAATCACAAATTTTCAGAGAAACAGGAAGTCTATTAGAATTCATTTACTTCATATGCAATCCAATAGGGATATGACCTTATAGTAGATTCAGTATTATTATGTCCCGCAAGTTGAAGAACAAATCTTATTGATCTTATGATCATGTCTCATATTTTTAGAATTTTATTAGAGCATTTGTAAATGAAAGCTTTTTTAATGCTTTTACATTATATTAATAGGGATCCAATTCTAACTTCCATACAATAAAATGAAGAAAATAAATCCTTTAAACAACTGATTTAGTTGTAATAGATCAACAATGAAATACTCTATTTTTTTACTTGTTGAATGCAGCTGTCGCAAGTTGGAGTCTGTGTTGTTGCGCAACATCCAACACCACGCTTCTTACTAAAAACAACCAAATTGTTTAAATTGGTTCTCATTCTCAAATTGATAACTGTCCAAAGCTCTGAAAAATCTTCTTTAATCACAGACTGATAAAACTTTTAAAATTTTTGAACATCAGTACACTGTAGTTCCAAAAGCTTAAACTCTTTCTTTGCTTTTGATTGAGTCAAGTAAAACTCCATCAAACAGAGCAAAACTCTCCATACAGTAGTGCCACCCTGTGCTAAACAGAGTAATCAATGCACAGGTGGCAATACTGTATGGAGAGTTTTGCTCTGTTTATCAACAATTAATGTGCTAGTATAGGAAATGTGATCATGTGATGCTTAATGGTTTAACACCAATCCTGCCTAAGAGGATAGTGGTGGCTATGGTTGTAAAAGAGCCAAAGACACCAAAATGTATGGGTGCTGAACTGAGTTCAGACCCATATGACTATATAAGCTATTGAGCTTAGATTGAAAATATTTTTTGTGTTTTCAATTTCATTCTCATAGTTTTGTAGTTAAGTAGAGATAAAAGGTGGTTGCTAGAGGGTTGCATTAGATCCTAAGATCTAGATGCAGTGCTCACAGATCCAAAGCTCCTCACTGACAAAGGCCACAAGCCAGAAACTAGTCTGGGGATATTGGATGAGTAGGCATTAGATAGGGATTTTATGCACAAGCCTTCTGGCATCCATTGATTACTCTGTTTAGCACAGGTGGCAATACTGTATGGAGAGTTTTGCTCTGTTTATCAACAATTAATGTGCTAGTATAGGAAATGTGATCATGTGATGCTTAATGGTTTAAAACTCCATCATTAAATCTATATCATATCTTGGTGTTTGATCGCAAAGCTAAGTTTAAGTCCACTACCATAAAAATAAAAATATTAGGGCTAAATATACATCCATGTTTAACACCTGACTTACATAAAATTTTCCAACAGCCTTAATTCTATTAATATATTATGTCGAAGATATATAATTGAAATAAACTGACGAGCAAAGATTGCTGCAAAACTTTTTAATGAAATGGGTTGTCTGCCTTGACCAAATCAATAAAATTTATAAACGTATCAAACTTGGATTGATACTTTTCTTGCAGGGTCTGTCAACAAAGCCATATGTATAGTGCTTCTTGATTCTCTAAAATTACATTGAGTCTCTGGTAACTATTCATCAATGACTCAGCATAATTGTAGAGAATCAAGCAATGCTAGAGATATGGCTTTTGTTGCCAGGCTACCGCAAGAAAAGTATCAGACCAAGTTTGATATGTTTACAAATTTTCTTGATTTGATTAAGGCAGTCAATCCATTTTATTAAAAAGTTTTGCAACAGTGTTTACTTACTAGTTTATTTCAATTATACATCTTCTACGTAATATATTAATAGAATTGTGTATGTTGGAAAATTTGATGTGAGTCAGGTGTTAAACATGGATGCATATTTAGCCCTGCCATTTTTTATTTTTATGGCACTGGACTTTAAAACTTAGCTCTGCGAATCAGACTCTAAGATATGATATAGATCAAGGGTATATCCCTAAAAAATTCCAATATTTGTGAAACTTAATTTATCACCAACATATTTTAAAACTTCTCCAGGTATCTCCTAAAGACCTTCATTTTTAAGATTACAAAGAGTTACTTTAACTTCACTAAATGAGAATGTGAAACAGGTATATTATTAAAAGCAGCACTGTATTGTTGTTTCAATAGTAGAGTGGCAGATTTTGGAACTTAGGATCCCTAGATTGCCGCCAAATTCTATCACTTACAGTGTCCAAACTTCTTACAAATTTCTGAGCAACAAAAAATTTGATTACTTTTTGTTATTAAAAGAAGTCATTTCAATTCTTGTATTATTTTATCGGAAAAATGATCAAAATATTTCACTATTTTAAAGATCATTAGCATATAAAACAGCGCCATCAATATTTAATAAGATTATGGTATTGTTTTCCAAGTTCATATCTTCAGTTCAAATGGCCAAAATAAGCTCTAAAATGACTGAGAATAGTGACTTCTTTAGATTATGTGGGACAGGCTATATTTAGCCATTTTCTGTAGTTCCTGCCATGTTTATGGTATGCGGAGGATCCTTAAATACAACTACCCAAACTACTAAATATTATTTTAAACCAAATTTCATTATTAATCAATAAAAAAAATACCATATAAGCAGCCTAATTACAGACTGAGCATTTAAAAGTTCTATTCAGTTAATCCGAATTGAATTTCCTTTTTAATTATATAAGTCAGGTGATGAATTGATCCTGAAATTTTCAAGATTGACTATGCCAGTCACTTTTGATTTCACAATTTATTCTCAGCTGAGCAGCATAAGTATAAAAAAAACGTGGCTTGAATTAACTGAATGGATGAATGGAACTACTAATTCATCAACCTGCCACTAGGATCTTAAGAGTCATATATTCTTCTGAACAATTTACAATTGTTCATTTAATTCTTTATTAAATCAAAAATAACACTATTGTGCAAAACGTAAATGATGATCTAGAAATTGGTTTGGACTTTAAAATATGTTCGCTTAACAGGCAAATAATATCGGCAACCGTGAAAATTAAGATAAGTATAAATTTACTCATAAACAATATAAAAATATTGCAGATTCTTGCCTCTAATTGGTTAATAATATCCAATCAATACTTACATGGAAAAAAAGCCTAACTTACACCAAACGATGCTTCCCAAAATTAATATCCAACATGCAATTATTGAATGTTAAAAAATATTTACTAATCTCGGAGACTAATATATCTGTGAACCTCCCCCTAACGGTCCTTAAATCATATTAATCAAATGTCATGCAAATATCATCTTTATAAGTATTCAGATATATCGCTAAAACAATAAAAGTTATTATAAATAGGTAAAATTAATCTGAAAAGTTTTTAGATTCTGTCGTTGTGTGCAATACATTTTCTTTTCTTATGACTATACAACGTGAAAAAAAAAAAAAATTACTCTGCAAGAAGATATGCATTTTACAAATACCTTTCTTTATCAGCTGCCTCAGAGTACATCAATAATTCATACAAATATAACATTTGCTCGACATATTAATTCTGTAATAATGCCAGACTTGGTGTCAAAATATAAATATTTAATGCCATAAAAAAAAAAGACATACGGCTTTATTGCTCAGGAGTTCATAAAAAGTTTGAGCACTAGATCTGCGAATGCCAGAATTAATCCTGGGACTTGCTGATTCTAAGTCAAACACTCTACCAACTATGCCAATTTGCGCAGGGCTTTAGCGCTACAATCACCTATGACAAATTAGCCTACTTATTTGCATAGATTGTAAGTGATGCTCCAGGACTGTTGATGAAAGAAATTATTCCCAAAATGCATGAAATTTCAGAATGGTTTGTCAATCCTTTCATGTAGTACAGAGCCATAGTAAAAACCGTATTATGCACAAAGATCAGGACTGCCATCTGTTCATATTTATTCAACATGTGTTAATTTATTTATTACATATTTTGATATTGGATTTCTTAATTAAGGGTTTGATTCTGCCTTGATCAATCTATAACCATGTTGAAATAAGCTAATTTATAGTAAGTGACAATAGCGGTAAATGTTCATGCTTTGACTCTAGTCAAGTCCGTTGTTATTACAATATTAATACATTAGATGGATGTTATATTTCATGAATTGTTGATAGTACTCCAAGACAGTTGAAGAAAGAAGTTATTTCTAAAATGCATGAATACTGCAGAGCAATCTCAATTTTTTTCACATATAATTTCAGCTCCAACCATTGCATTACGTAATAACGATTAAAGCCAAAATGTTTTCAAATTTATTTATATCTAATTCAAGAGGTGTTAAACTGTTAAAAGCTAACAATAAAAAAATTTTACTTGAATTATATTTTTTATGAATATAATTTACAATATGCAAACACAAATAATAAAAAAATAATTGAAAATTAGTGATTTTATAGTTTATTTTGAAAAATTAATGAATTACTTACTGTCACCGATTGAATAAAACAGTATTATTCAAATATTAAGGTCATTTAGAACAAAGTGAACACTAATAAATATTCTTTTAAAATTGATTTATTTTCTGTAATGACTACAATCATTCATTTTCCATCTGCGTACAAAAATAAGCAGAAAGTTCTTATTCTACAGCAAAATAAAAGCCTTTTAATCCTTAAAGTGTCAGAGTTCACATTCTAGGAGTAAATATCCCTGTACTTTCTCTGGAATGGGTAATGTTTTCACAGCATTAGGAAGATAACACTTTCCAAGAGATTTCCTAATAGCATATCTACATAACTGTTGCAATGGTCGAGGATTTGTGCAGTACGAAAGGAATAATTTACGTAATTTAGGATCGCGATTAATTTCCTCAGGTAATTCTCCATCTACGGTCCGTAAATCAAACTGGCCGAGAGCTTTAATAAGTAACATTACACAAATGTCATCTTTATGAGTATTTAGCCCTCGGGCCAAAATGACGGAAGCTCTTAAAATAGGCAAAACACCATTATAATTAGCTAAATATACATTAGCATTATAGTCTAATAGCACTTTCATACTTTCTAAGCTACCTTTCAGTGCTGCCCGATTAAGAGCGGTTTCATCATTAAAGTCTCTAGCATCAATATGTGCATTGTGTTGCAGTAACGTTTTTACACACTCTGCATTATTTTTATACGCAGCCCAGTGCAAAGGAGTATTCCGATTTGCATCAATAGCATCAGGATAACCTCCACATTGAATGAGAAGATCTACACAACTGGCGCTTCTCTCCGCAGCATGGTGTAAAGCGGTACGATGAAATCCATCGTATGCATTAACCTAAAAATAAATAACGATTATAAATTTTTAAACCAATAATGTAATTTAAAAACAATAATGAAACTCACACTCAAATGTGTTATTAGTTTGTTGTTTTTAATAACTAATTTATAGCATGATATAATAACCGGTAGTTTTTAATTTTAGATATTCAATTTTAACTAGTGGAGAGACTCATATTCAGACACAATAAATCCAGACCCTGAGATATGATTGTGCCATGTAAGATTAATCTAAAAATATCTGTTTTATTGATCCTTAGGTAGAAAAATATTGAAATTTTTCTACACATAACCTGTTTCTAATTGATTTTACACAGTGTGTACTGGTGAAAAGATGACTGATGGCTAATTCTCCAACCCGCCTGTGACAGCATCTCTGAAACACAAATTACAACATGAAATGTCATAGTATTTTTGTACTTTACCCCACGATGGAACAACACACTAACAGTAAATTTTATTTTAAATGGGGAAAACTGCTATAGAAATTGTTTGAAATGATTCAAAATGATATGATAGTGAAGCCGTGAGTTACAAAAATATTTTCAAGTCGTCTAAACATTTTACGATGGGAAGTAAGACATTTGAAGATGATTCACAAAGATAAGAAATACAATCATTTTCATGGCTTAATTCCTGATCCAGTCATGCAACCGCTTTAAAATTTTTGTGGTCAGTAGCTAAACTATATCCTTATATAACTCGCACGCTGATTTAGACATCTTGCAGTCTCCTTCAAAGTATTGTGAAAAATACCAAAAAAAAAGTCTTTTTTTTTTTAAAATACATTTAATTTTTATAGCTATATCAATACTACCAGTTTGAGCTTGATTTCTTTCATTTCTTTATCTAACCTTTTCTGTCATTCCCAATACGATTTTCTGTATTCCCCATTATTTTCGATTTTTACTTCCTTTTTTTAAATACAAATTCTTTTTTTTTTACAATCACAACTTCAAATGGATAAAATAATTTAAACATTTGTATCTTATATTTTGTGTTCAACAGGGCGAATAACAGAGTATTGCAAATATAAACATGTGATTATCGTTACAGGGATAGTTTGACATCATTGTGCATCTTAAAATATATTTTAAGCATGTTAAGTGACACTGCATCCCTAACTGTAGTAAGTATTTATATCTTTAAGATGCCTATAATAATGTAATTCCATTAATATGAAGCTACAAAATGTGCCCCGTACCCAATTTCATATTTCTATTCCCTTTATTGTATCATCAGTAGAAAATTCTATTGGTCAGTTTAATGTTCTCAAGTTAAACAAATTTTTCAACAATATTTGATACTGTAGATAGATAAGCCAGATTTCATCATCATCAACCATTATCAATCCAGAAAGGATGATCTCTTCAAGTTCAATTCATCTCCGATCTCTAGCCTCTTTTTTCCACATCACCCCTAAACACTTTATTATTTCATCCATCCATCTCACATGTAGTCTCTTACTGGGTCCTTTAAAATCTCTTGGCATTCAGTTTAAAATTTCAATTATCCATCTATTATCATCTCTTTTGGCAATATGTCCAGCCCATTTGATGAAAATATATGCAAAACATTCTTAACAGATCATATTATTTACAGACAAATAATAAATCAGTATAGCAATACAAAAAAACATATTCATTCATAATAAGTTCACTTTACTTCTATCATAATCGTAAAAGTATGAAAAAGGAGATGAGGGGGAAGTGGGATTCTTTTTCAGTCACTGGTTTTCTGGAATCTGATTCTTTGGAAATTCACCTATTCTATAAAATATCATAAAGGTTCCAAAATTACAGTAGCGGACACACTAGTCCACAGTCCTATTCAGCCCATTTAGCATTACTTACATGTTGATAAATGTATATATCATGACCCGGGGACTGAGACAGTGTGAAAGCATTTCTTTGAAAGACAATAATACGCCAAATTGCAATCAAATAGGTAAAAACCTGAAGAACAAATAGATAGAACTGGGTTGAAAAATAACCGGGATTTAAATCAAAAGGTAAAGATACACATTAAAGGATGAGGTTATTAAATACTAGATAATGAAGCCAAAAAAATATGACAATAGTAAAACTATTTGCTATGGGACTCAGTGTTTCTATTGGCATTAAGGGGCTAATGCAACTGAAGTGCAGCTGTTTCTATTGATCTGAATGTATGCAGAATGTCCAAAAGTAAAATATAAAGC
Source organism: Epiperipatus broadwayi (assembly GCA_028023455.1). Lineage (NCBI taxonomy): Eukaryota > Metazoa > Onychophora > Udeonychophora > Euonychophora > Peripatidae > Epiperipatus > Epiperipatus broadwayi. Next base: position 2,006,294 of record JAQFVV010000172.1, read on the forward strand.
ATATCATAAGACTAAATTCTTCAATAAAGCATATGGTAAATCTGATTATTCCATATAGACCAATGAGATAACAACCAAAAACTTTTATGGGTCATTATTTATGAAATTGTTAATTATAAAGCATTCATTATTTTAAATAATATTAGAAATGTGATGATTCGAAGAATGTAGATTTTATAAAAGCATTATATTATCATTCAAAGAAATCACTTTTTATTGCTTCCATATCTGCAAAGTTCAAAACCAATAACACATCACATGGCCTTAGCTTAGACAAATTGTTATTTAATAGAAAATTCGCATCTAATGATTAGTAAAGCTTAAACAAGATGGCAAAAGGGTAAGGAGAGTAAAAAGATTGGTGTTAATGAATAGTAATAAGTTTTATCATTTATTATGACATGTAGATAAATTGGATTATAAGTTGTGGAAGAAATTGTTTACGTAAGTTACAAACTATTTATACTATAGCTTATTTTCAAATCTATTTTCAAATAGGATATATTTAATTCACAAATCCATGATTTAAATTCTTCAGATGATGATATGACACTAGCCAGTCACCTGTATCTTGATAAAGGCACTTATCTATTCGTATAATTTTTTTTTTTTAATTATAAACTAGCAGAAGACAATTTCTGAACAACAATTTTATTCCATATAGTTTCCATCTTGAATGTCTCTGCAATTTTCTGTAATGATAAGATAGTAATCTAGAAAAATTTTAGTAATGAATATTAATATTTTCAATTATCTATTACTTTAGAAAAAAATTAACAAGCAATGGTAAATAAATGTGATTAGAAAAAAAATATTTAAATAAAGTAAGATTAATTATATTCTTCATCAGCCCCAAAATAATATCTCTACAACCGTGCCGATAAACTGAGAATTTACGAATTTCGATTCCTAATATGCAAATCATAACTGATAATTACCAGGCCCAATCTTTTAATGCCTATAAGTTACTTTGTTTGAAGAATGGTCTCGTGTCATCTACCAGTGTACAGAAAGAATAAATTATAATCAAATATAATAATTTCATATTTATTACAAACAAAAAAGTAAACAGCATTAAATATGCAAATGAGAGAAACAAGAACGAATACAATAAAAGCTAATATAAGTAGAATTAACGAGATCTTCAGTCTTGTCCAAATTCAGCAATTTCTGATAAGTTGGTATTATATGCAAAGAAAAATATAACCTTAACCACTTGTTAAAATAAAAAATGCTCATAATTTAAAACCCTTATCTTAAATCGTTCACATTGGAAAATGCAGATTCGGCCTAATATGCAGAACCAAAACGACCTAATTTTCAGTTAAAATAGCAAAATTTGATATTTTTCTTCTGTGCATTTCTAAATATAGTATATGGATTTCAAATATAAATCATTTTAAACTGTGTTTATTTTAAACTCTAATTCTGTATGATTCACATCAAATATCGCTGCGATAGGAATTGAAATTTCTTTGAAATTAAGATTGTTTGGATAAACATTTGAAAAAAATAATGCAATATATTTCTTTTCTGAAAGTCTTTTTCATCAGCTTCAATTTCTAGAATCATTTTGTTTGCATTGAAATGAATCAGGTAAAAAATGTATAACATTTCTGTAGTGTTATTTTCACTACACCATTCTCACACAAGGTTTCTATCCGCTTTTAACACCTTATGTAAAGATGTAATTATAAACACATGATCAAAGACATGTGAAAAAGATGTACGATCCCCAAGATACACATTTACTGCAGTTTAATTGATAATTATTAAACTTACTGACCTCACAATTTTGACACAGATCACTTGATGGAAATATATTATTAACTTTTATTAGTCATTCAATAAAATTGGAAATGATCCATTTAATGAATAATATTTTTGTAGCGTTATTTTCGCTTAACCACTCTCACACAAAGTATAAACATCACCCATGCTTAAGAAAATATGCACTCTAAAAACGAAATCATTATAAAATGAAGCCATAGGAAATTTGTAACTGGAACTAACCAACAAATATCAAACGAAACATATTGATTACCTCAGTTGCCAATATGTACAGTGTTACTCAAATCCCATATATACAAAATAAACATTTATCACCATTTAAACAATCATTATTTAGAATTATAAATATCATTAAATAACGCAGATTATATATTTCATAATCTGCATTGAAATATGACATCTATAAAATAAAATAAACGATCATTTATTATATCTATATTATTTTTGAACATTATATTTAAAACATTTTGAAAATATTACTTGCATATAGCTTTGATAATTACACTAATGATCGATACAAAATTTAAGAATTGACAATTTAGAATAATTGATATCAGTATAATATTTATGTGAAAAACAATTTATTATAAATTAATAAATATTTAGTAAAGATTTATAAATTGTTTAGTCATTTTAATTTATTTACCAGTATAAAATGTTAACATTCTCCAAATTTAAGATATAGCAGATGTTCCTTCTTTCATAATGCTGCTTCATTTGGAAATATAGAAAATAGGCCTAAACGAAGTTGTAGAAAAATCATGATTTTGCAGCAGTTGATGATTCTGAAGTAATCCTATTTATGACAGATGAAAATATGAAGAAGTAGATTATTCATTTGAGTCCTGGTTCCCAAATTCTTGGGAGAAAAACTATTTATTTATAAGTTCATTTTGAGAGTTTAAAATCCAATGTTTTTCTTTTTAAAATTCAGCAGCTGATGACTGTGTTCATGTGATCAAAACAGTTTTCTTGATAAGAAATCATTTTTGACTATTTGCCAATAGAACAATAAATAATGCTTCAGTTTATTTAAAAGTACACTTAAAACAAATAATTGTCAATTCTTTAAAATTAATATTTTTAAATTAAACAATTTAATTTCTTTTTAAATTATCCTTTAACAAAGTCAATTTTTATTTATAATGAGTATATAATGTCTATAAATAATAACAACTTAATATTTTAAAATATTAATGATATCACATTTCTAAATTAATAAAATTTCTTTCTGTACATTTTCTTAATTTATACAACAATGAAATATATTAAAAAGGAATATACTATTTCAATATATAAATTTAAAGCAATTTAACTTTATAATAATACATCTCAACAGTGTTTAATGTCTCATTCATGGGATGTATGTCATTAGGTAGCCCTTTTTAGTTACTATAAAAAGATGCATTAATAGTTTTTCTTAATCAGAAGATAATCAGTCTGACATAACTCACCGATGTTATAGTGAGTAAATAGTACAATCTCAAACTCAAATACAAGATAGAGACTTTTTAAAAAAATAAAAATACCATCTTATCTTTATATGTAAATGTAATTATATAGGCCAATCTAAAGCATTTTAAAATGAGACCATGAAGGCTGATTATCTTCTGATTAAGAAGAACTAGTGAAAACTGTGGTTGTAGATTATTGTTATTAAAAAGAATGGATTTTGTAACTTTTACTGTTCAACTGGAATTCAAATCCGGTCTTCTATGAATATGAGTCCGAAATCCAATATTAACAAATAAAAAATGTAATTCACTTTTTATGCAGTACTAAATCTGTTTTATAAACTAAAATGAGACATTGAACTAAACTGGTTTAATTTGCAATGAATTTTAAATAAGCCCTTTTAAATTTTGTTTATGGATTATGGTTAATTAATATGACAATATTGTAAATCAATATAATAATATGAAAAATCAGAGAAGTGACTGCCAATAAATGCATAGTTTATCATTTTAACCCTAATTCTAAAACCTTTCAAATTTAAAACTTAACATATAATACATATTCTTAATGACAATGATGATGATTACCATCATCTTATTACAATATATTTATTTTAAAATATTACCTCTGCGCCTTTTTCTAAAAGAATTCTCAGACTATTTAAATCGCTAACCATACATGCACAATGAAGAGGAAGAAGGCTCCCATGAAGTCTGTTAACATCGGCACCCTGATCTATTAAATCTTCAACATTCTCCGTATAAGAAGAAAAATTCAAATCACAGATGGCTCGCAGAAGTCGCTCAGATAATGTGTATGAACGCTGAATTTTTTCTAAGATATACCACATCTAAAAAAAAATTAAGCATAAATATAACTAAATAGCTTTGCTAAAGTGACATGTCGTGGCAAATTAAAACTATATTAATTATGACAGTAATTTTACCTGATGATATATTAGTAACAATTATAGCACTGTTACCCCTATGAGATGACTAAAAATAAAAATTAAAAACAACTCTTGCCTCTCTGCCATTTATGTTTAAGTGATAATTATATTATTAAAGAACAACCAAATTATACCTAACATACTCTTCTATGGATTTTACACAATGTAAATACAATATCATATTATTTCACATTTCCAAAAATAGCTGTTTCGACTATCTAACAGATTTCTTCAGAAATGTAACTTATACAATATTATAATTAAGCCAATAAAATCAAATTTTTGTACATATTAAAAATTATAAAAAAAATTAATTTATTAAAAAAAAAATGTCAAAATACTTCTCTACCATAACAATATGAAATATTTCATTATATTGTGAATGTAGAAGAATATACTTATCATCAGTAGTAGCAGCAATTATTTGCTGATATAAAGATAAGCAAAATAAAAAATAATACCACAGTAGGGATGAGTTTTGCGATGACTGCAAATTAATATATGAACTATAAATATGTCCACATACAGAATATGCTGATCCATTTTTCTGTTCATTTGATATTTGGGATGCTACCTTAACTTTTGCAACAACTTTTCTTTCTGTGATATTTTAGCACTGAATCTAAACGTACTCTCCAAAATATTATATTCTCTACCTTATCTTTTCAATGAAAACCATCAACATTGCATTTCTTTAGGATGTCTTTGAGATAATATTTATAAAGTAAACGGGGTTTATCTCTCCCACAAAAACCATGCTCAAATTTATCATAAAAAAAACCCTTTTAAGAAGTCTTGTATTGTTGATCTGTTTTAAATGTCCAATAGAACAAAGATCTAATTTCAGTAATAGCGAGCTCTATATTATTATATCAAGGTAGCCGAAAAACACTGTAGTTTTAAAATTTTACGGAGCATTGTAAAAATGAAACTTTACTAATATATTGTGCTGACAATGTTCAAGTCTCATTTCCATACAATAAATTAGGTAAAACAATAGTTCTACATCCAGCTAATTTAGTTGCAGTACATATTTTTCTGTGATGAAATCCCCTATCTTTAACTTATTATAAACAGCAGTAGCAGATTGGAGACTGGATCTGAATATCTAAAATCAACTTTTTCTATTCATAAATGATCATGGCATTTATTATTTTCAAGCTTATAACCATCCAAACTGAAATTGGCTGAAGATATTTCTTCCTTCGTTGGCTGATAAAAAAAAATTGAGTGTTCTAAATATTAGTAATTAAATCAAAGTCTTTTGCTTTGAAAACATTAAGTACATTTTGTAAATCATTTTTTGAACTGGCAAAAATATTGCAATCATCAACATATTGTAAATCCAGAATAGATGATAAAGTTCTTGCTTTTGTTTTTAATTGATTCAAATTAAAAATTCTACCATTAAACCTATATCACATTTTGAACACAGCTAAATAATTCCAAAAATCATCATCATAAACCTCAAAAAATAACATTGGAGCAAGTATCATCTTTGTTTAACACAGTTTTTAAGTATCCTCTTTTAACACGAGTTTTCATTTCGAAGGTCTCAGATTTTCTACCTTTAATAATAACACCTCCTCTCATTCCATCATGTAAAAGCTATACAATACAAATAAATTTTGGTGGACAATCAAATAATTTTAAACAATGCCATAAAACTGTCCTATTAACTGAATCAAATGCCTTGATCAAATCAATAAATGCAATATATAAATCACTTCTTTGTTCCAGATACTTTTCTTGCATTTGTCTGGCAACAAAAATCATATCTATATAGCTTCTTGATTTTTTAAACCCGCATTGAATGTTTGGTAACCATTCATCTAATAACTGAAAGCAATGTATTCAACAAAATTCTTCTAAGAACTTTTGCTGTAGTGGATAATAATAATATTCAATAACAATTACTACACTCTTATCTAATCTTTTTTGGATTTTTAAAAAGTGATATAATAGAAGCATCTTTACGATCAGGCGGTACAATTTTACCAGTCCATATATTGCTAAAAAATTCCAATAATTTTGACACTAACATATCACTATCATATTTTAAAACTATCTTCAGCCATCTCATTAGAACCATTTCCATTTTTAAAATTAAAGTTGTTTTGACTTCAGTAAGTTAAATGTATTTTCCAAATATAAATGATTAAATAAAATGGATATATATCATTAAAAATCATCATATCCAATCTTATATTATTACTGAAAAGGTGATTGAAATATTCCTTCTGTGTTCAAAATATCACTACCACCCTATAGAAGAGGCTATTTCAAGGTTTAATGGGAACGTAATACCATTTCTGAAGCCCATATTTTATTTTCAATGCATCAAAAAAAATATCTAAAATTATTATGATCAGTGAATAATTATCTCCTCCTTTGGAGTTTTAATCCACCTCTCATTTTAAGACTTTGCATAAAATCATTGAACTTTTGCCTTCAGATCTTTATATTAATTATGATCTATATTTAAATTATTACTCTGGCAAGCATAAAATGGCATGTTTCCTTACTCAAATCACTAATAATATCGCTTTCAGAAAACCAGTCATGATTCTTTTCTTCAATGAACCCAAGAATAAATCTAATTGTAGTCATAACATGATCTTTAAAAAATTTTCACATCTCGGAATCTTGGCATCCTGAAACTCCAAATTAATAATTTTAGTGTTTAATAGCTGTTAAATTTTAGCTAATAGAAAAATTAATGGAAGCAAAGGAGGAAATTTTAATAATCACCAATTTGCATAAAGCAATACTATAGCAATAACTAATTTCCTCTATTTCTCATCAGACCAATCAAAACTTTGATGGATTTCATTAAAAGTTCCTATATCTTTCATCTAAATCATTACTACATATATTACTCCAATATTATTGGCTTCCATATATATATATGTATACCCCATAAATGCTCATCAATTAATCAAAAAGATTTTTGGCAAAGTTTCGCCAATCATTACATCCAATCAATTTCCGTACAATGTGCCTTCTTACAATTTTCAGTTATCTTTTACATTATGTTTAAATCTTTGCATAATAATATCAAAATTCTGTTAGCGAGAAGAAATTACCAAAAAACTTGAACAAATGATACTCGTCATCACCTATTCCAGTGATATAAAGTGCGAGCAATCAATTTTGATTTTAAATTGGGCAAAATTGTTATTAAAATATTTGAAATGATTCAAACTGTGTATGGCAGTAAATTCCTGAGGCACGACAATATTTCCAAATGGGTTCAAAATTTTGTGATTGCAGGGAGAGCATTGAAGATGACTGATAAAGATACAAACAGTATCATATTTCATGCCATAACTTGTGATCCAGATGCACTAGCGTCTTAAAAATTTGTGATGAAAGACTAAAATATCTCACTACATATTGATTCAGAGCTGTTGTTACAAAAAGTATAGAGAACCAAACACTTTTTTAGTTGCACACACTTCATAGACATTAAAAAGAAAATATTTATATTTTATTTTGCCATTACTTTAATTATACTGAAGTCCATTTTTTTCTAATTCTATATTAAAGACTAGATAAATTCTCCCAAGCAGTAAGTTATTTATATATTCACCACTCATTCTTACAAGTAACATATATATAAAATAATGGGAATGGATATAGGTGGAACTATAAAGCTATAGTATGGCATAACAAAAGCGCACATTGCTGATAGGTGATTAAAAACAGTCCAATAAATAGACCATGAAAAGATTCCATCGAAACTCTCAACTTCCCTCCTCCAATCACTATGGAATCATTTCTAAAATATTCGTGATTGAACATAGTGTGATGGCCATTCTCTAATCAAGAATTTAAAATATTTAACGAAGCTTGTTCAGAGTTTGATAACATACATCTATTACAATGAATTACCGTCAACCATAGCCTCTTTGCAAAGCAAGATTGTCTCTAAATTCTCGGTTTGGATAATGTTTCATATTTTATTGCATCACGCTAATATTATTTTTTCCATACAGTATGAGTAGTATAGTAAGAAATATAACTGAAATGGTTGAGGTATGGAAGGAATATTGATGATATCATTACTATAACAACCATATAAACACCAAACAACTGAAGAAAAAATATTCTTAGATTACAAACAGATAGCCAAAATCATAAAAGATATGGACTTAGATAGTAATGAAACCATCCCTCAACTTTGTCAAAGATTTGAGAAACTAAAATATAGCCAAAAGAATGTTATTACTCAATCTTCATCCCATTTATAAATAACATATATATATAATATTTTTTAAGAAATGTTTTTATTTAATTTGAGGATTAATGCATTAATAACCCAAAAAAATTTTTTTTTCTGGATTATATTTTGGTTATTATATGTAACTTTAAATAGGTGACAATAAATTAATTTAATTACTATTAGGTAAAAACCAGTAATAGAATTAATTAATTTGAAGATTTCCCCATACTTTTATTTAAAGTTATATATAAGAATCAAAATTGTGGTCCAAGAGAAAATGTTCATTTTTTGATTTTTTAGTCATTAGTCCTAAATTAAATAAAAACATTTCTTAAAAAATAATTTTTATTTAGATTATTTTTTTATTTTTTAGTATTTGGATACATGCAGGCAAAACTCTCCATGCAGTAGCGCTACTCAGTGTGTAAACAGCTTGTCTAAACATAAAGAATAGTGATCATGTGATATTTGGGTACACCTAATAAAATCGTTTAAACTCATTTACAAGATTTTTGCTTTTACAATGGCAGTGTTTTAAAAAAATAAGTTCTATATAAACAATCTAAAGAACAAATTAAGATTTCATCCTTCATTTCTTCTTCTTTCTATTTTAATTAATCGTATCACCCCTAGAATTTATTTCTAAAATTAAATGAAAGCATATTCTTCAAAAATATAACATTGTCCATTGCGCAAGCCTAAAAATTTACCGAACTGATTTGAAATGCATTTGCCAATCCTTTTAAACTGGACAACACTGAAATATTGCAGTTATATTGCCTTATCACCATAATTGAATATATGCACAAAATTTAAAGAAAATCCATTCATTCTGACTTTGAAATCTTGCAATGTCATCTCTACAAAACACATATAGAAAATGAGCAGAAGTAATTTAAAAATCAGTTACAAGATTTTGTTTTTATTAACGTGCAAGCTTTATATAAACAATCCAAAGGAAATTTTACATTTTATCTTTCTTTTTTTAACTTTCTATTTCAATTAACTGTAAATGCCCTTAAAATATCTTTCTCAAATTAAATGAATGCATTTTCTTAAAAAATATATAATAAGATCTACCATACATGATTAAAAACTTATCCAACAGATTCAAATACGGTTTGAATTGCAGCCCACGTAATACTGTTCAGGTGGACAACCCTGAAAGATTGCAATGTCATTGAAGTATAATACGTACAAAATTTGAAGGAAATTGGCTTGACAGATGTAGGTTAATAAAATGAATACGAGATTTGATCTACACGAATGGGAATCTTAGTTAAATAAAAGTATTTTACAAGGTAATCGAGTTGATTGTAATAAATATAGAACTATAACCTTAATTTTACATGCAAATAAAATAATACTCAATATAATTAATGAATGTCTAAAGACATTCATTCTTCCACAAATATCTGATGAGAAGTCGGGTTTATGCCTAGAAGAGCATAAGAAAATCAATAATAAAGAGTTGTCAGATAACTGAAAAAGCTACAGAATATAACCTTAAAATGTGTTTTGTAGATTACTGAAAAGCTTTTGATAATATAAAATACAAAAAGACTATAGGAAATGAACTTGATATCTTTGCATTTGGTACAAATCATCTAAAATCTCTATGAATCTAATTCTGCACACATCAAGAGACAAAATTTTATCAATGGAATTTAAGACAAAGACATGAATTTATAATTTCTCCTATCCTTTTAAAGGCTATCTTAAAAACAAAATCATGACTACAGATTTTGACAATAATATCTCCCCCAATTAAAACTGTTGCCTGTTTTAAAGGGGTAGATAAATATAAATTCGAATATCTGGATTCTGCTATACTTAATAATGAACAATGTGATCAGGAAACATGTAGAATTGTGGTAGCAAGAACAGCAATGACAAAACTGTCAAAAATATGGAAACAGAGAAATATTTCAAGAGACGCCAAATTAAAATTGATCAATTGTTCTGATTTTTCCAATAGCCACTTATGCTGCCAAAACATGGGTATTTAAAACAACAGAAGAAGGATGCATTTGGGATGTGATACTATCAAAAATTCCCTATAGCGCCCTCAGAACTATTTTATTTATTTTAAAATTTAAAATCAAAAAAGACTGCCAAATAGGGTAATTCAAATACACAATGAAGAGATCCACCATTATAAAAAAGCTTGTCACTAAAAGAAAAATGGAAGATAACTATCCATATAATCACTTTCAGTGCAATGGACAGATCAAATTAAGCAAGTCATTGACCAAGGGTTCTTCATATTTAATTTTTTTTTATTATTATTTCCTTATCACTGTAGTAGTGCGAAAATATGGTGTATAGCAAACACCAGTTAAGTTAAGATCAGACTTTTTAGTTATAACAAATACATATGCCATATAATTTTAATAATTTTTCACAATCTGAATTGGAGATTACATGTCTAATTGTATAACGTGCAAGGTTCTAGGAAAGATGATTTAATTAGTGTATTCATCCGAAGACCAGCCATTAAAGCTGATCAAAATCACCCATAAATATTGTCAATTATTTGAGATTTGGCAAGAAAACTGTCCCTTGTCAGGACTTTGTTACCAAATATGATTTGTTTTTATTAATCCTTATATTTTAAGGTGTATTTACTCTCTGCTTCTGCTTTATATAATATGCACTGTGCCAACAAGGAAATGTAAATAAATGGGCCAAAATATATTTTACTTGTGATATTTTTACTGAATATGTGGTATATAGTTTTATATATGATCTCAATTTAGAGACACATTGAAATAACTAGGCAATAGAGTATTCAACGAAATACTCAAAGCTTGTTATCTCTTTTATAAACAACATAAATCTATATAATACCTTTCTTTTTACACATTTATTCAATGCAAATATATTATCTCTGTAAATAATTTTCTTTTCTTTCTTGCAGTTTTGACTATCCAGCAGCCTTCATTAGTTACACAATTTAAATACTTATGATTACTTAGAAACAATATATTACACTACAATTATATCCAAATATACATAAGACATATTTTTATTTCAGTTGTACAAATATTTATATATCTTTGTAATTATATAAATATTAATTAAAATAAAAAAATGAAATATATCGTTTCTATGTAATTATATGTATTTGATAATAATCAAGCCTAAAACTATAAGCTATCAGCAAATTCAACTTGTAATCAAGGCAACCTCCTTAAACAACAAAGGTAATACCACCTTTATCTATGGTCTAATATATTTATATAAACACTAAAGATTACAACTTGACCAAGAAGTGCGAGATTAATAATGCAAAGTTTAAACAAACTTCATTAATCAGGCAAATATAGCATGTTCTGAAAACAGGCTAATAAATAGTCAAATATAACATTAGATTCTGAAAGCAGACTAATAAATAGTCATCTATAACTTCCAAATTCTATATAAAGTATATATTTATTAAGACAATACAGCCAATTATTCAAGACTTTAATGGGTTTATAAATATAGAAGATAATTACAAATTGAGATTGTTGACAGCTTACGAGCTGATTGTTATCATCTATATTTATATACCTATTAAAGCCTTGAGTAACTGGCTTAATTGTCTTAATTATATGTATTTAAATATTTGGTAGCTCTGATGAAGACTGCTTGACAGTCGAAACTGTAAAAAAAAAAAAAAATTTGAAGAAGTAATGTTTATACTGAATAAAGTGTAAAAATAAAGGTGTTATTAATTAAGTATGTTAATAATCAATGCATAAAAGATAATGAAAGAATATTTCAAAATGAACAGCAATTTGCACAATTGTTATAACACTTCTTTTTCGTCACTACCATATTTGATTAAAACATTAATTCATTAAATATTAAATGTCCACTTTCAAATGTTAATTATTTATAAGATATCATGTATTTACTGGAATTATACTAAATTAAAAAGCAATTTTTTTTTTTTAAAAAAAAAAGGAATAGATAAGCGTGTGCATGTGTGTAATATCATACACCGCACACGGTATCGAAATTCCATTCAGATATTTAGTTAGAATAATACTTTGATCTGTTTTATACTATATATCCTATTTACTTCCCAAATAAATGACAATCTTTTAATATAGTTTTAAAAAAATTCATACAATTGATGAGCTTGAAGCTTGAGAAACCATCAATAATACTACGATAAATCTGCACGGATTATAGCAAAAATAAATGTGTTAAATTTTCAAAACTAAGAAGTTAAAATATTATAAATCCTAAATTATTTTACCTGGAATGTTTTTTAAAAACATGAAAATATTGTCAAACCTAATACATATTTTTTTCCAATTACAGCAGACTAAACATTTTAACCGGAAATATAATAATTATATGTATATAAAGACTGATTTTATTGGTTAGAATGGGAAAGAGATTCAGTTTCCACCAATTATAAGCGTGCACACATTCCGTGCATTAGCCCGGCAGTTAAGTTATTCAATGTGGCGGACTTGTTATAAAGTTATATCTATTAATTTAACATTCTTCCATTTCTTTTATAGATAATTAAAATTACTATGAATTTTTTACCAATAAAACGTTTATCCTATTCGATTTCAAGGTAAGAACAATTATTAATTTGTATGGAATAAAAATAATGGAAATACCGAAAGAATTTTCAACTGTTGAGGGTTCAGCTTGAAGAATGTGCGATGTATAGAAATACATTTCTTCATATTAATTCAAGTGATCTTAAGATAAATAATGTTTGCCTTCGCGCCGATCCGGTATTAAGTTTGTAATACATGTATTATATATCTATTATTAAAGATTATTATTACGTCAGGCAAAGCTTGCGTATTTTTATTTCTAACACTTTCATTTCGTGTTTAAATATAGTGGAATTTTAAGTGTTGTTGGTTTTATAAACTAAAAAAGATTATTTGAAAATTGAGAGGTTTATAATTTTATTGTAAATTTTTTCGACATGTTCATAAGTTTTTTTTTGAAAGAGTAAGGACTGCCATATTTAAATAAGAATGATAAGTTATTTTTTTACCAAAACAATATATATAGTATAAATATTTTTATTTTATTTTACAAAAACTATTAAAATGCTTTTGCTCTATTGAGGCAACTTTTCAATCAAGATTACAGCTACTATTGTAATAATGACTTCTATAAGATGTCCAAAGTGAATAGAAACCAGTCCATATAAGAAAATGATCTAATAAAAAAATTGCAGTATTGAACTGAGACGGGTGAGAAGATGGAGATGTTTAATGCCTCTAACTCGCTTGACAAGCGATGATTGCTCATTATATATTGTACCCTCACTTCCAGGAAATATGTAATAATAACAAAATAGGACTAGCTCAGATAAATGGTTGTGCTCAGCTAAAATACATCTAATCGATAATAAATATATTCTAAGATCTATCTATTGTTTAACTAGCTCTAACTAATAAATAATAATATGGTTCGGATTTTATAAAATAATACATAAAATATTTATTAAATCATGAGACCATGAAGTGAGATACAAGTGGCAATATGAATTCCATTGAGCTAATATCCCACAGGATACCACCTCAATGGCATAAGAATACTACCCCCCCCCTATTTCAAATAATAATAAATCTATTCTTACGACTTTAAAATAATAATCACTTAAATATAATATTAATAAATAATTTCTAATCTTTTTATCCAAAATAATATAACTAAAATAATCTCAGGTTCTTTAAACTAATTCGACTCAACTTATAATCTTATGTAGTCAAGCATGATAAGGGATTTGATATCACCCTCAACTACACCTAACTAATAATAATGATAATAAATAATAATCTTCAATGTATAATTCAATCTTATCTATTTTCCCCGTTATAGTTATTATCAATAATAATAATGATAAATAAATAATATAGCATTATCTTTTAGCTTTCATGTGGCATCTTAAATAAAGTATGTGGTATAATCTGAGAATATGTGGTAATGAATAATATTATAACTGTATAATAAATCGTGTAATTAATTTATGACCATAATGATAATGAAATTTCTCAAAATAATATTAAGAAACACTAATTTCTCAAATAAATAATCTTATCCGTACTGGGCAAATATTATGTTTTGGTTCAAAACATCTGTAATCATGTGTTTGCGATGTGAAAGAATCAATTCAACACAAAATTTATGATAACAAGTTTAACAGATTTTATTATAATATTTTCAACAACACAAACTATGTACAATATTTACAATTAAAATAATCTTAAATAATTACATACTCCTTCATCTCCACAAAAAAAAAATAATAAAAATCTAAGTACCTAAGCCTTCATTCCGACTTAGGACTTGTTATGTTTTTTTTTAAAATATTCACAATAATACTACTAATAATATTCATGGATATACTTAGAGTTTCAAGTATATTATCTACAATTGAATGATACTATAATATGTTTCCATCAAAAACACGCAAATTATGAAAACATAAACTACAGAAGTATTACTTATTCCAATACTTGTCTCAATTTATATTCAATTATTTAAATAACTCCTCATGATAGTGCTGATATTATCAAACAAAAAATATATTTATTTTGGTTCGTTACTAAAATAAGCGGACTTATACTAATATAATTAACATACATTATACATCTTACTTGGCATTAATTTAATATAAAACTATGTATGTGTTAATGCGTTTCCTAAACATAAAAATATTATTTATAAAATATAAACACTTGTTCTATTCTATGTTGTTTCCTTGGATATATTATCCATTAAAAATATGCATTACATACAAGTTAAAAATATTTAAAAATTATCCAAAAATTTCATGAATAATTTTATGATCACTTATATACTTTCATAAAAATAGTTTATTAAAATACAGAAAATATTTATGATTCTTTATCCTTATTTTAATTTTATTCGCAATCTCATCAACATCATTCAAAGCAAGAAAAACCTATCTTATCCTCTTTCAAATAATGATCCTTCAACTCCAAAATTATTTATCATTCTCCCTCAAAAATACAGTTCTGTACGATGTAATACTTAGAAATTACGATAGCGATCAGATGCGTAGGTATGAAGAATAAACTAGAGTATTAACTCAATAGTACACAAATATAAGATAGGCAACAGTGCAATAAAAGAAAAGAGACCTGACTTCTCTGTCTAATAACCTCCACTAAAAATAACAATGTCCAAGCTATTTATTCAGCTTTTCTGAACATTAATATTCAATACTAAGGGAAAACACTGTCCTTGGAAATATACAAGTTGCAGGACTTCGTTATCTGTACCTGCATAATTATTAAGATAATAAAATTATTTCTATTCCCCATAAAAATCTACATCAAAGCATCCCTTTGGTTTCTTTAATACTCCCAAGTCACTACCACGTTAAAATTTCTTAATAGATTTATCTATCTACATCGCCAAAAATTCTCAAACATATATTTCTAAAAACAATAAATAAAATTCACATATAAATTCAACAATCTAGATTATTCAACAAGAAAAGGTTACTTCACTTTCAAAAATCCTCAATAAAAATACAAAATGATTGGTATCAATGTACTAAGACAGTACTTTAAATGTTTTAAAATAATAGTTTCTTGACTAAAGAATCATATAATTATATTCATCATTAAATTGTACTATGTCAGTAATATAAAATAAAAGTATGCATATTTTTTTAAGTTTTATATGTGTTTAATGTATTCACACATACTCATACGTTCATACAATATTATAAAATACTCCACACAATCTAAAGAAAATAAAATAAATACATCATAAAAAAAAATTAATATTGTATAACTTTTACCCATAGTGATATTTCTTCTAGTTGATCACTTTTTAAACGTTTTCTTGGTCCACAATCAATAAAATATTGCATAATATAAACATTTATTTAGCAACTACCATACTTAAAATATTAAAACTTTATAAAAAAATTATTAAGTATCCTTTATGGTAATTATGATACTATATTAGTGAATAATTTTTTATATGTACTTTTCCTATCTATAATTATAATAATAAAAAACTTAGTATTATTAGTTCATAAATAATAAAAAACATAGCTACGTAAAATTCCAGTCCATAATAAGCACTCATTTAAAAAAAAGGGTTCTTTATTTCTTCGGGTATTTCATTACCAAATCCTTGTAAGCATTTGCTATGACAACTATTGTCTTAACATTTGAAGACAACAACTCCTCCCAGCACGTCACATGATCCATTGATTACAACAATGATGAACGAAAATATAAAAAAAATGAAAAGAAAAGTCGACTTTGAAAAATCTGGATCCATCTATAAAAATAATCACTAATCTTTTCTTGAAAGTTTATAAAAGTTATAGTCTATTGTTTATATCTTTCAGAATAGTGATTATTGAAGACGATATTAACTCATAATATTTAAAAATAATTCTCCGGAGTTTTCTCATTCCATCAGGATCCTATACTGGCTTCTAGTGTCTGACACGCCGATATGGATTCGGGCGTACTTATATGTAAATTGCGCATTTTTTATTCTAATAAAATTAATCATTAACCATTTCATAAAGCTAGCATATAGTTCTTCCATCAGGATAATTTTTATTTATCCAGGTATTTTTTCTCTTCGGTTAATAATTTCCAATTATCGGTTTTGTTAAATGTTATTAAATACATGCAGTCTTTTTAAATAATAAAGACTTATCACGTAAAATATATTTGCAGTAACTATCTTTATTTTTCCATCATTTTGGAATAACAGTTTAGAATAAATTCTTTAAAAAAAATGTTTTTTTAAAAAGAAACATTTACTGCAACTCTTTATTAAAAAACGATATATTTTCAAAAATATTGAAAAATTGAGTCTTTACCGTATTGCTTTGCAGGTTTTTAGATAAAACTCTTTTTCCAATAAAATGCATTTTTGCTTTTAATTTTCCGTAAACTATTCTGTCTAATCCTTTACATAATGTCCGAAATATTAATCTGACCAATAAAATATTTTCCTTTGTTAATAATTTTAAAAATATATTTTCAATTAAGGATTGTACTTTCCTCTCTTCTTTACATAGGTAGAGAATTACTCTTGGTATGAATTCCATTGTTATTGCAACGCTAAAATTAAGTTTTAATAGACTGACTTAGTAAGGAATTTTGTTGCTTTTAACAGTGCATGACTCAAACTTGATAAATTTATAGTTTTTAATTACTCTCATTTTTAAAAATAAGTCCAATTACTACACTATACAATACTTTAATATTTTAAAAATAAATTAAGAGAGTTACTTTAAAACAAATTGACTTTTAAAGCACAGAATTGGCGGATAAAAAAAAGCACACTTGACTAACAAAAAGCACACACAGAAACAAGTGAACATCTGCTTTTATACCAAAATAAATTGATCATTTGCTATTGATTTTTAGCTGGTGATGTGATTTACATATCCAGCCAAGATTGCACAATTAAAATTAAAAATAAATCTATGACTCATCTTTTTAAAATATTTAATAATATTAGTTTTAAATTAATTTTACACTTCTATTTAAACCAACTAAATATTATTAAAATAGCATTTTAAAAATAATATTGTAGTAATTTATCTAGCACTTAGTTTTAATGTACTATTTTTATTTAAAACAAAAATCTAATTTTTTATTAACTACATACATTTTAAAACCTAATTAAATATTTCATAATAGCTAATTTTTTATCTTGTGGTAGACAAATGTCTTCAATCCTATAGTATAATTTTAAAGCAATTTTGAAACTTTATTAACAAGAAAACTTGTAAGCACACTTGTATGAATATTTATGTCACATGACTTAAAATCCAGACAGAATGTATTAAATTTTGCTGTCTACTGACAAAAATAAATGTTTTAATTGCAAAAAATATTACATTAAAGAATAAGGATATAATAATAAAATTTAGAATAATAATTTTGATATTATAAAACTAAATACACATTTCTCCACTACAAAATATCTTTTAAACAAATAATTTTTAATACAACTATTAAGTATAATTTTTATTTTAAAATATACTATTTATTTAATTGTAAGTTATTACTTTTAAAATTCAGCTTTAAATACTTATTTAAAAGACTTATTAATACACTATTTTATTATTGCCAGTTTTTCCAACAATATAAAATTACGCAATTCAGCTTTACTTAACTGTTTTTAAGTAATATTTACTGAGGCTATAACCTCATTAATATGCGTATAAAATGCGATAGTAGGGACCTCTACAGGTGTTTTAACCACAAGCTTACGCTATGGAAGAAAACCCCTCTTTTCTTCCATAGCGTGGTTAAAACCTGTAGAGGTCCTTACTATCGCATTTTATACGCATATTAATGAGGTTATAGCCTCGGTAAATATTACTTAGTTTTATACATTGCAACTTTAAATTAACTGTTTTTAATATATTAGCATAGTTTTATACATTTAATATTCTCATTTTACTTTAACTAAGCTTTTAAAAAGATTGTCAGCATAACATAGTAATCATACCAATTAGAATCTTTAATTTAAAAATTTTTTAAAATTGACACGATTCATTCGGACCTAAGCAAAAGGGTACAATATATATATAAATAATGTCTGGAATTTTTGTTATGATGAATAGCTGTAATATATAGTGGAGGTTGAGATAAGACTGTGCGATAAAATTTGATAATTAAAACATCTACTCTGAAACTAGTGTCATTTATTCTTTAAGACCAAACTCCCCAATTTTCTTTAATCAACGATTTTTTTTTTTTTTCAAAATGCCGTTAGAATGTATTCTGTCGAGAATCGATGTAAATCCAAGGAGTTTAAGAAGATATGTATTATTAAAAGAACAAGTCTTCAAAAGTGCAATTACTTTAATTCTGTGCTAAGCATGAAATTAAAACAACATTTACCACCAAGAATAGCTTAATTTATTGTAGATATTTTTATTAATGCATTTTGCTATGGGTCGAGCATGGATAATCTTAAATCAGAGAACCTCAAATATTAGCTTATTGTCAATAGAACAACACGCAGAAAAAGAATTAACATTGTATTTAATATGAAGATACTAAAATAAAATTATTTTTTAAAAGCATCATCCATCTAATATTTATATAATAAGTTATGCTGGAATTACTATGAATTTGTCATTCAGAAAAATCTTTAAGGCCCCCATGTGGCTTCTGTCCCTCACATTGCTCATGCACAATCTAGGTCAGGGGTTATCAAACTTTTTGATTGTTGACCCCCAAAAAATCTTTGAAACGTCCTATCGATCCCCTAAAAATTTATTTTTAGTGGTTAGTGTGTTAAAAAAAAAGTTTTTATTATTTTTATGCATTTATTTTGCAATTTTACATTTATTAATATATGTAATAACAATTTTATAGTAATCATTTTAATAATTTTTCTGACTGACAATTAGTAAGACTGATGTGCTTGATGATTCTTAGCAATATTTGGTTTAAAATTAGTAAGTTTTAGCCTAATAGTAATCTTACTTATTTTATTATATGTAATATACTGGTAATTATGTGAAATATTGAACGGCGGCATAAAAATGGCTATAGAGATACTAATAATATCAGCGTACTGCAAATGCTTGATGTACTAGTAGTAAATTATGTTTTGGGTAACCAGATCATGGATTCTGCAATTTTTGGCAGCCCTATGCGACTCGATCCGTAGCTGTTTTCTACATGGACAGATAGCTATACCGAGTATGCAGTGGTGAATTGTGTAATTTTTGCCGGTAAACAAACTGGTGTTAAATTCATTGAAACAATATTCAAAAGCATTATATATATAATTGTGAATTTTAATCAATTTTTCCATTGACCTCCAATATTATATCGCCCCTGGGAGTTGATATTGACCACTTTGGCGATCCCTGATATAAGTAATAGTGTATAATTGAATTTATTATATAAACTAATATTAACAACTTAAGTTAATGAATCGTGATTTTTATCGATAAGTTGAATGATGAATTCTTAAAGAGACATGAATTCTATTATAACAGTTATATAAAAGCTTGAATCTGAATTTTAATCTAAACTTAGGAACAGTTTCCATTAATTTAAGATCGTAATAACAATATGATATGAAGCATTTTTGTACTTGAAAGTAACAACTGATAATAAGAATAAAAATTAAGACTATTCTAATTAGAAGACTTAAATTGCCAAGTATATCTTGAAGTTAACTGTGCAGGCATGATATTTTAGAATTGCTATTAAGAAAAGACCGAGACTATTATTAGTGTTAAAAAACTTTATGTAAAACTTTAAATTCTTCTTCCAGTAATATTAGCACAAGTAAAACATTTGCGCTAATTAACATTATGAACAAATCAGCTTCTAAAGAAGATGATCAAAATGGATAAATTCAATGTTGAAAGACAATTTTAGAAAGTTACATAGTGATGCTCATTTATAGTGTAGTGGAGACAAAGATGAAAAAATTGGAAAATTATTTTTAATTATAATGTATTCTAAGGCAAAGTGAGACTTTTTCTCCAAGTTTTTTGCAGGACCATCTCTAAATCAACAAGTATTCAGTTATTCACATAAAAATTTTGAGCTACTAGCATGACTGATCATCAATTGCATATAAAATGTCAACACCCATCATCAATTATGATACAAAAAACTTTTCATATCGTAATTTGTGATCCCGACATGCTAGTGACTTAAAAGTTGAGTTAAAATATATCACTATATGTGTGAATTCGGAAATTATATTGCAGACAATTTGGAGGGAGAATCAGTCATCTTTTCAGTTGGACAGTCCATGCATGTAGTGACTTGCAAATGTCAACCACTATTGTGTAGAAGTGAATTTTGGTTTTACATTGATAATGATAGTGCATACAGCTAGAATTGGAAGTTGGGTTATGATATTACAAATGCAAGACAAACCTTGTTAGGAATCAGTACGTGCAGGAAAACTTCTTGTGAATAATGGACAATATAGAAAGAGGAGAAAAGGTGAATAATGTTTATGCCTGTTAAGAAAATTGCAGTTTTTCATTATGTCATCACAAAATTTCAGCATCAGTGATAAAGCATATGCTCAGATCTTTGCAAATTGGCATAAAAAGTAAGGAATTTTTTATCAACTTCTATGAGTGGTTTTATAAAAAACAGCAGTCGATTCAAACCAAGGAATATTACAGAATTATCCGCACACGCCTTAGCTTGAGATTCTAACATGAAATTGCCCTTTAAGATTTCAATCATTGACTTTTAGAGGTATTCAAACTGATTAGCAAGCATTCTCCTTATATGCATTTTTGTCCACTAAATGTGCATATAGTTGTGGAATGTAAAAATAAAATTGATCATTTTGGATCTTTAAAATTTCTCTGAGAGAAATATCAAATATTACCATCTATCATATATTTGAACTATTTAAATAGTATTTCATTTTCCTTGACCAATATTTTCTTTTCACTCATTTTTTGGTGAACACTTTTGACAATCACCAGCAATTAGCAATCAGACATTTACAATTTGAACATTTAAATTATCTAAAGGAGTTAAGTAACTTAAAATCAGAAGAATGGTGTCATTTACCAGCTCAGGTTTAAATTGTGTCCCAATGAAAAAGTGATTGGTAGATGGTTTTGTCTCCAAGCTGCCTGCAGTGCCATCTCTATGTCAGTGCAAGTGTACATAGTTAAGCTATTATTATAAAAATTGTATGGCGTTAGTGTGTTTGGGTTACAGTAGAAAATGTGACTTTCATATCTTAATTCATGATGAAATAATATGCTAATATTCTATTTTGTCTTGCATTATCGAAAACTGCTACTGAAACATTTGAATGATTCAAATTATGTGATAGTGGAGCCGTGAATCACAAGAATATTTTTATAGGATTTGCTAGTCATGATGGTAGGTGCACTGAAGATGCTCTATGAATGTATGAAACACTGTCACATTTAATGACATAACTTATAATCCAGTTATGCCATAATGTTAATATTATGAATAGCTAAACTATGTCACTATATAACATATGCATCGATTTAGAGTTAGTGCTACAAGCAATTTGGACGTGGAAAATCCCGTTTGGTTTTTTGCGAATGGGACTCGTGTGGTGTACTCTTCACTTGTTAATACCATGTCATCCATCCTCTATTAAATTCTTATATGATCGTAGCATTCTTTGTCATAACTTTTATAATTTTATAACCTATACATATATTTTTATATTTTTTTTGTATCAAAATATATTTGTTTCTGTTTTAGATTAAAGATGACTTTTTAAAACATTGAAAACATTTTTTACATATTAAAAAAAAAAAACAAGAAATGTTTTAGTGGTTAAATTTTTAAGCCTGCAATACATGATTCCAAACTAAGAGAAAATTAGAAAGGAAAAAATAGTTCCAATTACAAAAAAAAAACATATTAGCAATATTATCTGAAAAATTAATTCTTAACTTTGTGAAATAATAATGGATTCTTTCTTCAAGTTAATGCACATTAGCACTAAGAGTGTAAATCATTCTTGTAAGTTTTGATGATGGAATGTCATTAAGCATGTCAGTGCAGCTGTCTTTACTAATAGATTTTTTTTCTAGTAGGGATTTAACTTAATCTAGAATCTCCAGGTATTTTCATTTTAGCAATGTTATTTTTTTTATTTTGATTTTTTTTGGTACTCATGACCATGTTGAACAAACGTACATCAGATTTTTCAAGAATGTCATTTTTTTTTTATTTCACTATATCAGGGGTCCCCAACCTTTTTGCACTTAAGAGCACATTCTATAATACCGGCCAGATGGCGGCACCATTTATTTTTTCAATGTAAATTTATAGTTTGGATATTGTTAATAATACATTAATAATACACATAATGTACAAAAAAATATTTATTTCAAAAATAAAATTTTAACATATAATTAATGTTTATATTTTTATGTAAATTACTAAATTATATATAGTATTACAAGTCAATGCGATCTTTGGCACTGCACTTCATTGGCAATTGCTTCATAATTAGGGGAGTATGATGATATTCCTGCTCGTAAGCAATCATTAAGATGTTCATCACTCAGTCGAGATCTGTATTTTGATTTTATGATATTCATGATTGAAAACAATGATTCACACAAATATGCGGAAACAAAAAACGATTTTATTTTGTATATGCAGATACAATTTATAAACATGCGCAAAGCAGAGAGATTGGTATTTGTGTTAACTTTACTTATTCTGCGCTAGTGCAGTGCGCAGAGAAAGACCGCACTTGGCGGACCGAGAGATAGACTCTTTTACCGTGTAAAAGTATAGTATGCCCTACAATTTGATTACAATATAATACAATAATTTATAAGAAATTTAAAAATTAAATTTATTTGTATCAGATAAATCTGCGGGCACCATGGTGCCGGCGGGCATAGGGTTGGGGACCTCTGCACTATATCATGTTATGATCATATTTTTTTCATCTTACTTAACGAAATATTTGCACTCGTAACTCTGTAATCTCATAAATTCCCCATTCGAAATCATAATTCATTCTCACCACTTTAAATTTTCTTCCTATTCTAATCCTATTTAGTTTACCAAATAATTTCTGACTCTGTCTTTTCCAGACTAGTTCTATTATTTTATAAAGAACGGTAATCCAATGGCTATTAATCTATTTTAGTCTTTTTAATAAAAAACTACAAGTTGAAGTTTCTTTGCAATTTTTCCCGTGCCATTTGTTATTTCTGTTGCTCTGTTCACTTACAATTTCTAATTCAATACACATTTCCAATGTTTTTTGGTTGGATTCGTCTTTGCAAAAACAAACACTTCTGATATATGTCTCATTTATATAATAAATTCGAGTTTGTCTCAATTATACATTTGAACATCATGAGATAGAACTCACACGAATTGAATTGAGTGCATTCTTGACACTTTAGTCGAGGACTTCAATTTTAGTAGCAAATCATTATCAGCAGCAGATTGGAGAACAGATCATGAATTATTTATGCCTAAACTTCAGGAACAGGAACTGCAAATTTGACTATGAAGTATAACTTGAAGAATACGAATTTTAACAGATCATGAATTATTTGTGCCTAAACTTCAGGAACAGGAACTGCAAATTTGACTATGAAGTATAACTTGAAGAATACAATTTTAACAGATCATGAATTATTTATGCCTAAACTTCAGGAACAGGAACTGCAAATTTGACTATGAAGTATAACTTGAAGAATACGAATTTTAACAGATCATGAATTATTTGTGTGCTAAACTTCAGGAACAGGAACTGCAAATTTGACTATGAAGTATAACTTGAAGAATACAATTTTAACAGATCATGAATTATTTATGCCTAAACTTCAGGAACAGGAACTGCAAATTTGACTATGAAGTATAACTTGAAGAATACGAATTTTAACAGATCATGAATTATTTGTGCCTAAACTTCAGGAACAGGAACTGCAAATTTGACTATGAAGTATAACTTGAAGAATACAATTTTAACAGATCATGAATTATTTATGCCTAAACTTCAGGAACAGGAACTGCAAATTTGACTATGAAGTATAACTTGAAGAATACAATTTTAACAGATCATGAATTATTTATGCCTAAACTTCAGGAACAGGAACTGCAAATTTGACTATGAAGTATAACTTGAAGAATACAATTTTAACAGATCATGAATTATTTATGCCTAAACTTCAGGAACAGGAACTGCAAATTTGACTATGAAGTATAACTTGAAGAATACAATTTTAACAGATCATGAATTATTTGTGCCTAAACTTCAGGAACAGGAACTGCAAATTTGACTATGAAGTATAACTTGAAGAATACAATTTTAACAGATCATGAATTATTTATGCCTAAACTTCAGGAACAGGAACTGCAAATTTGACTATGAAGTATAACTTGAAGAATACAATTTTAACAGATCATGAATTATTTATGCCTAAACTTCAGGAACAGGAACTGCAAATTTGACTATGAAGTATAACTTGAAGAATACGAATTTTAACAGATCATGAATTATTTGTGCCTAAACTTCAGGAACAGGAACTGCAAATTTGACTATGAAGTATAACTTGAAGAATACAATTTTAACAGATCATGAATTATTTATGCCTAAACTTCAGGAACTGCAAATTTGACTATGAAGTATAACTTGAAGAATACAATTTTAATAGATCATGAATTATTTATGCCTAAACTTCAGGAACAGGAACTGCAAATTTGACTATGAAGTATAACTTGAAGAATACAATTTAGGATTAAGATCATAAATTATTTTGATATTTTTGATGTCATTGGTAATGATTCAAATGACCTGGGATATACAAAATCAAAAAGATCCTATGTAAGATAAAACAGTCAGAAAAATCAAATTTGATGTCAGAAAATGTGGTGATAGTTTCAAAAAAAAAACACAAGAAGCCAACTTTTAAAAAGGACTTCTTAAAGAACTGAATAGGAACTTCCTGCAAGCAGCCAGAAAACTTAACTTCATTTTATTTTAAATCAACCATTTTCAGGGGCTTTCAATACCTGGTATAAACAATATGGCTGATTGTAAATTATTGTATTTAATATTTTTTTATTTATTTATTGAAATAATAAAGAAACATAAAAATCCAAAGGGTTATAATTAAAAATTGGTACTTTGGGATTAGCATTGCCATGATGTAATCGTCCAATCATAATTATTCTAACTTTGCAAATTATTCTAGCACTTTAGATTTTCATAATAATTTTGATGGTCATGTTTGCAACAGCAGATTGCCATGACTTTTTAATATGGCATTTTACCATCACAAACATCCCTCTCTCCCCCACAGGAGAAAGTTATGGCATTCTGCCATCACAAATACGGTTAACAGAATTATTATGAAAACCTAAAGTGCTAGAATAATTCACAAACTTAGAATAATTATGGTTTGTTCTGTCAATGGAAGATTGCAAATTTTTATAATTTGAAAACTGAAACGGCAAAAAGATACGATAAAAACCACAGCAAACATGTTAATGAATATTAATTTTAGTTTGGAAGTTAAAATGTATTTGAATTTTATAAAAGTAGCATTGAATTTAGAATACATTTGTTAATACTTTTTTAAACTTAATAAAATTTGCGGAGACATTGAAAATAAAAATTAGCTCCGAAGATTTATTTTCCAGGAACGAAAAAATAAAATTCATCTGTTATAAGATGAAAAAGAAATTTTAGCTGGATTTGCTGAAAAGTGCAAATGGAATCATGGAAAGAACTTTGAAGAAGGCTGTTGAATAGTTGAAACTGTCAGCTGTTTTTAGAAGTTTGGAATAATAAAATATTGTATCTCCATTATGTAAAATGTATAGAAGATTAGTTGAAAGATGTCTGAAGAAGATTTGGACAGTTGAAACTGTCAGCTGTTTTTGAAGTGTGGGGCAATCAAAACTGTCCTAGTGAATTGTAAAAAATAATAAAGAATATAGATAATATTATATGGATTTGGCAGTGCAATAAGAAAGATAAAGTTACATTTCTACACATTTTACTCAATGCAATTACAATGTTTAGTTGTATCCAATTTTCTGAAAATAATAGAGTTTTAACTGCCTAACAGATTTTTTCGGAGGTAATGCCAGTTCAGATTAGATCAGTCTAAAATGGAGTTGCAGGCTTGTTTAAATGGTTTATGGAAACGATAGATATATATTTAAATGTTATACGTTTATATTTGAGAATTTCAGTAAAGTTTATTTGAATTTTATTGCAAAATAAAAAAAAGTAAAAGGAATTTTAGTAATAAATGTAATTATTTTTTTACTGACGCTTTTTGCTACTCATAGATGCCCATGAAGATTAGTTTGATTTAGAAAGTTTTAATAAACCTATGAAAGGGATCCATTATCTAAGCATTAGTCAACATGAGGTAAATAAGATTAGAACTACTAAAACATCACATGATTCTATGCTTTGACAAGCTATTAAAACAGTAAACTCTCCGCAAGCTAGAAATTAGTCTGGTGATATTGGGTGAGTAGCCATTTTATGCACAAATTTTCTTACACCCATTGATTACTAAGGCTTGCACTAGGTGGAAATGCTGTGTGGAAAATCTGCTACTGTTTTAAGAGTTTATGTAAGTATAGAAATGATCATGTGATATTTTAGTTTTATATCAATTCTGCCCATAGGATGGTGGCTATACTTATTAAAAAAATAATTACATCAAAATGTATGGATTCTGAACTGGTTCAGATGTTTTTATCTTGGGCTCCTAGTTTTATAATTAACTAAATAGATAAAAGATGTCTTCTGGGGGTGGCATTATATTCTCAAATCTAGGTGTGGTGCTCACATATTCAAGGCTCTTCACTTGTGAAAGTCACACGCTAGAAACTAGTCTGGGGATATTGGATGAATAGGCACTAGATAGGGATTTTATGCACCAACCTTCACGAAACCACTGATTACTAAGGCACTGGATGGCATTACTGTATGGAGAGCCTTGATTGAAAAAATGGATAAAAGTTACATTACAAAAGTGAGATTTGAAATACCAGGCACTCTTATGCCTGGAACCCAATTGTAAATATAGGGATTTTGAACTCAGACTTTCAAGCCACTTCAACCATCTACACTATCTCATACTACTGATACACACGACCACACGCATGATTATATATATGTATGGGAGATGATAATCTCGACCAACCGATGAGTGCTGATTCAGCACGGAATATGAATATTGGTGATTATTTATCTTTTCTGCATGTGTGTGGTCATGTGTATCAGTGATATGAGATAGGGTGGATGGTTGAAGTGGCTTGAAAGTCTGAGTTCTATCCCCTATATTTATTATAAAGGTGACTAACTTTTATAATACTGCTGATCCTACTTTAAAATTGTTTAAATACATACAACTCTGTACTTTAAGTTTTCTTAATCTTTGCGTGTTTGAGTTTATTTCTATGGAGCGTATGTGCATGAATATAATTATATAACAGTAAAATCTTGTTATTAAAAAAAGTTAAATACATCTTCTAATTTTTTTCAACTTATTCTGTAAATTGCTACATGATGGGAAAATCAACCAATCGTCACACGCCCCATTTCAGGAAAACCACTCATCAAATGCCTTTGAAGACACTGACAATTGCACCAACATAGCAACATTATCTTATTTAAACATATCATGCCATGCAGAAATTGGTCAATTTCCAAGTCATGCAGCAACACGCATAAATTTGAAAACAAAGTTATTTCATACTTGTAACACTGAATAGTACTTGATGATAAGTTTTAGATAGAATTTCTAGTGAGATTGAATTATGTTTTGGTATAATGCGAATAACTGAAGAGAACCTTTTTGAATCATATTATAAATG
The DNA here is from genome assembly GCA_028023455.1 of Epiperipatus broadwayi. NCBI lineage: Eukaryota > Metazoa > Onychophora > Udeonychophora > Euonychophora > Peripatidae > Epiperipatus > Epiperipatus broadwayi. The sequence goes on from JAQFVV010000172.1 coordinate 2,035,068, forward strand.
TTACTACAATAAATTAAGAAATTAAAGCCTTGTTAAACCTTGGCAGGAATTGGGTAATTTACTAGTTTATACTTTACATTCGCCTTCATCGCTCACAATTTCTAATTTATGATCATGTTTGATAGAAGGGCATGTAACAAACAGTTTTAACATCCATCATATATGTAAAAAAAAATTACTCTTTAACTCTTACGAAAACATTTCTTTTGTGTAGGTATATAAAGTCATCTATTCGACTCCAAAATTCCACCGTTTTGGCTAAAGCAGAAGAATATCAAGTTAACGATACAATTCATGGATTTACTATTAACAATGTAAGTAATTTTTAAACTCGAAATTTTTTAGAAATAATCATTAAATATACATTAATATTCCATTGTTTTTAATCCACTAATTTGACAAAAAGTCCCGATAATTATAAAGTAATATGTTTTTTAACAACTAATTTTTATATTTGTATGTCATAATAAAATAACTTATAATAACATATGACTAATGATAATTTTATATGATTAATTATTATATTTTTTTTATATGTACAACTCTGTTATATATCATTACTAAATTTTAAATCCAGAAGAAAAAAAGATAATAGAAAACAATAAGAAAAAGTTGAAAGTGTTTTTGGCAGTCCATATATCAATACATGATCTTTCGCTGTATGCTTATTTTATGTTATTCATCAAATACTCCCTCCTTTTGTAAAATCATCTATCAAATTCATTATTTAATCCTTAATTTTTTTATTTAATGTATCTCCTAGTCCATTTACTCTTTGTCATTTTTCTCAGCAGATATCATTTTTTCTCTTTTTTAAAATATGTTATTCTTAATCTTATTTATTCAGCTTATCATTTGGTTTTTTTCATCTCTTCATAATCATTCAGTTTTCTATACTATATTTATATATATATATTGTAATGGACAGCTTGCACCTAATATCTATCGTCAGAGGGTGCCACTAGACCTTTGGTCTAGAAAATTTATAGTTTACCAGTGAGGGTATCAAGTAGAAATGTCTACCACAGATAAACCATCACTTCAATATCTAAAATCATCTAGATCACGGATAGCAGAGATTCGTGGCAAATAGCAATCGGCAGAGCAGTCAACGGTAAACAAATCTAACAACAACAAAACATTTATTAACAAGTTAACAAAGCATAATATACACTTCAATTGTGGGTTTAAATGCCACAGAGTTATTTCAATAGGACAGAATTTGAATTATAATTAACTTTTTTCAACTAAGCATATATTGTGTTTGATAGCTGGTAGTTTAAATATTACACTTCCCCATTACAAACCACTTGATAACTTTCTTGCAACTCATGGCTTCACTGCCATACACAGTTTGAATCATTTTCAAATGTGTCATTAAGAGATTTTGTCCAATTTTAAAACAAAATTTAGTATTAGTCCATTTCTTTGCGGGTTAAACAAAACACATTGTCAAATTTCACACCGCAACTCATGAACCAGATACGCTAATACCTTAAAACTTTTGTGGTGAATAGATTCAGGTATGATGTTGCAGGATTGGAAAGAGAACCAATCAACTGCCAACTTTTCAATTGGCCATGCTGTGTATAAGCTGTTATTTCTCGCATATGTTCAAAAGGGTAGGTTATTTCAAAACTTATCAAAGCAATCAATTAATGGAACCATTTATGAAGTCACTCTGGTGAACATATATATATATATATGTGTGTGTGTGATATGGTAAATTCACAAATGTTACAGTAGTAACATGATACTTTTACAAAAAAGTGACTCCAAGGTGGGTTTTTTTTTTAAATTTTATATGAAATTTCTTTTGTGTTATGTATTAATTAAAACATAAATCTGGACAACCCAATTGGCATGTGTAATACATCTTTTATGGTTTCCATGTTACATGAAAGCATCGACAAATCACTCTGCAGAACATAAAAATGTTGGGAATGCCCTTCATGAGCTGTTGAAACACTGTCACTAATTTAAGCACTTATGATAGCCATTCGTCTTACATAATTGCTGACTCGTTAAAGCCCAAATGTTGTGCCGTGATTGTTTTCTACTAATCAAGATATTCTAAAGTGGCTGGTTATACATTAATCAAGGCAGAATCAGCGACTCATTTTATTACATACCATGTTTGCAATTTTTTTTCACTTAATACGATAGACGCGTATGATTTATTATGCATGATAATACAAGATGACATCTCTTCAGATTTATTTACATACATTTAGGATGCCTAAATCTATTTATTATTTACTAAGAAAAGAATGTGTAGGCAGGAAGAAACTACTATAAATACATCATAAGATCTTACTATAGAAATAACAAATACAAGTAAATACCTATGCACAATTCAAAAAGAGGGTAAAAAATATGTAGTCAAAATAACTAATGAATTATTACTCATTATTAAAGGTATAATTTCATATTTATTTTATAAGCATATGTGAACAAAGATCAGAAAATATTACTGTACAAAAAAAAACCCAATAAGTCATTTATCTTAAAAGAAAAGCAATGTTTCGCTTTACTGTCATCCAGCATAAGCTAGAGTACTCGTGGTTACCCTATCTTTACATTTGAACCAGCCCCTGCCCTCGGTCTGGTTTCTCACTTTTCCTGCCTGAGATTCAATGTTGGAAGATCTCGAGATATAAAACTTATTTTTTTCTGATTGACAATATCATCTAACAATATAATAGCCAAACTTAATAATTTAGATGTAAAATTACGTATTTAAATAAAATGATAAATTAAAAACAAAAAATGTATTGAAATAGTGTTAAGATTCTATACATTTTTTAATAACATTTATCACATGTTTACCTAAAGGTTTTGTAAATATGGCATGTTACTCACACTTATACATTGGATTAGATTAGATTGTAGAGTCTGTAGAAAGTCATCCTGTATTATATATGCACACACATTGATATAAGTTTGCATTTATAATTAATTAAGCATAATCAATGTCATTTTAATTTGTAAAAAAAAAAAACTTTGTAACTAAAATTATTATAAACCTGTTTAAAATTTATATTCCAGGAACAATACTTAATCTATAAAACTTTTATCAATTCTTAATTATTTAGTTTTTTTTTAATCATTTAAAAAAAATTATTATAAAGTCAATTTTCTTTTATTAAGACTTGTTTCTGTTTTTAATATTCCGTTATCCGTAAACTTACAGATTGATCTAATTAAACATGTTTGGTAAATCTATTTAATGAAAATAATTATTGGTTTAATGGATTAAGAAATTTTTAGAAAATCTATTGATGAAATAGTTACTGGCTTATCTAAGTTTAAAAAAAAAATGAAAACATGTAATCACTGGCTTTGTTAATGAAAAATTCTTGGTAAATGAGTGGGTTAATCAATTAAAAATTTCATGCTGTAAAAAGACCAGATCAGAATTATATTTCATTCTGCGGTCAATTCTGCTTTGATTTGCCATCAAACCTGCTATATGATATATCCAGAACTCTTACCAGTGGTCATGTTTAAAACTATGAGCAGCTAAAATTCCAGAGAATGAACTTCACTCTCCAATATGCAGCCTATAACCATCGGATGCTAACTTTAAATTGCTGAGAAACCAAATAAGTGCTAGCCACCTTCAACCCTGTAGTTCAACAATGCACTTCTCAATACGAAAGAAAATACTAGAACAAACTCTCTCTACAAGATTAACAAACCAGTAAAAAACTATTACCTACATTTGTACGTACAAATTATACCTTAACTTTTCCAGAAAATAATATCCTCTTTAACACCCTTTTTCTGGGACTTACGGTAAACTTCTACTTATGAACTATATAAGTTGTTATCAGTAAGCCAGAGATATATAAGTTAAATAGTGTAATTTTATATTTATACATTTATCTATTTTATAAAATATTTTTATTAATGATTATATGTTTTAATCTTTTGTGTATATGATATTGCATAGTAGTTAATCTAGTTTCTTAAAGTTTAATTTTTCTTTTTTTTTCCTTTTCTAAAAAGTTGTTTGAAAGAAAATTCAAGTTTAATGTTTTTTCTTTTTCCCCCTCATAAAGTTACCACTTCTGCGATTGTTAATTACAATTCATGTTATTTTTAGAGAAAAGTTTCCATTTAAGAAAAAAAAATTTAAAGAAATAGTATTTTTTTTTTTCAAGTATTTTATAGTTCGTAATTAATAAGTAAGAAAATGCCTCTGAAGATTTTTTTAAAAAAATTATTACTGTATATATATATTTTAATTAGGTAATATTTATGTTAGATGGAATAATAGTAGTTTTAATGATCATGTAAAAAATTATGTCTTGAAAAGGTTCTAATATGGGACGAAAACTCGTTAGGACAAAATAATTATTTCAACACTTATTAAAACAGGCAAAACTCTCTGCTACTGAATGGAGAGTTTTGCCTGTTTTTATAACAATTATAAGCAAGCATAAGAAATGATGATCATGTGATGTTTAGTGGCTTAATAATTATTTCATATTAGTTGTTTATTTTAATTAAGTTGAATTGATTAGTAATAGTAGATTATGGAAACAACATTATGAACAAATTAAGTGTAATATTTATTATATTTGACCATTGTTAAGGAAAAATTTTATATCCTATGCCAAGGCAGTGGTAAGACTCTTACTGTTAAGATTTTGTTTTTGAAAACTTTATACAAATAATCTATGCAACAAATATTCTTATTTGGTGTTTGGCCTGCTAATGTATTGTACTTTTATAATATTGCAGTGTGATTATCAAACAAAATTTTGTGATTTTCATTTTGCTTATTATTACTTCATCAGAGTATTTATATGTGTTCAATCCCATCAGAAATCTTGAATCTAGGAAAAAAATGTTTAACAGTGCTGACTGAATATTTATAATGAAAGTATGAAATTGATAATGTTCATCTTGCAAAGTAAGACCATGTGACAACCATCCATACTATTACATTCATAGTCATCAATTTCATTTAAAAAATATATGAAGCTAGTCCTGCATATGTTTCGGTTATGTGAAGTTATTTCTACTAGTCATGTGATTAGTGATGATTTTACACTTGGGACTTTGATAACAGAAATAATGGAAATGTATTTTTTGTAGATTACTATTAATGTGATGATGTGAAGTCTTAGTCTATCTTTTAATGTTTTTAATGATATTCAACTTGTAGTTACAAGCTAATATATAAACAGTGAAAACTAATAAGAAATAGAATAGATAAGTAGTTTGTATAATACATAATAGAGGGAGCTGTATATAGATAAAAAAAGAAAGTAGGATGTATGATGGGATAGAAACTAGTGGAGGAAAGAGAGTAAAAGTAGATAATAAGGTAAGAAAAATAAAAATACATATAAGAATAAAAATAATTTTATAAAAATTAAGTAAATGAAAGAAGCAGGAATAAAATATGGATAAAATGGAATTAAGGAATGGAATAAGATAATAAAAAATTAAGATAATAAGTGAGACGTAAAATAAAGTTAAATATATGAATATAGCAATACAAGAAAGATTTCATAAATATTACATTGAATTTATAAAATTATGGCAAAGGTAAAAGGTGAATAAATATGATAATAATTAAGAATAAAAATAAAGGGTAAAATAGAAATTTAAAAGTTATACAATAGTAAGTTTAATGAATAAAGTGATGTTAATAATTAAGTTGGTAAAATTGTAACATTATAATAGATATATGTATGAAATATGGTTGTATTGATATATTGTTTAAATTTTGTAGATCTGACGAAGGCTGCTAGGAACAGTTGAAACTGTAAAATTAATAAATATATTTTGCTTTAAAGTGTAAGAAGAGTGGAATGTTGTTATTATATGTTTTATAGCATATTTGAACATATGTCTGTTAATACATATGTTTGCATGTGCATACATGTATAATTAATTATTTTAAACTATTTATTTTATTGTAGATTCAACCAATACCAGACTTGCATTTGACGACTGTAAGTTTGACTCATGATAAAACCGGTGCTCGTTATTTACACGTTGCTCGGGACGATAGAAACAATGTGTTTTGGTTTGTATAACTTAATTGCAACGTATTGTTTAAAAAAGAGCATGAAGAATTTAGTTTCCCAATCTTTTATTTTTATTGTAGTGTTGGATTTCGGACTACTCCTATGGACAATACCGGTGTACCACATATACTTGAACATACAACTCTCTGCGGTTCTAAATTATATCCTTGTAGAGATCCTTTTTTCAAAATGTTAAATCGGTCTCTTTCTACTTTTATGAATGCTATGACAGGTAAGACATCCGTAATTTAAATAATGTACTTAATATAAATTTTACTTGAGGTAAAGGCAGATATTTCATCTACTTATTTTTTTTGTACAATCTTACTTTTATGATAACTGAAGGTACTTTTCACTTCTTTGACTAGTATTGTATTAACCAATAAAGCATCATGAGTTTTTTGTTAATATCTACCATATGCCTTTTAGGGACAGGACCATTTATTGAAATTTTGAATAATTATTGAACATCAGATGATAAGCAGTTTTTTCTTCTCATTCCCAAACTGGTTTTGGGATTTACGGTCTATGTCACTGACATCAAACAGCCAACCCAAGCCATCATCATGTTTGTATAATTACATACATCTGATATCATATTAGTAATTATATATTCTACTGATGTTCGTTATATGAAAACTGCATATAGGCTTTTATTCTTTGTTGGAATGATAATGACTAATAATGTCACATGATCTATTCTGCTTACATTTAATGTATGTCTTTTAGAAGCCGTTCTCTTTTCTGCAGAGCCATCTATTAAAAGCTTGCACCACCAATGGAAGCTAGATGTTACTGCTATTATATCCATGTCCCCAGATAAGTTTCTGACTTAACAGCATTTATTCTGTGAGGATTTATGGATATAACACATCTCACATGTAGAAGAGATGTTTTACTTCTTTATTATTATTATTAGCAAATTTAAATTACCTAAGATTTTGAATCCAAACCCAACTTGTTTACATAATTATATGGACCTGATATTGGATCGATAAATTTAAAAAAATTATTGATTTATTACTCGGGAATTCATAAATTTCATGCATCCTCGTGACAGTATTGACTTTGAATCTAATATTCACCACTTTATTACCACATCAGCTAAGCATTTTTCACTATGATTTCATCACATGACTTTATGCATTTACATTTAACATATATTTGACATTTCGTAGGACATCCTGATATAACATATTAATTATTGGTTGCGGGTTTTTTTAGCTTAATTCTGTTTACACTTTATTATTAAAGAAAATACCCGTCATAGTTTAGTGTAATAATGGATTGGTGTCTGAAGTTCAAGATCTGTGAATCACGCTGCATTCGTTTGTCAATTCTAATGCTCAAACTTGTTATAAAATCTTGAGCAACAAACTATTCGATTCTTTTATATATATATTGTAACGGTCACTCAATCTACCTTTGATCACAGAGGGCGCCACTAGATCACGTATCTGGAAAATTTGTTTACCGTGATCAAAAGTGGATGGTGATGATGGTCTGCACCGACTAGACACAGGGAGATAGTAAGAGCTCGTGAATATTGTTCAGACAATTGAGAAATAAAAGCACCAAGACAAATGTCAGCAAAATTAAGTTTAAGTAATTTGAAAATTTTATTAAGAGTAATTTTAAATCTTCTCATTCGATAAATTCAATTTATAAAACAAAATAAGCGTATGTCACGCTTGAATGTGAAGCTATAATAAGATACAGTAATTAAATACGCTAAGCGCTTTCGAGGTCCTTTACCTCATATTCATAGCGAAGCTGTGAGCTGCGAAAATAAAAAATGGGGCAGGAGAAGTTGTATGCAAAGCATATGCAAATAGACTAAATAGTCCAGCGTTTAGAAATGTCGAAGCATGTGTCTCGTCTATTGATTGAGTTGTTATTGTTGTTGATGTAGAACGCTTCTCTGATCTTCCGCTTAATGTCGTTTTTCTCAATACAAACTATTTTAGGGTGGGAAGGTTCAAATAAATGTCCAGTTTTCTTGGAGTGTTCCAAAAACGTAGATGAGTTATCGTTGTTTTTAATAGCTCTATTATATGTGTATCTGTGTTGTGCTGTCCGGATGGTTGTGCCTGCCTTGGTTTCTCCAAAATAAATGGCGCGGCAACCGGGTTGTGGGCAAGTGATGCTGTAAACGACGTGGGGGGTCTGAGAAGGTTCTAATTTGTCCTTGGAGTTATTGATGAGACGGTTAGTGCAAGGGGGTGTATGAAAGCTGATTTTAAATTTATTGCTCAAAATCTTGATTAGTTGGTGTGAGATTTTATGTATGTGGGGAAGACTGATATATGGAAGATTAATATTGTTTTTATTAATGGTGATTTTTGTATAAAACTGCTTGATTTTGTTGTTGATAGTGTGGAGTTTATAGCCTGCCTGTAGTAGGTCTTTAGTATAGAGGTGTATGTTGTTCTTTCGATCTGCTCCAAGGACAAATTAGAACCTTCTCAGACCCCCCACGTCGTTTACAGCATCACTTGCCCACAACCCGGTTGCCGCGCCATTTATTTTGGAGAAACCAAGGCAGGCACAACCATCCGGACAGCACAACACAGATACACATATAATAGAGCTATTAAAAACAACGATAACTCATCTACGTTTTTGGAACACTCCAAGAAAACTGGACATTTATTTGAACCTTCCCACCCTAAAATAGTTTGTATTGAGAAAAACGACATTAAGCGGAAGATCAGAGAAGCGTTCTACATCAACAACAATAACAACTCAATCAATAGACGAGACACATGCTTCGACATTTCTAAACGCTGGACTATTTAGTCTATTTGCATATGCTTTGCATACAACTTCTCCTGCCCCATTTTTTATTTTCGCAGCTCACAGCTTCGCTATGAATATGAGGTAAAGGACCTCGAAAGCGCTTAGCGTATTTAATTACTGTATCTTATTATAGCTTCACATTCAAGCGTGACATACGCTTATTTTGTTTTATAAATTAAGAGTAATATAAAATTTTAAAGTAGAGATTTTTGCATACAATAAATACGATTATATCAGGCATGTACTTGCAAGAATAAAAAGTCAACGCTCTGGCAGACATATTAATTTTCTAAAAGTGAATTAGAAAAGAAGGGAATGATTTTCTTTCAGCTGACGATTCACCTAAGCAATTCAGGTTTCCTTATTCAAAAGTTCTAAAATGAAAAGCAAATGAAAGTTTCTTGCATGAATCAATGAAACCAGCACGGGCAAGCAACACTAGCTTATTGACTAATGATGTCATAATGTCCGCAGAACTACAGCTTGGAAAAATCATGTTTAAGATCTCCACGGTTGATTACAATGAAGAACAAAAAAAAATGGTAAATGAATATAATGGAGTATAAATTATAATTCAAGAGAAAACTTAAATCTCAAATTTAATGAAATAGTAAACTTAGAAAATACTCCGGCGTAAATGACTTAAAATTAATAAAACATTAAATATCTGATTTAAGGAAAACTGACATTTAAAACTGGGGAATCACCAACCAAACGATTGGCCATAACTAAGCTGAGAATAATAATTAAAATCTCAATAGTAGACAGGTCAGTAATTAGAAAACCATTTATGTCTGCCCAAACATTTATCAAGAAAGTGAAATAATTAGAATTACAAATAATTTTACAAACTAAATTCTCAGTACACGCTCTGACAAATAACTTTAAAGCAAAAAAATTTAAAAAGCAAATAAATGTAGCCAACAAAATACTAAAGTTTGACCTAGATTTTTATACACTTAATTCATCAGAGAGTGTATATCAGCTGAAAATATTAAGACATTCTTTAGCAGAAAGAAACGTTCTATCACCTACAATTTAAAAAGGGATTAATCGTATCTTCCTGCTGGCGATTTATAAAAGAACAACAATTCTAATTTTCCAATTCAGAGATATGAAAACAATACGGTCTTGTGGGAAATCAACGAAACGGTGCCAGCGAGCATTTCTTGTCCGGAATATTGCGTCGAGACAAGAACGTCATTTTGCCGGCAGGACAGCCCTATGATTGCAACGTTTAATGCAATTCATGGTTGATTTCACATACAAGACAAGAAAACTTGTAGAATGATTATGATCTTACGTAATCTGGAAAAGAAGAATGGGAATCTCCAACTGCAGAATAACAGATACGATAAACCGGCTAGCCAAAAGATTTGCAGTTTGCAAAAAGCGCAAACACAGTAATTTATATTAATTATTGGAGGATAAAATAGGGACAGGTAATCAAACTAAAATTTACGAAAGACTGCCAAAGCATTTAGCACTAGTTAATAATAAAACAAGAAGGCATAATAAGTATATAAAATATAAACTCACAATACACTCCCCGATAAAAAAAATTGCATACAAACTTGGAATCTTAAAACTATAAGAATCCAAGACACACTAGAAATACAAAGAAAAGCAAAAATATATAAAAATTATTAGATTAAATAATTAATCACACTTATTTTAGAATGAGGGAAATTTATTTACCCTGGAAAGAACAAGAAATAATTTTACCTTACGGTAAAGCAGAGTTCACGTAGTTTTTCAAGGAGTGCACACTTTTATTTTATTTTTTATCCCCATATGTCATAGCATCGGCCGGGAGGCAAACCCGCAACAACTGTCTGCAACCAACTGCTTGCTTGCAAGGCTGCTGCGCTGACCTCTTTAAGTTTCAATTTTCAGGTGTTCCATCTTATGATGGCAAGTGTAGAGGCATATTTCAGGATCCTTTTTACTTCAGACTTTCATGGCATGATGAAAGAACAGCGTGGAATCAGAGGTCCGTCCTTAGTTAAGTTAGCAAGGCATGTTGTAGGTTAGCATATGTATAGCAGTTAATGTTGACATCTTGTGACTGCAAATTTTAAGAAAAAATATGTCCAGACTGCCAACAGTACAGTACGAATCTCAGCAGGCTAAAATCAAAGTGTGAAACTGAATATTGGAATTATTAGAAACTGAATCTCACTTTGAAGCAGCTTGTTCCAGCCAAGAATAATCTAAAATGTCCAAAATTTTTGGGGTTATTTATACCCTCTCTCTATTTCCCACGTAAACTTTCTTGTTTTTCAATTTATAAGCCTTAGCCCAGGGCAAATCTAAATCTCCCGCTCAACTTTAATTAAGAATTCTAACCAGGGATTAACTTATAGAAAAAAAAAACAACACAAAATTAAACCTCCACTTTTAAAATTAAACTAAAAATGGTTTATAATTAAAATAAAAGGAACAGGAATGTAAATTAAAAAGTTGGCTTGCTTTTAATCAATTTGACAAAAAATAAATAAAAACAAGCGGTAAAAGAAAACTATTTTAGAAGTCAAATTTATATAAAAAAATAAAATAACCTATTTTAAACATAACTGAGTATATGTGTTAATGCACGTACTCTTATAAACAACTTTTAAATAGTTTTAAACTTTTTAATTTTAGAAATTTAATGAAAATAAAAGGATTTTATTTTTGGCAACGAAACCATTGAATTGGATAAAGCATCTGGTTCAATATATATTAAAGGAATATTATTAAATGATTGTGTTAATATAGAAGTTATAAACAGAATTTTAAATATTAAGAATATAAAAAAAAAAATGTTCCTAGACAGCTACTAATGGAAAAATCAATAAACCAACATATATATAAAAAAAAAAATTAATGAGAAATATAACCAATAGGGATCATATACACTTTCTGACGTAGGCATTGTCTCTTCCAGAAGAAAGTTATGTAGCGTCACAGAGATATAGTCAATAAGATATGCAAATTGTAATTCGTAACATGCAAGCTAAAAGAAAGTTAAGAACAAACAGGAATCGATAATGTGGTAAGTAGAATGATGCAATACTTACTTCAATACTGTTAAGCAAATCCAAAGACCAAAATCATATAGAAGACCTTTGTTATAGAGATTCATGATATTTCATTCACATGCTTGGTCCATGCACTGAATTACAACCTGTGTGGAACAAGATGCTAGAACAGTTAGACAATTTAAGCTATGGCAGTTTCAAGAAATATCAGCAGTCAACAACAAAATGATTGGTGGGGTCAGGCAAATGTCAGCTCAGTTATTAACATTTTATTTATTATTTTTCAGTTTCATAAAGTCAATTTAATGCATAGTTCATTCAACACAGGTAGGGGCACCAATAACATGTTCTCATCAAGAATTGGGCTACGAACCGCCACTTAAGGTTCTATGGGTTTTATGGCAACTATCTTTGATTGTAATGTGTTTCAAGTTTACAATTAATGATAACTCATGTGTTCATGGAAATAAATATATTATTAGGGATATTTTTTATTTTGTCAGAATGCGATTACACATCTGAGACCCCATATTATCAATGTCTATTTTATAACTAATAATTTTGACACCCTTATTTGATGTTGGATGGCTCTAAATTGTAATGAAAAAATCTCCTAAGGCTTGTCTGGCCAAATTCTCTATTCTAAATAATGTGCTTGGCATGCTGGTACATTAATCATTCCATTATGAGATCTTTTATGTTACAAAATCGGTAGTAAATTTAATCATGCTTGACAAAAGTTCCTAAATTTATTTGTACCACAATCTTTTTAGAACAAAAACTATTCGCTACTCTGGAAATATTCCTTCTATAAGTGAACAAATAGAAAGGTGAAATAATAAATTTGCTTTCTTTTATGTATCTATATTTCTATTTACATTCTGTAACATAATAAAGATGATGAAACATTAACGCACATCTACAACTGCCCCTTTTTGAGTCCAATCAGATCATTTATGGTAAGCTGTATTTCTGACCATAATAGAGGTGTGCTTTCCATTAGGAAGGCCATCAAAAATGGTACCTATTCTACTATCAGAATGGCCATCTTCCTGCTATTTGCAGTGTGGGTTACTAGATGCAAACTTATATTTCGACCACAGAGTAATGAAGTTCAGTGTATCTTCACTTCAAATATTACCAACATTAAAAACAGGGACATATTGCTTACTCCTGAATGGTTACATCAGAAGACATGGTCTCAGTTTGACTTTACTAACGTGCCATCATCTCGGAATCAACATTCTCACAAATGCTTTTTTTTTTTTGTAATAAATAACTGACTTTTTTCTTGTTCTTCTATAATGTAAACTTGTTTATTGGAATCAAAATGTTATCATGAATAAATTTAATTTTAAAAGTAATAAAGTTGTTGAAAATAAGATATCTTGAAGCATGAAATCATAAATTATTTTTTAAAATCAACATGGTAACATTCTCAAAGGTTAATAGTAAAATAAAAATTACAAATAACATTGAAAATAATCCTATTGGGAATAATGAACCTGATTCTCTGCTATTACTTGATTAACATAGAGGCAAAACTCTCCTTACGTAGCGCCACTTAGTGCAAGCCAGAGTAATCAATGGATGCAGAAGCATTTGTGCATAAAATCACTATCTAGTGCCTACTCATCCAATATTGCCAGACTAGTTTCTAGCATGTGGCTTGCATCCGTGAGGAGCCTTGGGTTTTAGAACACTGAGCTGAGATCCTAGGATCTAATCCAACTCTCCTGCACTACCTTTAACCTTTTTTTAGTTAAGATATAAAGCTTTGGGTCTAAAATGAAAACACAATAATGTTTTCAGTTCAAGCTCATTTACTTCATAACATAAAGAATGGTGATCATATGGTGTTTAGGGGTTTAATATCAATCCTGCCCAATAGAATTATGGTGACTGTGGTTATTAAAGAACCAAAAATACCAAAATGTATAGATGTTGAACTGATCAGATCTATATGACCTTACAAGCAACTGAGCTTAAATTGAAAACCTTATTGTGTTTTCATTTTGGACTCGAAGCTTAATAGTTAACTAAAAAGGTAAAAGATGGCTGCCTGCTAGAAACTAGTTTGGGGATATTGGATGAGTAGGCATTAGATGGGGATTTTATGCACAAACCTTCTTGCAACCATTGATTACTCTGGTCTTTCACTGAGTGGTGCTACTGCCTCTGTGTTAACAGCTTTGAATAGTGATCATGTGATGCTTAATGATCTGTCACTTGATTATGATTCTTAAATCACTGCAGTTACCTATTTGCCATTAGTTTCATTTTGTACTTAAGAGATTTGTGACTGTTCCAATCCACCTTCCGCTTAATATGGTGAAGGAAATGCAATTAAACACTTTACCCCATAAACTGGGATGAATCTAGGTATCTGTTTTTACAGCAGAACCGTTTGTAGTTTTCTTGAATTTAAATTTCAATTTCTCATTTATTATTACTTTTCCAGTTTCCTGTAATTTTGGAGTTTTCTTCCATGTTTGTAGCTGATAAAGAGTCCAAACCTAATCAGGTATATTCATTTTAAGAATATCTTCAAATAATGTTTGAAGTTTAAATGAAGATCCTCCAAATGCTAATGGTAGATAGACCAGTCTTCATTACATTTTTCTAATATTGATAAATTTGGAAATTGAGTGAATTTCTCTCATCCTAAATTTTATTTGTACAGGATAAGTTTTATTATTTACATGGAAATAACAGTTTTTGTTTTAATTTAATTTATCATCTCGGAACTGTAGTTTTGGTTTTATTAAATATGTTAAGAAGTCTATCAAATAAACTTGTCACTTTTGGAAATTATTCAAGTTGGCTTGAAAATCATTATCTTTGTTTTCTAGGAACTCTAGTATTAAGACAAAGAATTTAATAAAATAATCCAATAGGCATCTTCTTATCGTATGAACTTCTATATGAAGTAACAAATGATTGAATTCTTCATAATTTCATTACCAAAGATGTCCACCAATCTGTCATTCAATGAATTGCTTCTGATTTTGTTAATTGTTTGAATTATATAATGTTCTATATAGACATTCACTTAGATTTTTGGCAATTTAACATTTACGATGAATAACACTTTTCCGCAAATAGATTCGGAACTGTTTTTTTTTTTTAAATATACAAGAAAACCCCTGTAGTACCCTTTCATTATTAAAGCATTATCAGCAACCATGTGAAGATATTTCACAGAGGGATTTTTTTAAAAAAAAAAAAACTTTTCCAATGCATGAAGTATCCAATTCCCTTGTAGTATCTGATAGCAAATTTTTAACAAGTAATGATTTTTTGGCAAATTTTTTATTGTATTAATCGCTTTTATGCTAAAAGTAAGACTTAATTCTTTTGGCAGAGATAACTCATAAAGCTGTATAAAAAAACTGGGATGTTTTTAAATAATTAACGTGTTTTCCGTCTATTTTTGCTCAAAGAATTTTTCTCAGTAATATGGCATACATAGCATGGTAAAAGGTTGTAAGAAGCACTAACTCCTTGGCATTACATGTTGATACTAACTGACAGAAAGTTCCGCCATGTCGATCATCTCAAATTATGTATTTACTATAATAGAAGTGATTATAGGGGGTTTGAACGCAGACTTTCAAGCTCCCTTCATCTATTTACTCTATCTCATACAACTGATACACATGACCACACGTGAAAAATATATATTTCGTTGCTGAACCAGCACTCATCAGTTAGGCCAGATCGTCTCCCACACATATATTAAACAATGCTCAGTTTATATTAAGATAGCAAATCTTCAAACTTTAATGGACAGATTTCAGTCTACTTCACCCTTCAGGATAGACAGAAGTCTTCTTATTAAAGTTTGAAGATATGCTATCTTAATATAAACTGAGCAATGATTAATATATGTATGGAAGATGATCTGCACCAACTCGTGAGTGCTGATTCCGTACAAAATATGTATATTGGAGATCATTTATCTTTTTTCACATGTGTGGTTATTTGTATCGGTTGTATGAGATAGAATGGATAGCTGAAGGGAGCTTGAAAGTCTGTGTTCAAATCCCCTATAATTAAATCCATATTCCATGTACATGAATTATCCTAGAAGTATAAAATTATCAGATATAACAATTTATACAACTGACAAATTGCAATTTATCATGCCAGAACCAAAATTTTTTGCAGTAGTTGTATTATTAGAATAGTACCCGTAATGTCAGGTATATGGGGGTTTTTTTTTTTATAAGACAGCACCAAACTACTAATGAAACTAATAAATTGGATTTTGTTTTATCTATTTCATACTAAATTTATCAAGAAATAATTAATTTACAAAAGTATGTCTGCTAGTTTTGCAGAAATGACGTCTCTAGCAGTGGTAGGACACTATTTCCTCAAGTACCATAGTTTTAATTCAATTTTCTTTTATTTAAATATTTTTTTTTTTACTAATACACTTTTTTTTTTTTCATATGTCAAGTGCATTGTCCGGGAAACAAACCCGGCTAGCTGCTTGGAAGGCAGCTATGCTAACCACTAGGCCACCAACGCTTGACTACTAATACACAATTGTTTACCAATTAACACTGATGATTCAATAGATGTATTTAAATGCTAATGGTTCACCGTTTTTATACAATTTCATTCCCGTTTCATTGATAAATGACAAATATATTGACGCTAGACTTCAAAGAGTATTGTACCTACACATGCCTGCTACAATTTTATTATTAATAAGCATTAAAAGACAAAAAGAAAATATATGAGTAAGTATACATTATTGCTCTATTGAAACAGCAATACAATTTGTTTTGTGTGTGATCCTTAATCCATAAAGATCAACGGTATCAAATATGAATTAAAATTTTTAAATATCGATCTCGATTATCTTGTTAACTGTGTCACATGATTCAGAAATAATTTGAATTACATTCCAAACACGTAAGTCTTCTTAGTAGATTTAACTGCTGATTGGTTGTAGCTTACATTTAGTATATTAATCTGTAAAGTAATGCCATCCCTATGATATTAATTCCATGTTACACAAATGACGAAACGTGTACAATGTGGTTTTTTTGGTCTTTTTCAAAATTTTTTCTTTTTTTTTCGTTAAGTTTTCACCATCTTATATTTTTATTCAACACCTCATTTGCATCCAATGCTACTACTGTCCCCCTGGATCATTCCTACACTCTAAACAATGATATTATCCACTTGGTACTAAATGTAGGATAACCTCAGTTACAATAGCGGGTCATCTCTAATAGGTATTACTGGAATATTAGCAGCTTGATAATTGCTTTTTCTGATCAGCTATTTATTTTTCAGAAAGATAGCTCACAGCCATAACTCTTAAGTCTGCATTCAAGAAATTTAGGTGGAGTTTTTTTTTTTTTATCAAATTTTCTGCATCTTTCACCTGTTGGGCATGTGGACCTTATTAGACTATTCCTGCTAATGTTTTGAAAGTGTAGCAACATTATGTGATTTCAAGTCATTGGTGTCATTTATATGTTATGATAACATTAGTATTCATTATTCTTCTATATTATGCCATATGCTATATTGCTAATTATAGTGGTTTTATAAGAAGCAGATCTCTGTAACATGATGTTTGATTTGCATCCATGTAACTAACGCATTGCTTAGCAGTTAAATGTTCAGTTTTTTTAATTAAGGTAGTAATTGACATTATAGTCTGTACCGAAATAACTAATTTATTTTTCGAAATATAAAAAGCATCTACAGAATCAACCTATTATGGTTAATGTATAATTTTAGATATATAAATATTATTGCAATTGAAGTACACGCAAGTTTTGTCCAAAGTCTGGATGGAATAATTTATCATGGCTCAATGCAAATTTTTAGAGAAGTTGATCAATTGTATTCCAGAGGAATATAATTTTACAGTTTAAAAAATATCAAATAAATGCAAAGATACTGAAAATGATTACTAATTCAGATCAGTTAATACATTTATATAATTTTATATTTCTTACCTGCATGTTAAATTCGCTACCCAATCTAGGTACATACTACGTCACGGCTTGTTTACTCAATTTATTCAAATTTTATTTTATTCTGCTCGTTTTATTAATATTTTATTTGTTAGATAATATTATTACTATAAAATTGATCTTGAAATTTTATCTTGTAATCATAATAATTTCACACAATTTACAATTTTTTAAGTTGTTGGACAGTTAAAAGTAAATTTTTTAATTGTACATGCTTTTGATCTCTGCATATATAAAATAAAATGTCTATCAGTCTATGCATAACACAAAATCTAGTAGATCATTTTCAATATATATATATGTGTGTGTGTGTGTGTAATTATAAAGAGAAAGGCTTTAACCTTTTCCACAGGTGCTTTAAACATTTATAATATCCAAACGATGTAATTTTTTTTGATTATAGAGGGAACTCTAACCTCGATGCAAGATAAAGATTTTATAAAGATTAGAATGGCTGTCTTATCTTTAACTCAAATTCACATTTATATAGGCTAATCTGAAGCATCTTCATTTGGGTGTGAAGATATTACTCATTTCACATTTAAATCCACGATTTCCTTTTTGACAAATTAACACGCTAAATCTTACGATTTTTTACATTTTTCACTTTACCAATAACTGCACCCTTGGAGTTAAAACATACATTCAAAGGGAACAGTTACCTAGAAAATCTGTTATACAATGATAATATTTTTAATGCAGTTTTGATTGAATTGCCCTTATTTTTCCTTCTAAAAATATTATAAAAATAGAAAGACGTCATTGCTCAAAAAATAGAATTTTCATTCCATCTTTTAAGTTTTGAATTTAATTAGTTTTACTTGTTTTTAATGTGTTTTGTAATTATTTTAATTAAGCCCAAGGACTAAAATATATATTTTTTTCATTCTGTATTAATTTTAGGTAGTGATTATACTTTATACCCCTTTTCAACACAGAATGCTCAAGATTTTGAAAACTTGTTATCAGTTTATTTAGATGCTGTTTTTTCCCCTCAGCTTAGAGAGCTTGATTTTTGGTAAGAGTTTTTACTAGTTGTATATGGATATGTATTTACCACAAAGAATTTAAAATTGTTTTTTTTAGTGTGTCAAAAGTCTGTAACAAGTGGCAATCAGAATTAATAATTTACACAGAAGCAAAACTCTCTGAACAGTAGTGACACTCATTGCAAGCCAGAATAATCAATGGATGCAAAAAGGTTTTTGCATAAAATTCCTATCATGTGATGTGTATTGGATTAATTATTTAGAGATAAAAGTATTGTAATAGTTTTCAAAAAATAGCCCTATTAGGATCTTTGCTGATCAGAACTTCAGCTAATTTGTAATTCAATAACTTTTGCCATCCTGCAATATTTTCGTAACAAGGTGAGAAACTTATACTCCTGTTAATATTTCTGTCAAAATGCCTTATAAATTTAAACATTAGCATTAAATGAACAATAATATTGGTAAAATATCTTTTTTTTCGCTGATGTGATATTAAATCAGTTTTTTTATTTTGCATTCTTTCAAAGATTACAAATAGTGAAGTTACTAATAGTGCTACAAATTAATAACAGATTAGTTATGAATCAATTATTGATTGATTTAAACTAATTCAATTATATACTTTTTTGAAATGATATGCTGAAGATACATATTAAACCAATAAGCCAATGCTCTTCTTTATTCCTGTCAAATGAATCTCATGCACAAAAAAATAATAATAGTAATAATCCTGTTATTTGGTTGCCCCAAAGATCATTTGACTTTTGAATATCAAAGCGACAGGTTGAATGGCACGGTTATATTTAATTAATCAGATTTTTTCCCCAAAAAACTTTAAACTCTTAGATTTTTCACTCAGATCATTGTATTAAACCATACAGGTAAAGATTGAAGCTAGTCCAGGAAGTATGAAGCCAGAAAATACCCCTGTAGAGAACAAATCAAATCAATATTTGAAGAAAAGTTCCAAACATAAACTTAGATATTTTTACTTAGATTATGGCAGTTCACCATCAATATAGAAAATATGTGTCTTAAAATAGTAATTTAGATTTTTTTTCCAGCACCAGCTTACATGTAGCAGCTCAAAGAGACATTGTTTAAATGTATTTATATGTGTGTATACGTGTGTGTGGGTGGTATAGTGTCACTCTGGAGTGTAAGATCATCAGTTTGATTCCAGTTCTAGCACTTTCAGCATTTGAACATACTTTTGTATATTGGGTCCGAGTGAACGCTGAAAAACGTTTTTGCGTTGCTCATTAGTTCAAAAATTTGGTTTAAAAATTACTAATTATTGCATGGACTGGAATAGGAGATATTTTGTAATCCAGGTCTTTAGTGAGGAGAGACCGGCCTTTCACATGGGCAGTTTTAAACAGGAAGTTTAAGAGTTATTCATATTTTTAAAACTTGAAATGAAAAATACGATTGCCTAGAGCAAATTTAATGATGAAACTTACACAGATAAATTCATGTACTGTGATTTTTTTTTTTTACAAATATGACATTAAATTTTATAAATTTAAAACTCCCCCCCCCCTCGTAAATACTAAATTGATTTCGCAGAAACAATCGTAAATTATTAATAAAATGATTAAATAAAACTAATGCAATTAATAATTGTTGAAAATTATGAAAGCAAATTGAATAACGTGTATTTTCTCTGCTTATCCAGTTTCAGAATTTACTTATAATGGCAGTAATGATGATTATGAAGCAATATGTAAATTTTAAACTTGCTATGTCCGATGGCACTCTATTGCCTGCTGGATTGCAAATATAAATAACACAAATAATTACTAACTAATGAGGCAGCTCGGCAAGTAAATTTAAGTAACAAGAATTTATTTACAGTTATATGGAGATCATCAATCTTCTTTAATATATACAAATATATGACTTATATACACACGCTATATATATAAATAAGGGCCCGAAAGTGTAATAAAATAATATCAATACGACCTGTTATACAGTTCCTAGGTTTACTTTTGAACATCCAGAGGTAAACCTCTCTGCAAGGCTAAGTGAAGGAAGGAGCTGACTGGAGCACCCGAAGAAATGACACATCTGCCTTACAAGACTTCACTTAGCAAGTGTGTTGTCTCCCTTCTATTATAGATCTCTTTCCCTCTCTCGAATTTAGTGTAGACTCCCTTGATTGGCCATTAACTGTCCATGTGGTAGTCATCTCTTTAATTACACTATTCGATCCCTGATCAGATAACGCAATTACCTTAGAATTGTTTATTTTAAGCAATGGCTTTGTTTACTTAATCTTAATCCTTTGTTCAGATTCATCTAACTTTCTTGATAAGTTAGTTTATAGTTTTTCATTAATTAAACTATTTAATTAGTCTAATGCTTTTATAAAATATTGTGAATGCTATTGACATCCACGCACATACATTTAGTTTACTGTTATAATTTTCAATTATAATATTATGTCTAATGATTCGTATTTTGTGTATATGTAAATATACACACACATTTAGCAAAACTATAATTACCAAATCAATTTTCAACTGCTTTTCACATATATTATTTTCACATTTGTGGCACAGGCTGGGTTTGATTAATGTTCGTTGTAAATGCTTTATACTTATGTCATTGCATATGCCCTGCATGATTTTGTGTAGTGGGAGAATGACTGACTTGAGATCTAAAAGTTCAAAGATCATAGATCAGCTGTCACTTCCAGTGCTTGAGCATCATATGACCTCTCTAGCAACAAACCATTTGATACAATTCATATAGTCACATTTTTATCATAACTCATGATTCCAACAAGCTATCGCTTAAAAGTTTTGTGGTGAATAACTGAATTTGATGCTATATAACGTGTTGATTTAGAGTTTGTGCCACGGGCAGCTTTGATAGACAATCAGTCACCTTTTCACTGGGACACTGTATATGTATATAATTCCAAAATAATGTTCGGGGTTTTGATACAGCTTGCAGCAAGAAGAAAGAGTACTAGTTATCAAGAAATATAATATTCGGCTTAAGATTAAATCAAACTTGGCATATAGTATATACAAACAAATGCCATCTTTCTTTATTACTGTAGCGCCATCTATTGTAAGCTTGAGTAATCAGATGGTCTTGGGGGTAATAAAAAAAGATTGGTGTTGTTTATAGTTTAAGCTAAAAGGATCAATGATGTTGTAATAATACACTTTACACATATGAAAATTAAAAATTATCACTTTTAAAACTAATATTTTTTTAAACTTATTTTGGTATGTAATTATATATTCTTACTTCATAGGCAAGAAGGATGGCGTCTGGAATATTCTGAGATCAATAATAACAATTCTTCAATTATTTTTAAAGGAATCGTTTTTAATGAAATGAAAGGAGTTTTTGTAAGTAGTAGTTTTTTACTGGAATAGTTAATTTTTCTTTTAAATTAAGCAAATTCTTCTTATAAATCTGTTTTTTGTATTAAAATTTAACCTCCCCCCCCCACAATTGTTTATTATAGTGGAGCCACAAATTAAGCTGTATCTAATTACATGACTTTAATTATATGCTATTTAAAGAGAAACGTAAATAAACAAAAAACCATTAAAATTTGCAAATTTTATGATATTCGGCAGCCATTTTTCCTTCTCAGAGCGCCATCATTTAAAAAAAAAAAGTTAAATTTGTAAATAAATTACACAGTATGCCAGTAGCTGGAGTGTCATACCCATTGGTATACATTAATAAAATTTCTTCGGTTTATGTTGAAAGTATATAATATTTTATTATCTCTTTATTAACTTTTCCAAATTTGATGTGCAGTATTTTGTGTTATCAAATATTTTCTGAGTGTAATGCTAAATAAAACTTTTACAAAATTTTAGAACATTTTTAAAATTAATATTAATTTTAAAACATTATAGCTCATAATTTCTTGATAAAAAGACTAGTCGTTTTATGTTTCGATAAGAGAAAAAAGTTGTTGAAAAAGCTTATTTAAAAAAAATCCAGACATTTGGCTATTTACTTTAATTTAAAAATAAAAATACATAATTCGTTTTTTTTCTTGTTCTTTTTAGTGAATGCATGAGTGAACACCCTCCATAAAATATATGTAAATATATTTTTCTATTATTATTAATAACTTATTATTTTTAAAATTTTGTTTATATTAAAATTTTGATTTTTGTATGTAAAGTATACATATAAAAAAGCATTTACATTATACATATGTAAGTGTTGAAAAGCGTATATAAATACAGTTCAATAAGCAATATGCATTCTATTTTACTCAATATTTAATAGCAAAACTTGATCTATTATATGCTGTATATGTTTGAATGCAAGGGAAGTTTTGCACAAAATATAGCATAGTTTGCAGCTCCATTGTATTTCAAAACTAATTACTTTTGAGTCATATAATTTGAATATATTAATATTTTTTCATGCTTTATATGTGCCTTTATAATATGTATGTGTGTTTGAATATTCGTGCTTGCACATTTATGTGTGACTGTATACTATCATCTTCAATCAGTACTGATCTACCATAAGATGGTGTTTAGATTTAATTCAGTTGTTTTCCTATTCATAGTCTCTCTTCGTCACATCACTCTAAAAAACTTGCCTCACATAATCTTTTTCTGCATTCGTCAACTGTCATCTTGATTGATGACATCACAGTTTCCAGAATTTGAGAGCCAAAATTTATTTTTGGCTGCTGTATCTTAAGTGGAAAAATAAAATGAAAGAAAATGGACCTTTACGTCCATGCACACATGTATTTCCGTAATGATTTTAATGAGCAAGTAAATAATATAATGGTTTAGCAAATATGTGATGCTAAGAATATAAACCTATTCATGAAACAAACAAGTCCACTTACATTTCTAAGATAATCCACAGCCAAGATTCCCAAAGAATCATTTAAATGAACATATAAATAATGCCCACTTTTTGTTGTATCAATGCCAATCTATTCTGTCAGATAATAAAAGGTGGGCTTTATTTACAAATTCATTTAAATAATTCTTTTGATATCTTGATTGTAAATTTTGTTAGTAACATATTGGGATTTGTTTGATACTTGAATACATATATATATTATTTTTTATTAGTCATTCATTAGACTATAGATTATCTAATAATAATTCTTTTAGTGTAATTCTCCCTTCATTACTCTCATGTAAATAGGGACTGGTCTCTATCCACTTTTTGTGAAGGAATAGAATTAAATTCATATGACCAAAGACATGAAAATACTTCTTTTGACAAACGAATCTTATTAGTTCTAGTTTGCAAGGTTTCAGTTCTAGAAGAGTCTTTAAACTCAAACTAATCATTTCGGAAGCTTTCTCAGCTGTTTTAATATAGTTGACCAAAAAAATTTGTACTTTTTCAAGGAAGCGATTTTAGAATAAGCGGCCATTCATGTTTAATTGAGAGCATAATATAGATGTTACAATGGTTATTTAAAGTCATCATAGCTATTTATGATCTATCATAGCTCAGACGTATTATCGAAGGTAAAAATTTAATAAAGATTTTCAAATAATTATATGATTGCTATTTATAACGAAATAACTGTTCCATACTCTGCCATTCTAAATATTAATGTAAAATAATGCTCTTACTGAATTTAAATATAAAATTTTAATAACATTGTTAAAATTTTATATTTAAACTCTGTATGAATATTATTCTACATTAATTAATATTTATAATAAAAATGTCTAGGTGAGATGGATTACAACAATATTTTGATAAAGACTACTGAAAGCTTTGAAAAACAATAAAATTGCTTTTTCAGCAACAAATTCTTTTTCTCTCACTGCTTATGCATCTAGTATAAGCTTTAGTAATCAATAAATGGAAAATAGTAGCTCATAATAAATCCCTATCCTTCGCTGTCCCGATATTTCCTGGCTAGTTTCTAGCTTATGGCTTTCATCAGTGAAAAGCTTTGGATGTGGAATCAGAGCACATGGATGAAAGTCATAAACTAGAAACTAATCTGGAGGATATTGGACCCAACCCCACTGGATCAAGATTTATTGAACACTACCATCTGGCATCTGATGGTTACTAAAGCCTACATTAGAGGATTATAACAGTCAGAGAGAAAAGAATTTGTCGCTGAACAGCATTGTACAAGTTAGGGTCACATGATATCGTACTGATTTTGTAAAAAAAATTTTTGATTTGACACTTACTTCAATCAAGAAGAAAATCATTGAAACAAAATTATATAAAGAATACAGTATACATATTTGTGTGTGAGTGTATTATATAAAAAATATATTTTCCAATGGCAGACTTGAGAAATTCAGGTCCACAGATGTGTACCTGGCTCTTTCATTTCTGAATCTTGAACTTCTTATGAACTCATTAACAGTAAAATCATTCAGTCATTTTATTTAACAGTAATATTACCCTGCCATTTTGGTCGGTAGAGATATTTGGCAAGGATGTTTTTCTAAAAGAAAAATGATATAGAGGAACTACAAGCATCACATAAAAGAAGATTAAAAGGTCTATCCAATCAATCATTATGAAAGAAAAATCAAGGGTTTGGCCATCGATTCAATACCCAATTGATTGAGGAAACATTTTGATACACCTAAGTTACCTTCTATTTGGAAAGATTTCTTAAAAGCCCAAATGTTTATACTATCAATCATTGCCAAAGTATAGTCAAGAATTTGACGATCGAGATTTTTAATATACTCAGTTGATTGAGGAAACATTTTGATACTTATAAGTTACCTTCCATTTGGAAAGATTTCTTAAAGCCCATATATCGAAACAATTGCTAATTTTAAGTTTGTACCAGATTAGTCACAATAAATATTTGATTTATAGTGTACTTTTTTATTGTTTTTTTTTTTTGCCATCTAAATCAGTAATATTTAGTCAATAAAAGTTACTTGTCGCTATATTTGTGTTAATTTGTATGATTATAGTGAAATACAATGCAACCTCTAACATATACAGTTCCATTTTGAAATTATGATGTAATTATTTTTACTATTTGTAGTCTGACTCTCAGCAAGTTTTTGCTCGGGTTGTTCAGAATAAATTGTATCCGAGTCATACTTATTCCTATGAGAGTGGAGGGGATCCTGAATATATTCCTGATCTTACTTGGGAACAACTAAAGCAGTTTCATGCAACACATTATCATCCAAGTAACTCTCGGTAAGATATCCGTATGTTTTGTATTGATCTTTTGTTTCAATACGATCATGATAATTTTTTTTTTTGTCTCTTTAATAATAATTGACTTCGTTGAAGTTAATATTTGATACGTTTTATGCATAAGTTCTAAATTTAAATATAATAGAAAAAAAAAATACAAATTTTAATTATTCAAGCATATTTCCCCCACTCATGCCACCTATTGTAAGCTATAGTAATCATATATGTTAGAATGTTGTGCATCATATTCCCTATCCAGTGCCTTCCTATCCAATATGCCCTAATTTCTAGCTTATGGCTTTCTTCAGTGAGGAGCCTTGGATCTAGAAGCAGTGCATCTGGATTTTTGGTTCTAATACACCCCTCATCACCCTTTTATGTTTTTGGTTAACCATAAAGCTATCATCCCAAACTAAGAACACAATAGTAATTTTCAATCCAAGCTAATTTTCCGATATATATATATTGCACTGAATTATCATATACACATATCCATCTCTTGATCTTTAGATCGATGATTAGAAGATTTCATGAAATGTTACATAATCTGTTTGTTTTTTTCTTGCATAACCTTAGTTCAAATCTCTCATTCTTTCTTGATTTTCGATTTGAGCTTGGTTTTATATTACGATGATTCTGGCATCTCCATATAAAGATATTCTCACACTGAGTGCTATTCAAAACTTGTTAGGTGCTTGGAATAATTTTATTCACTGTTTAATCACTTATTGTAAGCTCGCTGCTTCATAACTTTAATATTCAGATCAATAACCAAACAAGAAAAATGTCACAATAAAATTATTACTTTTTTCATGTTCTCGATACATTTTTCTATTGTTGTATTACTACGCTACAACCATCATGCTATTCGTACTATCCTTATCTTAATAAATTACTCAAAGCAGAATTAAAACAATGTACCAACAAAATTTTTATTAATATGATATTACATGATAGGTAGTTGATTACAAATATTTACTCCACATCTCTAGTTCTCTTTTATTTATTAGTTTCATGGTGTTAATACAATTTAGTTTCATAATATTCATATTGTTCTCTTCGTTTACCTCTTATAATTTTTATATTCAATCTTTCTTGATATTCAGCAAACTATCTACATTTATTGTCTTTATTCCTAACTTGGGTGTTCATGTCTTAATGCATTACACACAATATATATATAAGGAAACATTGGATTAATATTATATCACGCACTGAACTTTTCTAATTTCAATCTCCATATGAGACATATTTCATTGTTTGCTAGATTACTTTATTTCAGCCACTATTTTATTAAATTCATTACTCGAGTAAATAAAATTACTAAAATGCACCAATGATTAGAAACAGATATGCTCCCTTTATTAACTCTGTAATTCATTCAAAATGCTTTTATTTTCTACTTTTATCCCTCCCCTTCAAGAAGTATAATAACTACTCTTTCTTATTGCATTGCCAAATGTATACCATGTAATACTAAATCATCCATGCACTTTACTACTCTTACACAATGTTTTATTTACCACCCTCTTTTACAGTTTTGATTGCTCCAGCAATCTTCTTCAGAACATTTATATTTATCAGTTGAAGTTAGGAGATATAAAAGTTCTGAAGAAGATTGCTGGGGCAATCAAAACTGTAAAAGAGGGTGGTAAGTAAAGCATTGTGTAACAGTAGTAAAGTGCATGGATGATTTAGTATTATATCCCTCCCCTTGTTGAATGAATAATTCACTCCAAGACAAATGATCTATGTCAGAACTATATAACCAATCTTAAAAAAATGTGCATAGTATCAGATCATCAGTATCTCAGTGCAGTATTAGGATCATTTCATTCAAATTATTTAGATGTATGACCTTTTACAAATATCTGGAAATGATATTATTCCTTATGTAAATAAATAATGAATTCCGTTAATCGAATAACTGTTTTATTCTTTATTTTTTCCTGCTGCAGATGTCACTTAATAACTTATATTGTTACTATTAATATTATTCTCTGATTATTAATCTCTATTTCCAACGGAACTATGTACAAATACACTCTTAACATTTTTTATTCAGGTGTGTATATATAATTCATCGTAAAAATATTATCTACCCTGCTAGCGGAAAGTATAATAATTTACACAAACCGTATTTCAAGCAACTATTTATTTAATTATAAAACAAACTAAATCTCTAGCTGTACATTTCAACTCAAGATATCCACATGCGTGCACACACATACACGTTCATATGAGTAGGTTATCTAAAACCTGAGATAATTAAAATATTTTGGCCTGTAATATTTTTTCATTATTTTTTGGTAAATCACAAAAAGAGTAAATCTACTAAGGTTAGTGGCTTATCCAGAATTTTTTTTTTTTTTTTATGTTGCCGATTTTTTTAAAATATAATCTCTGTAATCTTCCTTTATATTTTACATTTGTAACTACATACTATTCATTGTTTTAATTAATCAGATTCAAAATCCCTTATATTAATTTTATATGTCTTTTGCTATCAATCTCTTAAAATCTCTTTTACATTTTTTCATGGGTTATTAATTATGCTTCAGATTTTCTTTTTATAGTATCAACATTTCAATTGCAGTGTAATTCCAAACTCATTGTTCATTTCAAATTGTGGCGATTGTAATTTTTTGCACACGGCAACATCAAAGCATTTTTTGGCTTTGTAAAATTTAGATACTGTGCATTTACTTATAGGAAAATAAGATTTTTTTTTTTTTTTTGATGCGTTGATTAGCTTACTGACATTTGAATTTCGCTAATAAAACTTCCTATGGATTTAGAGGAAACCAATAAGCCTCTGTACTCCATGGACATTGAATTATCATTAAATATAGATTTTATATTGATCGGCACATAAGGAATCTGAGCAGAAATTCAACAATGCTTATATGCATTTTTTAGAAATGTCAACACGCACACTAATACTTTTAATTAACCATTTTCTTTTATATTTTAGAACAGCGTGTTCATTTGATTAGATTAGCCAGTATCATGTGGTTAAAATCCTTTCACAATACAATCCTTATTAAGTATCTAAAAACTATTTCTTAGAATTCTCTTTTTTTTTTCCTAATTAATGGAATTTTTTTAATTAACCAGAATCTGGAGAAATATATATATATTTTTTCATGTGTCGAAGCATCAGCCAGGAAGCGAACCCGGGACAACTGCTTGTAAGGCAGCTGTGCTGATCACTCAACCACCAATGCTTGACGAGAAATATATTTTTAATCCTTTTTAAATGTTTTAATGCAAAATAAAATATTTTTTATGCATACTCACTCACATATACACACATAAATTCATCAAAAATGGAAAATAATGAAATCCATTATGCTGTTCTTTCATATAAATTATAATAATTACCCAAAAAATCCTCTTTTCGACACATGGTTTTGTGCCCTTTTCAAATCTTAATCTTCTATTTTAACTTTAACCAATTATTGCAGATAAATCATCTAATGTTCTATCATCATCCTCAACCATTATCAATCCACTGCAGGATGAAGGTCTCTCCAAGTTCAATCCATCTTCTCCGATCTTTAGCTTCTCTTCTCCACATCACCTCTGCGCACTTTCTTATTTCATCCATCCATCTCACATGTGGTCTCTTTCTGGGTCTTTTACAATCTCTTGGAATCCCATTTAAGATTTAAATTGTCCATCTATTATCATCTCTTCTAGCAATATGTCCAGCCCAACTCCACTTCAGTCTTTTAATTTTTTCAATGAGGTCAGTAACACCTGTTTGTTCTCTTACCCATATATTACGTTTTCGAATCTCTTTTTGTTATTCCCATCATGCATCTCTTCATACTTCTTTGAGTGGTCTGAAGTCTCTGTATTACTCTTCTGTTAAGTGTCCAAGTCTCAGATCCATAAGTAAGACACTGGTAAAACACATTTATTAAAAACCTTCATTTTCAAACACATAGGCATATTTCTTTTTAGTATCAAGACAATTCTACCAAAAGCAATCCAACCAAGTTTAATTCTATGATTAATTTCATCCATTATGTTTCCATCTGTATTAATAATCTGATCAAGGTATTTGTAACTATTAACTTCTTTTAATTCATCATAATCAATCTTTATTTTCATATTTTGAGCAAATAGATTAAACATTACTTTAGTCTTTTTAACATTTATCTGTAATCCTACTTTCTTACTTTCATCTGATAACTCCTGCAGCATTTCCTGCAGCTCTAAAGCATTATTTGCAAAAACAACTACATCATCTGCAAAATCTAAATGACTTAAATAATCTCCATTTACTGGAAATAAAATAACAATAATAATAGAAAATATTAGTAAAATAAAATAAAACCTTTATATGGAGATCCAATATAACTTCAAAGAATTGCTTATATAACATATGGTTTTATTCTACTTTATGATGTTTTATTTTGTTCTTCTTGTTATTTTATTTCCATTTTAGGATAGTAGAACATCTATTTACAATAACTGATTAATGTTAGGATAGATGACAAAAAATTTGAAGAGTCATGAAACCATGCGCTGAAAAAAGGCTTTTTTTATGTAATTATATAGCTGTTTAATATGATTTTTTTTATTATTATTTAGTATAATACATAAATTATATTTACAGATTATTTTAGCTTGTTATGTCAATTTTTCTCATAATACTGAGCTAATTCTCATTGTTTGATTTAGAATTCGCTTTGCATGAATATTTTCAATCTTGTATCTCACCCCTTCCTAGTGTTTTTAGTTAATCACTAAATTGATCTCTCTTCATTTTTCGTACTTCACCTTTTTTTATATATATAAAAATGTAATCTATTAACTATCATTTCTCCATTTTAATATATTGTAGCACAGGTTTTCATAATTAAGAGATGAAATTAAAAAAAGGCTTTGAGGAATATCTTATAAAAGTTTTCAATGATGATGAGAGTTTATCATGATAAGAATCAAATTAATTTGCTCTAGCCACTGTAAGTAACAGAGCAGAGCTGTGATCCATGGATCTTCAGCTCTTGAGTTTAACCCTATTGCACTAAATCACAGGAGACAACGTAATTAATTAAATAGTTTGTTGCTCGGGAAGTCATATGATGCGCTAACACTGGAAATAATAGCTGATCTGTGATCCATGGACCTTCAGTTCTTGGTTTACCCATCTACTGTTGCACTAAACCACAGAGGACAGATTGAATGGGTTTTTGCTAAAGAGGTCATATGATGCTCTAGCCCTGAAAGTGACAGAGCTGAGCTGTGATCCATGAATCTTTAGCTCTTGGGTTTACCCATCTGTCTTTACACTAAACCATAGAAGACAAATTAATTGGTTTGTTGCTAGGGAAGTCATATGATGTTTGAGTACTGGAAGTGACAAACCTGGGCTGTGATTCATGGACCTTCAGCTCTTAAGTTTACCCATCCACTACTGCACTAAACCACAGAAAACAAAGTAATTGAGTGGTTTGTTGCTAGGGAGGTCATATGATGCTTGAGCATTGGAAGTGAC
The DNA here is from genome assembly GCA_028023455.1 of Epiperipatus broadwayi. Classification (NCBI taxonomy): domain Eukaryota; kingdom Metazoa; phylum Onychophora; class Udeonychophora; order Euonychophora; family Peripatidae; genus Epiperipatus; species Epiperipatus broadwayi. The sequence goes on from JAQFVV010000172.1 coordinate 2,066,610, forward strand.
AGAGATGAGCTGTGATTCATGGATCTTCAGTTGAGTTCACCATTCTACTATTGTATAAAACCACCCAGGACAAAGAAATTCAGAGGTAAGTTGCTAGAGAGATCGTAAGGTGTTCAAGCCCTGGAATTGACAATTGAGGTGCAATCCATGGACCTCCAGATTTCTAACTGCTACTCTATCACTGCACCAATCCACACATTTTTATTTTTTTACTTTTGCATGTTTGATATAAAAGTAATCCGTAATTTATGATCATATATGTTATGGACTTATATCATTTTTTCTTATTATTTCTATGGAGGGATAACTTGTCTATTATAAAAAAGAAAAAAATTAATAGTATGCATAAAAAGTTTATCTTAATGATAATATGGATTTTCTATGTTCTGCCCACACTTCTACAATTATGTAGTTGTAGCCATAAGCAAATGAAGTCGAACACCATATAAAATAAAATTTCCTGAGTACGTAATTTAGACGTTTTCCCTTCAAACCATTAAATTAAATATATAACATATAAAAAATTGTTTTTTCATTGGTATGATATATAATGTATTATAACTCAAATATAAGTCTGCCGCAGTAGCTATTGACTATACTTATCTGCTTTTGTTATGAGAGTTCTGAGGTGCATTTAAATAATAATGCAGCCTGTATATATAATCCTAGGTCCTCTATACCTTCAGTGAGTTTAGTGTGAGTATAAACCAACTACTACTCCTACTATCTGCTTTGCTAGTCTGTTAGTTTGTGCATTATTTAATAGTGTCTTGTTCTCTGGAATAATTTTAACCACCCAGAAATGTTTTCAATTGGTGCATTCTTAAAATAGTCTATTATTTTCTTATTGGATGGTTAATATAAGACTTGGGAATGTAATTTGAAGATCTGCGCTAAATTATATTTTACGTTTGTGTGCACTTATATATTTGTCTTCGTTTAAACGTGTATGCATACCACAGGATTATTAAAAAAAAGAAAATTATGAATATAAAATACAAATTGATTTTATCAGTTTGATTTAAAAATAATTGGTTTGGTCAATTTATAATTGATAAGTATAGAAAGTAAATCCTAGTACTAGGCTGAAGCTAGTTCTTAAATTATTTCTGTTAATTTTTAAACATGCCTACAGTACTAAGATCGATTGAATTACTCATTGATAATTCTTAATACTGTAGTAAGGTTGGATATTAAATATAATCTCATATATACAAATATTTTACAGTGTTATAAATTTATAATACATACATTTTAGATTTTACACCTATGGTGATTTGCCATTAGAAAGGCATTTGGAATTCATCAATGAACGTTATTTGAAGCAGTTTTCAAAGATTGAGCCGAACACTAGTGTTCCCGATGAAATACGTTGGACCAAATCAGTAAGTAGTTCTACGTTAGAATTTATTTATGAACATTAATATTACGCTAGGTCTGTGTATGACGAATGGGTTTATATATACATAAGATTTTGTGATATCTGTGGGAAAATGCTTTTAAAATAGTTGTGTATGATTAAATATTTTATCTATAAAGAAGAATAGGATGGGATTTTTTGGGATAGGATTGTTTGTCCGTAGCCCTAGGAAGAAAGGTATATTCCACTTAATTACATGCACATTACATTATGCTGTGAATAAATAAAGAATAGAATGGATTTTTAAGGATAGGATTTTTTATCCATAGCCTGAGAGAGATTGTTGTATTCTACTTAATTACATGTACATTACTTTAAGCTAATTTCATTACATATATATATATTCATAGCATAACAACCATAGCCTAATGAATCAATAAGATATCTACAACTTCTATAGCTAAAAGATCCATTTCATTTTTTGCCTTGGTCTAAGATGATTAAATAAACAAAGAATGAAAAATAGGACTGAAACAGATTTTTTTTATCTATCTATTTATATAACCTGCATTCGACAAGCAAAGGTAACCAGCCTGAATATGAAGGCACTCTTTTAGTCCTGTACTCTACTCGTTTATTTAATCAACTTATATCAGGGTAAAAGGTGGGATCCACATTTTATCTATAGAAATCGCCTTAACAACAGATTGGACATTCTACTGTTTTCTTTAAGCTTTGGCTGTTTTGGAAATGAGTTGGCTGTTGGAAAATTGTAGTTTATTACATCTAAAGAATTCAGATAGTGTTTATTTGAAAGGTTGTAATAATAATTATTAATCCACCTCAAAACCAATTTATCTTTCTCTGTTGAATGGGTGTATCTAAAAACTTTTCATTAAAAATGACATTCTGCTTCACTCTTTATGTATTTAATCATTTTAGACCAGGATAAAAGGTGGAATCCAGTTGCCTTGATAAAAGATTGTGGGGATTCTATTGGTTTATTAAGCTTTGGCTACTGTGTTGTATTTTATGATGAAAAAATATAACGCCCCCTATTATATTGTCATGAAAATGCAAATTTTGAGATTGACATAATAAATGTGTATGTATATATATCTTTTAAATACATGCATATTTTTTAAATGAATATATATTAAATATTTTCACAGATTAATTGGGATATAAACAAAAGAATGATTGATGATATTTCCATGCAATATCTAAAGGAATATGTTTTCAGAGGTATTGCTAGGTAACTATCGATTATTATTGATAGCCCCTAAGTTGAACTATTTGCTCTAGTAGTCCATAATAGTTTTTTGTATTACATTTCATTAGAAACAAGGGGGGGGGGGGAACTCCTCATTTATTTCTAATCTAAAGTTTTATATGAGTTTAAACATATATTTTTATAAATATAGACCAACTCTTAACTCGCTGCTAATATCAAAATGCCAATCTTCTTCATCAAGCTAACAATGAACATAAAATGATCGTTTACATATATATGTCCTGTTATTATCGTCCATTTTTATGAGAGTCAGAAGATAGTACACATAAATGAGCATTATTACATTTACTGCAACTTTGATTAAAAGACTCTAGTCTTTCAATATTAACACTATGTGTACATTTGGTTGTGTTAATATTTACTTTCAGTTTATATTTATTTATTTATATATATTAAACATTAAAGCTCAATATATATGTAATTACATTCCCTCGGGCTATGAATACATTCATTGGCATAGCATCAAGAACAGAATGGATCCACTTATTCTTGAAGCTTTTGATGTTTATCAGCTTAGATTTGGAAATATGGAGTAAATTCAATCTATCGACCAGATAAAACATGGCATTAGTTGTTATTAAATTAATTGTCGATTATAAAAGAATGGAGACTGAGTCTTAATTTTAATATTTTGTTTTAATAATTAAACAAAAGTTAATAATTGCAAACGTTAAATTATTATAGCTTTATATATATATAATTATCAGAGAAAACGACTCTCTTCAGGCTTAGTCAAAGCTTGTAAGAATAACCAGATCTATTCTATTCTTGATCCTTTGTCAACCGAGTGTTATTATTCATAGCCTAAGAGGATAATGATGTTCTTCATTAATTATATATGCATGTTTTTTGTCTCAAAACTATGATATACACTGATGATAAAAAAATTATCTGTGAAATTCATTGTTTCATTCAGTTTCATTTCTTATGGTTAGTTTTTTTTTAAGAAGAATTCTTGACTTTCCAGTTACAGAGGTGTACTTAATTGTCTGTTTTAAAGTTTGTTTACTTTTTTCTCTTGTGAATAAATCTTTTTTTAAAAGACATATGTATACTCCATATAATGCAACTAACATTCTAACCGGTTTTTTTGCAGAAGTATTTGTAATTAAATTGACTGTTTATCATTTATGAACAAGCAGCAATTTTACATATATATATATATGTGTGTGTGTAATATATGTAATCAAAATACATTGCAGCCACGTATGCCTACAAATTACCAATAAATGTTTTATTCATAACTATATTATAACTAGATAAAAATGTGTATATCCACTTTTTTATTTCTGCGTAGATTTTATGAAGGCTATAATTCCAAGCTATAACAAATAACAGTATGAAATTATAAGTTATTGAGAAAATTTTAATAAACCTATTCAGATATGCTCTCCATCATACTTAACGTTAAAATCAAAGACAGCTGTTATTTTGATAAAAAAACAGAACTTTTAAACAAAATTAACAGTTATTAATTTATGTACTTATTTTTAAAACTCTGTCTAAATTAGTTACTATTAGAAATTTCATGGCACATCCATTCTCTATCTAAAGCAGAAAAACTGCCACATATTCAGTATGTCCCAGTGAAAAGGTGACTAATTCTTTTTCCAAGCTGCCAGTGACATCATTTCTGAATCGGCATGTGTCGCATAGTGATATAGTTTAGCTATTCACCACAAAAAGTTTAAAGTGCTAGTATGTTTGGATCAGGAGTTACGACATAAAATGTGATAGTGTCTTTTATATCTTGTAGATCATCTTCAATGCTGCTGTCCCTGCTATTACAAAATTTTGCAAATCACTTGAAAACATTCTTGAAATTCATAACTTCACTGCCATAATTATTTAAAACATAGCAATTTTCTCAGTTTAAAAAATGCTAATGTATTGTTTCATCATGAGTTAAGTCTTAAAACACTCTGTTACATTTCAAATTGTAACTCATGGTCCAATTATACTAATGCCTTAAAATTTTTGTGGTAAGTAGTTAAACTATGTCGCTACATAATGTTCATTCAGAGGAATGATACAGAACACTGCGTCACATTTCATGCTGTAACTCCTGATATGGTCTCGTTGGTATCTTAAAAATTTTTGTGGCAATCTGTAACGCTATTTAACAAGTATTGATTCGGAGATAAAGCATCGATCTCCTTTTCCCTGAGACACCCTGTATAATAATAATTCTTTTTTAAACTGACAATTTGTTAATAAAAATGATATCAACTTTTACATTTTGAAATTTTTTTTACGTATAATGCTGTAAAAAGACAAGTATAAACAACAATTATAATTAGAACAAAAAAAAACAAAGCTAATGTCAATTATGCTATATCATTGAAATGTTTTTTGTTTCTAGATAAATAGTCTGATTTTATCAATTTTTTATGATATCTTATTTCAAGTCCATCATTTCACCAACATTTATTATTGCACAGAAATTCAAATCACCGTTTCTCACTATGCATATATTTCTTGCACAATCTTCACTTGTTAGATCAATTAGAGGTATCAATTAGAGGTATCCATGCTCACAACCACACCTTATCACATTTCATTGCACCACTTCTGCAAGGTAGCGATATTTTTTATCCATTTTTAACAACTTGTGGATGGGTGAATAATCATTGTCTTGCAGTCATAATTTTCAATTGGGGGGGGGGGGGGTTTCAACACATCCTTCATTTTAGTTTGGCGGAAAGCTACAGTTTGGAAAAATGCAACAAGATTTATGATTCACATTTGAAAATCCTAATAGAGATTGTGGATAAATATGAAAAAGACAAAGATTGTAATATGGAATCGGTAGTTCACTTCAAAATTGGGGCGAATGCATAATAGCCATTTTGGACTATACAGCAGCAGCAAAAGATCCAGCCATCACTGAAAAACAAAGATCAGAATTAGTGGACTTGTGTTTATCATCTATGATTTAATAATGTGAGAGATAAATACTCAAGAAAGAAGATAAAGAAATGTTCAGATATCATTGAACTATGGAAAAGAACTGAATGGGCAATTGATTTGAACTTTAATCTGGAACTCGAGCAGCAAAGATCGAAATTTTCTAATTTTAATCACATCGTCTAATGTTTTAATTCATTGAAATGCTTAGAAAGATTGAAAATGGAAGAACAACAACAAGGATTCTGTTATCGCATAAATAAACATTCTGTTGAAGAACTATCAGACAATAGGCCATTCTGAAGAAGTACCTTTTGCACAATTATTATCATTTAACATTAGTTTAATAGCACTTATTAGTAATGATAATTAACAACTGCATGGGAAATATTACATTTTAAAATCACAACTAATGCTATCTTGCATGCAACTAATGGCTATAAAGTGTGTGTTGACAATAATTAAGAAATGCATGGGATTTTGGAAGTTTGATGTTTGACAATTGGCATCAAATGGAATCATTCTCAATATCATCCTTATTAAATTAAAATGAAAAATGTGATTAACTGAAATTTATTTGTATTTAGCAAAGTATAAATTTAAAATAATATTAAAATTAAGGAAATGTTCATTGTATTTTACACAACCACGTAGTTGTAGCTTCTCTAAAGAATTTATTAATGATATATATATATTCTGTCAATGGTATTTCTTCCATAGAAATTACTATATGTATGAGGATCTCATATTAATGTATTCATCTCCTATTTCTATGATAATGGGTTTGAGTCTACTTGAGATTTAGCTAATCTAGGTTGCCATTTAAAATTATCAGTCCCTAAATTGATACGTACATATTTTTAATTAGAATATAAAACAAGTAAAATCCTAAAACCTTTACTAATGTAGATCCGGTGATGGGTATCATTGTTCCGGGGTAAAAGGTTGGCGAAAAGACCTTTAATTTGTGGTAATGTATAATGATAGGTTTATTTAAAATTCTATGACTGACATGAAAAAGATTGGTAAACAAAAAGTATTTTTATATATATTTACATATGTTATAATATTTAATATTTTATTATTCCATTTTATTTATGAAAATAAATATTTTTATAAAGTTGAAAGAGAATGAAATAGAATATATATATATGTTTGCAGAAAGAAGATAAAATAACTTGTAAGCATGATCCATTTGCCCCCAATCCTGAAAAGCAAACTACGATTACTGTTGGTTTTTTATTAGGAAGGTAAATTTGCTTTTAAAATTTAAATTGAGCTCCTTAATTTATATTACTATAATCTCATATGAATGATGTTTTTGATCAGTTTTAGTCATAAGAGATGTTCTGTAATAAAATTATTGGCTTAAATTTGTATTGCATTAAAATGTTTAATTTCTATATATTCTATAGTACTTATTGCCATGCAGACATTGATATATATATATCAGGGATAAAGCATCCATGTATTGAACGGAAGGAGTGCTTCCGTAGAGAAAAATTCACTAAAACTTTCAAAAGCTTTAATTAAAATTCAATTTAAAAAATTCACTTTCAATTTTTTTTACCAACATTTGAATTGTTTTTATATGCATAGGGATTGGGGATGAGCTCGACTAACTCATCCTCACTGATTATAAGAAGTTCAAACAATGCTAAGATCTAATTTACAGTTAAAACTTTTAAGAATGTTAAAAGGATTTGGAAGATAAAAATATATTGATAATGTATTATCTATATTTAAACTAATTGCAATCTGGTTAGAAACAGCAATTCATATTAATTATTTTTTGAATGGAATTACTGTTGATTTTCAATTTTTTTTATCAACAGTCGAATTGTTTTTTTAATACGTGGGATTGGGAATGAACTCAATTAACCCATTCTCGCATTCTCATTGATTATAAGAAATTCAAACAATGCTAAGATCTAATTTACAGTTAAAACTTGTAAGAATGTTAAAAGGATTTGGAAGATAAAAATATATTGATAATATATTCTCTGATTTACAGATAAAAGAGTTTCAGAGTTTTCTAGATGTGTGTAATATATATTAGGCACTATTACATAAAAATTGTTATGGCAAGTGAAATAAAAACATTATAAAAAAAAGAAATGTGCTTCCCTTCCTAAAAAAGTCATGCTTCATTACCGATATATATGTACTCTGTATATAATGTTAATTTAACTTAATGCCATCTGTTGAAAATTTTACAAACTTTCAAGCCCCAATATTTGATGAAAAAGTCAACAAAGATCTGTTGGATATATGTTTCTGTCAATAATTTGATGTCATCAGTAGCCTGGACACTAATTGAGACTGCCAAGCATAGCAACACAATACCTATTTAATCTTAATCATTTTGTCCAATTTGATATTAAAGTTTAAACATAATTATAATAATACAAACAGATTTCATTAAATAACACTATAATTATAAATGAATTTTAATCAAGATAAACATAAGTTGCATTGCTATGTTTAGGAAAGTTTCAACTAGTTTTTAAAGTGTTGATAATATTGGTTATTGACAGAGACAGATATCCAACAGAAATTAGTGATTTTTTTTCATCAAACATTGCCATTTGAAAGTTCGTAAAATTTCTATAGATAGATAAAAATTAACATTAGTCAAAATGATTACAGATTTATGTAGGTTTTAATTACTTATTAATATATATAAGTTCAAGTAAATAAAAATATCTTTTTTACTTTTAATCTACTTTAAAAGATAAAATGAAAGTTATAATAACTATTATGTCTTCCTCATCATTTGACAGTATTTTCTTGTCTTCTCCAAGAGCTTTCTATTTTATATAAAAGTTGTAATAACTACTATTTCTTCCTCATCAGGTATGAATATTTTTTTTTTTTTTTTGTCTTCTTTTTTGCTCTTGGTTGAGATATGAAAAGAACTTTCTATTTTATTAATTTCTTATTTTAAATACCATTATTTAATTTATTAAATGCTTTTATTTAAGTTAGAAACTTTTTTTGTTTGTTTATTTGAATTTGAGATTTAACATATTTTTATCAAATGAATGTCCTTCAAATTTTGTACATGTATTAGAAATCGATGATAATGAAATATTTCAGATCAATGCCCTGATTTGTTTATTGCAGAGATGCTCGTAGACCGAATTTCAAACACCTTGATAATTAGTTGATTAAGTTTTCAGAGATGTGCATGAAAAAGAGATTTTTTTTAAAAAAAAACAAGCTTAGACTAAATAAAAACAAATCTGGAGTATAAAAGATTCTATTTTTAAAATATGTAGGGAATTTTATTTTCTCTTGATTGTAAAAGTTGCTTTTTAAAAAAAAAAACACGTTCTTTATAAACAATTGTAAATGATTTTTAATGCATGTGGTTTTGCTTTCAAGTGTTAAGCAGAACTGCAATATAGTTCCTAATCTCCATTTTAAATATTGAATTGGAATAATTATGAAATATGTCTGAATACTAAAAAATTTTAAATGATATATATATAAAAATATTTTATAATAAATGATTTATTTACTGTAAATTAGAAAGCCAAAAAATAACTGCTTTCTTCAACCATTATTGAAGTTTTCATATTTAATTTGAAATAAAAGTATGAGATATTAAGAAATTAATTAATTCAATACTGCCAATTGTGGTTGAAGAAAGCAAATTATTTTTGGCTTTTTTGTCCGCAGTAAATAAAAGTTTTTATTACAAAATATTTTTTGTATGTTATTTTTAAAGTACAGATTTATCAATAAGTTAAAATCTTTTTAGAATTTAAAATGTTAACAATACCATATGATTAGTCCTATTGTCTTCATTCTATTTTAGAATCAGCTACTGTAAGTGTAATTAATGGATGTCAGAAGATATAATGCTGTAAAATCTCTGCCTCCAGACCAACCTGTTTCTATCTGCTAGATGTATACATGCATTATTAATTCCTGTCGTGATTCTAGTCTTCATTAACGAAAGCAAAAGTCAGAAACTGTTCTGTCTAGAAATAGGGATTTTATAGCATCTGGGGCCCATTGATTACTCAAGCTTATATTACATAGTGTTTGAATGGGGTAAAAATAGTTCCTTTTTGGAATTTAAAATGTGGTTTTGTTTATTTATTTGTTTCATGCTTTTGCAAATTTAATAAAGCTTTCAATGCACTGGTATCAATTTGAAATGAAGTCTTACAGCAGAATTATTGATGAAAAGAATATTGGAGCTAAGAGTATTTCTTATTAAAGGTGACTCGGTCAAACAGGAAATTTAAGTTTTTTCCCTTTTGTAAACTAGTGATTGTATTTGATCCACTTTTCAACAATATTTTAGAAATGTATGTAAAATTGTAGTAAAAAAATTTTTGGTTAGAAAGAGAATTTGCAAGTTTTGGTAGTTATTGTTATAATTTTGAATAAATTATAAAGTTTAGAAAATATCATTTTATTAACGGAATAAACTTTGTAGAGGATTTTTATATAATTTTCAGTTTATATATTATTTTTAGGATTATTTGTGTTATTTAACTCGGTCGCTATTTTTATGGACACCCATGCTTTTATTTTAATTTACGTATAATCAAAATTGTGGTTGGAGAAAAAAAATATTTTTTGATTTCTAATGTATTAATTGTTTTTTATAAAATATTTTTTAGTGATCTGATATATTACCTCAGACTTTTTATATTCAAATTTAAAAACTGAGAATCAAAACAATGTCTCCATATTTACCGTATTTGAAATGAAATGCGCAAGTTAAAAATTGTTTACAATATATTTTTGTTTATGGAAGTAACATCTTAAAAAAGTTTTAGTTCAATACTCAAAAGAAATTTAAGATTTTATTCTCCATTTCTTTTTGCTTTTATTTCAATTAACTGTAAATATTTTTTAGTGAATTAGTCATAAAATTCAATGAAAGCATATTTTTAAAAAATATTCTGCCCATTGTTGAAAACTCACTGAACCAATATCAATATGTTTTAAAAACAGCCACCAACACCATTAGTCTGGACAAATGATTGGAGAACTCTGAAATATTGATTGTCATATTTAAATTTTCATTGATGCCTAATGTACAAAATTTGAAAAAAATACATTCACTACAAATATATTAAAAATTGGTTATAAGATTTTAGTTACATAAATAAAGTAACAGAATTTTTTGCTTAAAGGATTTAAAAATAGATTAACTTATAGCAGAAACAAAATGACAAAGATTAGCATGAAATTAATCTTATGAAAATATGAAAGCTTTCTTACTTTGCATATAGGAAATTGACTTAGAAGAATTATAATTAGATAAATATTGCTTCCTCAATTGACTTGTGAAACTTTAAATCCATACAAATTATGAAATTCTTTCATAATAAGAATATATTGAAGCTTAATGTAATATAACATTCAAAGCATTGTCTAAAAAAACTTAAATATCCAGATTTGTCTAAATAATATTTGTACAAAGGATCTTTTTTTTTTTAATATTAATTTTATGTACACATGGAATTTCCATATAATTAAATTTCATTTCTTAACTTAACACTATAATTAGTTTCAAACAATATTTATACAACTTGGAGGAGATATAAATCTACAACGGGAAAATTTATTTGAATAAATATAACATTCTTTTATTTAGTCAGAGATTTTTTTTTTTGTCTGGTTTTGTAATGATAAATACTTTTTTATTTATTTCTTGGTATAATATATTTGCTAAGCATTCATATTTTAATTTAAACATAATTCTTTATCGGTATCACTATATAAATTTTCCGTTCCATCTTAGAAATTTTTCTAAAACAAGATGTTGACAATGAAATTTAAAAAGAAGGAAAGGTTAAACCATTAAGCATCACATGATCACATTTCCTATACTAGCACATTAATTGTTGATAAACAGAGCAAAACTCCATACAGTATTGCCACCTGTGCTAAACAGAGTAATCAATGGATGCCAGAAGGCTTGTGCATAAAATCCCTATCTAATGCCTACTCATCCAATATCCCCAGACTAGTTTCTGGCTTGTGGCCTTCGTCAGTGAGGAGCTTTGGATCTGAGAGCACTGCATCTAGATCTTAGGATCTAATGCAACCCTCTAGCAACCACCTTTTATCTCTACTTAACTACAAAACTATGAGAATGAAATTGAAAACACAAAAAATATTTTCAATCTAAGCTCAATAGCTTATATAGTCATATGGGTCTGAACTCAGTTCAGCACCCATACATTTTGGTGTCTTTGGCTTTTACAACCATAGCCACCACTATCCTATTAGGCAGGATTGGTGTTAAACCATTAAGCATCACATGATCACATTTCCTATACTAGCACATTAATTGTTGATAAACAGAGCAAAACTCCATACAGTATTGCCACCTGTGCTAAACAGAGTAATCAATGGATGCCAGAAGGCTTGTGCATAAAATCCCTATCTAATGCCTACTCATCCAATATCCCCAGACTAGTTTCTGGCTTGTGGCCTTCGTCAGTGAGGAGCTTTGGATCTGAGAGCGAAGGCCACAAGCCAGAAACTAATCTGGAGAAATTGGATGAGTAAGCATTAGATAGGGATTTTATGCACAAGCCTTCTGGCATCCATTGATTACTCTGTTTAGCACAGGTGGCAATACTGTATGGAGTTTTGCTCTGTTTAAGAAGGAAAGGTAATCATATTTTTTTTCATTTTTATTCAATTTAAAACCTCGGAATAAATAAGATGGAAGCAAATTCCATCATAATTGTAAGAGTTGGGGAAAGTTTTGAAGAATGTATTTATTTGCTGGAGTTAGAACCATGAACATGAGATTTCTGGAAATCACACACTTTATGTTTTGATAAAATGGTGTGTGTAAAATTATAACCACAGCTTCGGTCCCACAGATGTCTTGAAATCAGAAAAAGTTCAAAGTAATTTTAGTATTGGTGACAATTTCATTTTATTTTCAACATTTTTTTTTTCTAATATACAATTGCTCTCACAAAAACTATTTTGTTTATTTTACAACAATCAAACAATTTCTTTCCAACAACAACTTATAATTCAATTCCTAAAATTGCTGTTAGAAAGAAGTTGTTAAACATTATTCCACTGATGGTCTATAAGTATATTGAAAAATAGATATATTACAAAATCGTATTTTAAATCTATTTCATTTCAAGAAAATTCTTATCATTATATATATAATATTTCTTAAGAAATAATGGAAATTGGCATACTATAAGAATATTTCATTAGCCGGACTTTCTAGAAGTAATTTTAATAAAATAAAATTTGGAGCGTGTGAAGCACTGGAGAGAGAAGCTATAACGAGTACAAATTATAAGACTATAAAATAATCAGTAGCGTAGCGCTTTCGAAGCGAGTTGCTTCATATTCATAGCAATAATAATAAATAGTGCAGAAAGTTAATAAATTTGTAGTGATGTCCTCCTGTGTTAAAATACTAACTGGATGAAAAATGACTGCTTTCATCTAATCTCTACAATTTTATATGGGTAACTGATTAATCATTGATATTTTGAAGAGACAAAATATTATCTTAGCACCAATCTTAACAAAACCTCACCAAATCATAATATCGGTAGATCGTAATATAGATATACATTTTATTAATTTTTGCAGCCATGAAAATAAATTTCAGCTAGGTATTATATATTATAAAACCAAGATTTTACTAAAATCATCACTAAATTATTTCATCCTTCTGAAATATCGGTGATTATCAGCTATCCAAATAAGATTATGAAAACTATGAAAATATTCATTTTTCATCTGATTAGTAGATTATAAGAGGATATTATTTGCAAGTAACTTGGGAATAGTACTGCAGCTTGTGAACAAGTAAATTTTGATTGCTCCATATTTAATAGCTGACAATTATTTACACGTTGCAATGTCTTTACTCCCGTAATCTTGATTTCCTAACTTCTTCAGATTAAATCATTTTGCTGTAGTGAGAAAAATACTAATAATTTTGCAATACATTTCTTACTCCATATTAAATCACATTTTTAAAATGACTATATGACTGGAAATCTAAATAAACATTAAATAATTAATTATAAATATTTATTTTGGTTGTGTTCTGATCTATAGTGTCAGCCGTCTGATGGTGTTGATGCTAGAGATTCTCTATTAATATTGACTTTTTTTTTTTTTTGTTTACAAATTTTACTTTCATTTCTAAATTATTTTTCCCAAATAATATTTTTGACAATGGGATAATAATAGCTGTTTTTTAATTTTTATTGACAAGAGGGTCTTTTTTGGTGTATATTCAAATATTAATTTGGGTTTTTAAAATAGTATTACTGTTTTTTAAAATTTGATTGACAAAATTCAAGAGAGAACATTTTTTTTTATGTATCTTTAAATAATAATTTATGTTACTTTTATTGTTTTACATTTGATTGATAATAATTAGTGGGAGGGGTGTTTTTGTGTATGATTGAATAATAATTTACGTTATTTTTATTTTACATGTGATTGCCGACAACAATTATTGGGAGAAGGGTTTTTTTTGTGTATGTTTAAATAAAAATTTAAGTTACTTTTATTTTACATTTGATTGACAACAAATTTTACTTTCTTTCATTTATAAATTATTTGGTTTTCCCAAATAATATTTTTGACAATGGGACAATAATAGTTGCTTTTTAATTTTTATTGACAAGAAGGTCTTTTTTGATGTATGTTCAGATAGTAATTTGGGTTATGTTTAAATAATAATTTACGTTGACAACAATTAGTGGGAGGGGTGTTTTTGTGTATGATTAAATAATAATTTACGTTACTTTTATTTTACATTTGATTGTCGATAACAATTATTGGGAGAAGGGGTGTACGTTTAAATAAAAATTTAAGTTACTTTTATTTTACATTTGACGGAGGCCATTTTGAATCCCTCAAACAAGTTGCCCTTTACGAAGTGAACATTTCTGTCGGCAAGAACGAGACTTACAAATGAAAGTCCAAAGATGTTTATGGACCTCAAGTCGCATATATTTGCCGCACAAACATCTCTTTTCTTTCAGCAGGATGTTTTTCTGCTGGAGAAATGTTACAGTGCCGGCTTCCATTTCTGGCAATTCCCATATTTTCAAGTTTTCTGTGTTCGAATTAGCCATATTCTTGGTCTCGGAAAATTACTCGCTAAAACGTGACTTAAAACGTGATCATCAAAAAAATTGCACTACCCCACCCTAATAGAGAATTAAGGAGGCTTACAGCTTTATGAGGAACAATCACGACACTGTTAAAAGGTAACAGTACATCAATTCATATGAAAAAAAAAGGCCCCAATGAAAATTTAAATAATTTTGACACGATAAACTTAACACACCCTCGTACGATACTGTTACATAAAATACATAACACTGCATTACGATATAGTGTGTAACACAAACAACTACCGCATTTTCCTTTTTTTTTAGCAACTAAAGTATATACTGAATAAAATGGAATATGCAGTTATTCTTGAATTATTAACTATGGCAATGTTTTATCAGTGCTTTGAACCTAGTTCAGTAACCAAAAAAACTCTGGCAGAACTTTTAATGAAATGCCATTTTTGAATGTTTTATATTTTTATAAACTATGCAAAATTCAAACTTTTTGCATGCATTACAACAATTTCTCTCCCTTCTTTTTCAGTCCAATTCATCATTTTATTGTTTCTCCTTGATATTTCACAAGTTTTCGTTTCTAGCATCATAGTGATCTTATAATATGTTGGTCAGCAATTTCCACCTCATTGGTGATCAAAGATCGGATATTAATATCGCTGCTTTAGGTGTAAATTTACCATAATTTTTATGTATTGAACTTTTTTATATATATTTATCAGTAAAAAGATATAAACTTAATTTTAGTAAGCATTTCGATTATTCATATCTACGAACATAAAATGGAATTTTAAAAAAAATTCTGTTTTTGGCCTTATTTGTAATAAAAGCTTTTTTTTTTTTTTGCATTGATAGAAAACTAAATGTCAAACTTTTCTTTATGCGTTTAATGGAGAAATATTACGCTACTTCTGAAATTAGCAAAGTTTTGGAAATAGAGGTTCTTGCCACCTTTTCACTATATTAATCTCTTCTGAATAAAATCATTTTCTGGTAAAACAGAGTGATCTCCTATTTCAGGTACTTGTGGAGATATTTTCAGTGACAATAATAAGTACTGGTGTGCTGCTCTATCATTTCCAGACCAGATGGGCTTTAAATGTATTGATGAAAGTGATGACCAAAATAGAGTGATAAAATTGATTAATTCCAAAATCAAAACTGATCTAATGGCATGAAGTGATAATTGTCGATGTTAATTAAAATAATAAATTTCTCGTAATGTCGTCTATATGAGCTAACTTTCAAATTCGATAATGATTACATCTCAGATGAAATCAAGTGATTATTATTACTTCACAGAGTATAGAATTATTAAGATAATTTTAATTAAATATCATGTTTAAGAAGAAATCGGAAAAAAAAAAAAATTATTCCAAATTCTTTAAAAACCGATGATTCACCTCTAAGTCCATCGTAATAATGTGGTTGGTGATGGCTTTATAGCGGAAGAATGACAGACGTCACAATTTTATTTACACAATAATAAGCATCATCAATTAGAATAGAACAAAAAAATATGCAATTTAAGTAATACAAATAATC
This sequence comes from Epiperipatus broadwayi, assembly GCA_028023455.1. Lineage (NCBI taxonomy): Eukaryota > Metazoa > Onychophora > Udeonychophora > Euonychophora > Peripatidae > Epiperipatus > Epiperipatus broadwayi. Next base: position 2,082,826 of record JAQFVV010000172.1, read on the forward strand.
GTACTATGTCGTAATGATATATTTGTTAGAACAATTTAAACCTTACTGTTTTTCAAATAATTGGGGGGGGGGGGTAATTTTATAAACGTAATATATATATTTTAATCCATTGTAACTTCTTACATTCATAAAATTTAGGTATTGATATAGATGTAAATTTTTTGAACAAAATATAATAACTATTTTTATAATGATTCTTTTTTTTTTTTTTCAATAAATGCTAAAAAAAAAAATATTAAATTTTTATTTTCAGGATCTCTGACAGTTATGAGAATTTTGTATTAAGTATTTTAGGATATTTATTAACACATGGACCAACATCACCATTCTACCATACTCTTCTTGAATCGAACATAGGTTCAGATTATTGCCCAGTCACTGGGTAAGTTTTATGTTAACATCTGAATCAAATTAAAATTAAGTGATTTATTTTGTTGATAGTTTTTTTGTTTACATTGAAACGTATATATATATAATGTAAGATCCCACATTCATATCATGTTAATGTTTTATATGTTTTAAAAAAGAAAGAAAGAAAAAGTTATTCAAGAAAAGATAAACTAAATAAGTAAATAATTCAGCACGTCTTTTAAATCATATGTGATTTAATGTAGCGTGTCAGATTCTGAGGATAGTATTCTGGGATAGATTCCAATTTTAGCACTTACAGCATAAACTTCTTATGAAGTTTTAATTAATACAATCATGCCACTATTTATTTTATAGTTATACCAGCATTTTATAATAATCATATAATACTAAATTAATGAAATTAAGTATTTTTTTTTATTTTATAACCTTTAGCATGCAACAATATAAATGCTCTTGAAATGTATCCATAAAGGAAATGGAAGATTATCTGTGCATGCACACACAATATTGGGTTAAAAGTCTCTACTTAGTTCTTAATTTTCAAAGGTTGTACAAAATAAATATATTATAAAAAAAAAATCATTAATTTCTTTATTATAATAGTTTTTTTTATTCCATTTGAAATGTAATGAATCGTAATTTAATTGTTGCATATCTAATTAGCTAAAGAATAATTAATTGCGATTGGTCAATAATTGTTTTATAAACCAGGCATAAAATTTCACTTCCTTGCTCTTGAGAGAAAGAACTTAAGACAGACTTTAAAAGAAAAGTTTAAAATTGTAAAGTTGTGGTTTTATTTTAAAGTTTCTCTACTTAAATGGGCTAAATTATATCACCGGTAGTTTCTCTACTTAAATGGGCTAAATTATATCACCGGTAGTTTGTAGTACTGGAAAATTCGCTGTGCTAAGTAAAACAAAACCCTAGGAAATTAACTTTTTTGAAAGTCAGGAAGCCCATTATTATCATTCTAAAAAGGAAATGGTTGTAAAAATTGTCATGTGCTACATGCCAATATGCACAAAAACTGTTAAGGCTCCAGAGTGTTTGGATCATAACTTATAACGTGATACGTTCAGTGTGTTTGTACTGTCAAATCACATTGAACAGTGTGCTAGCTTTAAATTTTTTTTTAAATTTTACAAAACTGCTACTGAAACGTGCATCTTCACTTCCAGATAATATACGATATAAAATAAAACGGGTTCTATCTCAGTTAATAATTAATAACTAAAATATTCAGCATTAAAATTAAAATATTTCACTAGCTCAAATTTAAAATACGAATAAGGTTCAGTTTATAAAAATAAATTAAATAAATATTTAATATTTTCATGAGATTTGAAGTGAAAATACAGGTGACAAGATAGATTACATTGAGCCAATATCCTACAGGATACTATCTTAATGGCATAAGAACACTATCCCCCTTATTACTATTTCAAATAACAAACTCATAGTATTCTTACGACTTTAATAACTTCTACTCACTAAGATTAAACCAATAATTAAATCTTAATCTTCTATTTAATAATAATCTGGCTCAAAAAAATAATCTCAGGTTCATAAAGTTTATTCTAAGTTAATTTAAAAATACGGTAGTAAAATATGAGAAGGGATTTTATGTCATAATCTACTACACTGAAACTAATAATAATAAATAACAGTAATAATATTCTTCATTGTTTAACTAATTCTGTATATCATTTCTTTTACTATAATTTTATTACCATAATAAAATAATGAAATAATATAATATGATCTTATATCTTTATGTAATGATATAATAAATACGTGGTAGCATTTTAGTAATCTGACAAACAAAATATGTGTGGCAACTGATAGCATATAATTTAATATAATATTGTGATAACTGATTTATGACCAATAAAATAATATAAGATTATGATTATTTAATTATAATGAATACCAATAAAATATTTAAAATTCTTAAAATAATTCTCTATTTATCTTTTGTGCAAAATTATATATTTGTTTCGATTATTATGCATATATCGTGATTTCATGCAGCGATGTGGAGAAATAAATAACTCGGACACAAAATTTTTGAAATAACAAAATTTAACAAAGTTTATTATTAACAACAAATAAATAAACAATTTATTTACACTATTTACAGTGTATATCCTTAACCTCTTTACTTGACAGTTTGATCTACCGGGTTATAAAAAAATTAATTTATATTTCAATTATATCTTTATTTAGATTTAGGACAAAATTAAAAAAATGTTACTATTTGGTGGTTTCTCATTATGGTTAACTTATTACAAAAAAAATTTATCTACTTTATTAGCAACAGCATTTTATCCTTAATATTATTAAACTATCTTATTTTAAAAAATTCATACTTAGAAAAACATTCTATAGAAAACAAAATTTTATAATGAGTATGGACTTCTCAAAATATTAAAAAAAAATTTCATCTTCCAAAGTCAAAGATGTTACACAAAATATTATCCAAAATTCAGTACTAGATTTTAGTATTTATCACAATGTTTACTAATCATAATATATTCTTATTTAAGCCTTACTTTAGTATGATATAAGTGTAACCATTAATATATTTCTGTTAATCAATAAACAAAAAATATACTATGCATATTGTTTACATAATTTACTTTGTACTATTGTATTTTAAAAATATGCAATACTTATTTTTCTCTTAAAAAAAAAATAATACTAAAGCTTTTAAAATTATTATCACTTTAAAGAAAATATCTTTGTTTAGATACCCTATTTAAAAAAAATTTTTATATTTCATTTCCGAAATAAAATTCAAAATATATTCTATGATTCTTTTCTTTCCTTAGGATACTTTGGATCTTCAATTTTAAGTTATAACGTCCTATTCCTTTTAAGCAAATAAACCAATCTTATACAAAACGATAGCATAACCTAAGTTCTAAATTATTTATCATTTCTCTTAAACATATCTTACTAAACAATGCAGTTACATGAAATAAAGATAGCGAAAACAGATGCATAGGATTAAGGAAGAAAGCTAGAGTATTATTCTTAACATATCTCAAAATCATGGCACAGTGCGAAGAGGTATGACATTTACCTGCCTAATATCCTCTAGTACAGGGACGATGTTAAAGCTATTTCTTCAGTTTTATTAGAACATCAAATATTTAAAGAAATATAAACACTGTCCAAATAAAATGTGTATCAGTCATAGGGCTTTGTTAACTATGCTGATATTCACATAAAGACTAAATATTATTTCCATTCCTTATAACATCCTATTTCTTAAAACATCATCTTGGTTTCCTGTTCACTAAGTACTTCCAAGCCACTATCTCAACATTATTTCTCAAGATTTTCCACATCTTACATCGATAAATAACTATCTGCATTTACAAAACAATAAACAAAATTCATTAATAGTTAAACAATCTAGCTGTTTCACAAGAAAAGTCTGCTTACTTCATTATTCTATATGTCTAATCATATACAATCTACTTAGACAATATTTAAAAATCCCATAACATGAAAATTTTAAAAGAATCACACAATTATTTGTTATGTTGGATTATATCACTAATAAAAAAATTGTCGTATGCATATTTTCAAATCAATCTATCTCATAATGTTTTTTAAAATGTTATATGAAATGCGGTACACATAAGTAAAAAACTTTTACACTTCATTCTTCCAATTTATGGATGATCTAAAGAAAACAAAAAAAAAACATACATTATAAATTATCAATAGTTATTATTATTACCAATAACCTTTATCTAGTCATCATGTTCAGTAGGCTTCCTTTATTCACTTGAGCATTGCAGATATAAAAAAAATTCACACCCATACACTTTATATTAAAATATTTTTAGCTAAATTATTAGATTGTTATATTATAAAATTTTAATATTAATAAATTAATGTTTTTATGTTTTTCCTAATCTTATATAAAAATTTAGATTTAAACTAGGTTAACAAAATAAAAGGAATCAAAACTATAATTACATATTTTCTTGATGATAGTTCCTGATACATCCAAAATGTTTATTATTTTCTCTAGAGTTTTTTAAAAATGTTCTCCTCCAAGCGCGTTAAAGTTTAAAATAAAAATAATTATTAATCCATTTAGTAAAATTTATAGAAAATAATCCTTGGTTTTAGTATTTAGGACGATAATTATTAAATCATAATATTAATTAATCCCGTGAAGTTTTTTTAAGTATTTTCTCTGCCAATATTATCTGCATATCCAATGCATCAATCCATCTAATTTAACTTTAAAAATATTCGATAAACTTTTAAGTACTATTTATATTTCCATGGATCCATCTTTTATTCAACTATGTGTTCACTTTTTTATATATGTTTCCTTCTTGATACATTTAAACTTTCGTTTGGTATTTTTATATATTACTTTAAAAAAAAAAATAAAATAAAAATGTTACCTTCAGAAAGGATATAACATTTTACTCCTTTTGATATAATATTATATAAAATAATTCATGCAATATACAATTGTCTTATTACTATTTAAAAAATAAATCTTGGATAGGCTTATAAATAATAATGCGTCTCCAATTTTTTCATTAGACTCCGTATGATGTCCGAGCTGTGGTTTTTTATGTACCAAAACAGTTCTTCGGTGAAATATTAATAAAGCTGTGTCAATAAATATTCCAAATATTTTTTCAGCATTACAACTTATATCCATTTTATTTCGTAGTATATCCATCCTTTATTGCGAAGCTTAGGTTAAATTTTTAGATAAAATACGACTGGTAAGTACTTTAAAAATTAGAAAATCATTTCCACGAAGTTTCTAAATTATTATATTTTAACACCCTCTTTTGCTAAAATACTTTAAAAAATTATCAATTAGTTTTTTGCAAATAAAATGATAAGAAAGTACTAAAAAAAAAATTGACTAAAATAAAAAATTTTAAAAATACTATCTTTTTGATAGTTATAATTTACCTTTCTCCGGTTTCAATACATTATTAATCTCCCCTTGTACCCCCGTGCAATTCATATTTATAGTCTGTAAGAATACCTCATTTGATTGGTTGATTCTTACTTTAACTTGAGAACAAATTTACATATTTTCAGTTTATAGCAGAATTGAATTTCAAAATTAGAAATTATGACGTAATGAACTTAAAATATTATTTAAAATACCACTTTTAATTCAATTATAACTTTATTTAAATTATTTAATCTTTTAAAATAACATTTAATAACTTATTCCATTTCTTAATATTCAATTTATCTATTTTTATTTAAATAAAATATTTAATTTTTATATTATGAATGTATTCGTCTTTATTACATCATTTAAGCATTTGGAAATAACTACGTAATATTTTAATATTCACTTCTATGATAAATAATCATTATATCCAACTCTATAATACACAAACTTTGTTATTAAATTCTAACAAGCATGTGTGTGAAAGTATACATTAAAAGTCACATGATTAATAACTTTGACAGACGATTTTTAATCTATTTCTCTGCCCAGATTTATAAAATTGATACACTTATTATATTATATAAAATAATTATAAAAAATTTGGAAGAATAATTTAGAAAATATAGAATTAAATACAATTTTCACCATCATAAAGTTTATTTTTAAAATGTACGATATTAATTTTTGCTTATTAAATATGACTATAAATTTAAACATAGCGTTTATTAAATTATCAATTTTAAACTATTAAAATCGAATTTATTAAATATACTTTTAATTTTTATAGCTGTGTTATTTAATATGGCCAGCTTTTACAACCATATGAAACAATATTTTAAACTTTACATAACTATTTTTAAATGATTTTATATACTACGCATTCTCTTTAGCTTCAAATTGTACTTTAAAGATATAATTGACTTAATATAATTAATGTATTAAAAGAACATATTCTAAAATTTAAAATTTTTAGTAATTGACTGTTATAAACTATTACTGGCCTATAGAAAAGGGCACACTAAGGATTGGGTGAAGCCGTGAATCACAAGAATACTATCAAGTAGTTTGCAAGATTTAGTCATGACAGGAGAACATAGAAAACAATCTATAGAGAGATTTAAAAAAAAAAACTGCTGACGGCTTTATTGCTCGGGAGTTTATAAGAAGCTCAAGCACCAGAATCATTCCTGAGACTCCCCCTTCCCGATTCCAAGTTGTACACAATTGGTTGAATGTCCAACTTGGGATTGGGAGATTTCAGGATCAATTCTGCCGCTCAAACTTTTTAGGAACTGAGCATTTTACTCTTATGCAGTTTGGCGAAGTTGGTAGAGCATCTGACTTGGGGTCAGTTTTAGTGATCGAGTTTCTTATGAACTTCTGAGCAAAAATGACATATGTGTTTTTTTGTTTTTACAAGGGTATGCTTGTTACCTTTCATGTTATAACTCGTAATTCAGACACATTAGTTCTTTAAAATTGTTGGGATAACATACGCATTGAGTTAGGGATAATGCTGTAGGCAGCTTGGAGAGAGATCCAGTCATCTTTTTATTGGAACATATTGTGTCTATATAGTTGTTGTTTGTCCGTTCTTTATGCAGTATTGTTTTTAACTGCTGCTATGGTAATAAGTTAATACATAAGGCAGCAGAAATATTGTAATAGTAATTAATTAAGATTGGAATTAATCATTTAATCACTAACAATAATAGCAGAATGGGTTAAATGATTAGATGCAGTTCTGCTCCATGGAACTTGTTCTCCTAAATCCAGCACATTATCCCATAGGGCATTTAATCAATAATGGTAATGTTTGACTACAATCCATGTAATCATAAGTTCCTATGAGTTGATTATATAAAAATCACCAGCAGAGAGGTAATTGTCGTTCTCTTTTGAAAAATGAAATTTTATCAGTAATAAATAGTTTCTTATAATGACTAATCATTGAGGAAGTTACCTATAACACTATTGGGCAGGTAATTTGATCAGTTTTGTTTAAAATGCTCTATAATATAATACATAGTCACTGTTTGTAGATTAAAATACTACTTATTTTTCGTGTAGTGCACATGATAATATACCATTGTAGGAGAGACCAGAAATACAAAATATCTGAAAGACATGAAGCATCTTGAACGTAATGAAGAAATTAGATATTTATCCTAAAGCTAACAGAGGAGGATGCATGGAGAGAAGAAGACTGCCATCGTAAAAGTAAGCTCAGAGGCAGATTAGTCAAAGATGGGCCAGAAGTTGTTCAACCCGCTTTTGTACTACTTAATGATTCTGAACTTGTATCATCCAGTAGATCATCATGACTACTATTATGAAGACGGTGTTTTCACCTGGATTGTTTCTGTTTTTACCAGAGTAGCCTCTACAGCTCAAAACAAATCAAAGAAAACATTTTAAAACTTATATTCTAATCTATTATATGTTTTCTTATTGACTTGCCATGTCTGTGTATGTTTCTGTCTGTATGTCCACATTTTCGAAATTTGTTCCGGCTGAGGTTTTTTTTTTTTTTGTAGTTTTAACAAAATAATCTGTAAACAAAAATTTTTTTAAATAATGCTTTTATTTAAACAGTACTAGCCAATTAAAAAGTAGAAACAAACTGAATCTCTGTTAATTTACCATTTTTGGGAAATGATCAAAGATTTTAAGATTCTAGATTTGTTATAAAAGAATTTAAACTGAGAGAGTGCAAACCTCTCAAGCGCTTAGCCAATATCGTCTGCGCTTTGTAAAAATAAATATTATTTATATATATTGCTGCAAGTTATAACATCGAAAAACTACTGCGTAGTAAATCGAAAGATTTCATGCTGTATGTTTATAATTAGAACTCGGTGAGTTGAATGTGAAGATATTTAAGATTCACGCTTTCAGATCTAAGTACTTTGGACTGGTTTGGATATATAGAAAGACAAGTAAAGAAGAGAGTGGAACCACTCTTTTCTTGTTAAATTCTCTGTCTCAGTATTTGCGATCTGATTGGCTAAGCACTTGAGAGGTTTGCACTCTCTCAGTTTAATTTCAATACCGTCTGCGCTTTGTAAAAATAAACATTACAAAAGAATTTGAAATTGCAAGAATATTGTCATTTTAAAAAGGCATTTGAGGCTCAAATAAATCAAAAAGGTCTCAAATGCTTTTATGAAACGACAATATTCCAGAAATTTCCAATTGTTTTATATTACGTCTAGATTCTTAAGATCTTTGATATTTTCCAAGAATTGGAAATTAACCGAGATTCAGGGGTTTTTTTTACTTTTTAGTCAGATTACTTTTGTTATTTTTGTACTTTTTAGTTGGCTAGTATTGGATACATAAAAGCATTATTTAAAAAAAAATTTTTTTGCATGTTATTTATTTTAAATATTTTATAAAATTTTGTTTTAATTATTCGGTCTTATTTTGTCTCCAGCTAGTTTATTTTTTAACGTTTTTCTGATAGTACCTTGTTGCTTACACCATCGCAACATGTGACTGATCAGTGTGGTCACATGCTAACTATGTAATTCAGTTTGTGAAGTATTCAGCGGTTAAGTTGATTAGTATTCGCAAACTATTTTTCATGAAAAATATTTTCTTAATGAAGTTAATTTTTTTAGTAAGCTAATTACTCATATTATCTATTATAATTTTTTTTTAGATTTAATAATTCAATCAGAGAATCCAACTTTTGCATTGGGCTTCAAGGCATTTATCCCGATGATGTTGAGAAAGTGAAATCGCTTATAGATCAGACCTTTGATGACGTCGTCAGGTTTGTATAAAAATTTTACTTTGAACAAGAAATCGATAATAAGTTAATAAAATTTAATTTTTGTTTAATGTGATATTTTATAGTAATATGATTATAATTTGCATAAGAAGTCATATGATTATAATTTGCATATGAAGTCATGTGAACATTTTTTATTTATCATTTCTAACTACAGTCAAAGCATTGCTTAGTATAAGTCTTTTCTAGGCTATTTGAATTCTTTTGATTCACAGTTATTCCACGTCAATACAGCAAACTTTCTTGTTTTGTAAGTTCCTTTCTGCTTTCATTTCTTCTAGCCACATCTTTTCTATTTTCTTAATTGTCTCAGTAATGTCAGCGATGCCTATTGTTATATATCTTCTTGCTTCAGCGTGTAGTCTGTGATTTTTCTATTGGCTTTCTATTAAATATCCACATTTCACATCTATAAGTAGGCACTGATAGAAGACTTGATTAAAGCTATTTTTTTTAATTACATAATTCCCTTTTAATATTAGTCATTCTACCAAAAGTGTATCTGTAATATTTGATTACAAGTATAATGTATATACCTAAACTTGATGTAATTAGAGGGGATTTGAACACAGATTTTCAAGTTGGCTTCAGTCAACCACTGCACCTTATACAACTGACGCACACAACCACATACATGTGAAAAAAATAAATGATCTCCCATATACATATTTTGTGCTGAACCAGCACTTATCAGTTGATCTGTATCGTCATCTCTCACACATGTCAGTGCTTGGTTTATATCAAGATAACAAATCAATGAAAGATTTAAACATTTCATCATCCGATTTTCAATGATATTGATAACTGAAGAGTTGGAGAGTGGATTAGATTGAAGCCTGTTCATTAGAGTATGAAGATTTGCTATCTTAATATAAACCATACACTGATTATATATATGTGTGTGGGAATCCGGACCAACTGATGATTGCTGGTTCAGCATGAAATACAAATATTGGAGATCATTCATCTTTTTTCACATGTATGCGGTAGTGTGTGTCAGTTGTATAAGATGGAATAAATGACTGAAGGGAACTTGAAAGTCTATGTTTAAATTACCTCTAAAGTTAATTTGATCAATTATATTTTTATTATATTAAACCTCTGTAAGCTTATTACTGCTTCTGGATTGGTTTAGTAATTTAACACTGCAGGATTGTAAAAGGTGTATTATATCAATGGTAATAGTTATATAGCATACTAATATAAACAAATACTACTAAAACAATTTTCTATGCATTTTTTACAATGTAAGCACATTGTTTTCTTATTTCATACTTCCAAAAACAACTGACAGTTTCTACTGTTCAACAGCCTTCTTCAGAACTCTTTCCACTTTTTAAAATAAATAAAGTACTAAAATCAAACAAATGTCCGGAGATTTAAAATTAAAGTAATGACTGCCACTACTGTAGAGAAGAAAGTTAATATTGTCAAAAAAAACGACTTCACAATCGGTCAGTTAGTAATGTTAGTTGGATACTTTAATGCTTATTAACAATCATATGATCATTCACTTGGACAAGTATGTGTCATTCGGGCATTGAATAATCATGGGCTGAACACTTTAGTTCCATTCAATCGGATTGAAGTTTTTGTTCAAAGTGGGGCTTTCGATTTCTCTATCTCACTAATCCACTCAGGGCCAAAAAAAAAGTAATGTTGATTAATTTTTCAGGAGGTCATGTGACATTTGATCTTTTAGACAGCGAATTGAACACAGTAGTTTTATTTATTGACTACACTGAGATAGTTCTCTTTCCTCAGCTCATAACCAGTCCTGCTATTGAATTTACCACCATGCTAAACCACAAAGTGTACCCTTCTACTCTACCATTGCTAAAAACAATGGAGTTAAGTCACATGATTCAATGACCAAAGCTTTAATAAAATCTGATGGTAAAGAGACTAATATTTATCAATTTAATGAAAATTAAACATCCAGACAGATGAAAATGATAATGAATAACATGGCAAATGAAAAGATAGGTGACATTTGAGAAAATATCAGGAGACAAGGTGTCACATGAGTTATAAATAAATCGCATATAATTGTTCATTTCTTTATTTATATTTAAACAGTACTGCTGTACAGTTTTATACTAAAAAAAAAAATTGGTCGTAAACTTTTTAAGAATTAACGTCCAGGAATGATATGACAAAATGCTAAATATATGGAAACTGATCTCCTTTTGATATTCATTGCATAAGCAATTTAATATCTTTAAGAGTTTGAACTGAAACTCTATATAGACGATGTCCTTCTTTTCATTATCATGGGTATGTTTCTGGTGATCATTACCATGGAACCCACATTTGTAGGATATTGTAGATGACATATTTGTTTGCAAAGCTGAACGGAGAATCAGGTGATTTATCGATCATTTTTAATATTGATCTACAAATAATAAATTGAAAGGACGCTAAAGTAATGAAAAGGAAGACAGATGAAGATAAGGCAGCCATGGATATCTTCTGGTATCTATTAGTTACCAAAGTTTATAGTAGGTGGCATAAAGGTGCAAAGAAAAATTATGCTGCTGATTGCAATAATCAGCACTGTATCAATATCGACCATTCTAATTGTAGTAATCAACAATATACATCATTAATGATCTTTTTGATTGCAATAATCATTACCATGCATCATAAACAATAATGCAAATTGTCTTCATATAAAGATCTATTTCATCCCTATCAGAAGATACAAACAACATGCACATATTCAAATGAGCCTTTGAGATATCTAAATGCCGGTAGACAACTATTGATACATCTTCCTATCATTCAAAAAATATTAAAATTACAAGAAATCGTTTTAAATTTTAACTAGCGCAAACTTTAATATTTTAGCCAAGTTAAAAATTTATTTAAGTAATATTTTAATTTAATCTTGAAGACGTAACATATTTGAAAATAAAATTAAAGAAAAAAAAATGATATGTTTTAAAAAATTATTTATGCATGAAGACTTCACGCCACATGTTAACAACTTTAGCTATTAACAGATCAAATAATGAATCCACTTCTTACCCCTGTGTAATTTCTTAAATAGTTATGTAGAATAGATAATGGTAGGGATAGGTGAAATTTAAACTCGCCGAGGTGTTATTAGAGTTTCACTCAGTTTAGATTAGGTTTCAATAAATGCTATTATAATATATATATAGAAAGAGCAAATACGCCACTAGTGTGGATTCTACATTAAAAAAATACCAATTAATATTTTGTTGTTTATTCTAAGTAACTGTTTTAAAAACTTAGACATTGATGATAAACAGATTTATTTTTCCACATGTTCATAATTAAATTTAAATATGAGGCAGCTAAAAAATTGTGCTGGATTTGAAAGGGGTAAAATATTAATAGGTAAGTCATTACTTTGTATGGGATTCTATTTGATAGTGTGAGTATTTATTTCTTTTGTATAAACCATGAATGTTGGACTAATAATACTGTATATATAACAGGCAAAACTCTCCATATAGTATTGCCACTCATAAGAAATAGTGATCATGTGGTGTGTGTGTGTTTAGTGGTTTAACTGTATATATATTGTTTTTAGAAATGCTAACAAATATTTTGCATGCATGAATAACGTTATTGAGATAATAATAAGGTGTGTGTATATATGAAGTTAATCATCATTATATATGTATTAGTGTCTTTGTATTCAAACTACAATTATTGTAGACTATATTTTAAAATATTTTCAGGACAGGATTTACAGAAGAAAGAATCGAAGCTGTGCTGCATCTCATTGAATTAGGACTGAAACATCAGAAAGTTCACTTTGGATTAAATCTTATTATGGTATTTGAAAAAAAAACCAAAGTTTGTTTTCATTATGCTTTAAAAATTCACCAAATTTTTACCTATTAGATTATAAATATATGTGTATATATATTTGAATATCTCTATCATTGTCATAATATTTAATAATTAAAGATTTTTAATCATTTTCAAATAGAGAGGAAAAATTTCATAAATAAAAACAAAATTTATTTACTAAATATACTCTTAATAACCTTTTCTCTAAGTAAATGCAATTTATCCACTATACTTTAAACACTTTCTAACAAAAATCTTTTATTGCACATATATGCATACACAATCTTACATTTTGACTACCCTTCAGTCTTCTCCAGAGCCATTTTTACTTTAATTTTTTAAAAGTTAAAATGGCTCTGAAGAAGATTGCAGGACAGTCGAAACCTAAGATTATTTATGCATATATGTACAATAAAAGGTTTTTACTAAAAATGCTGGATAAATTGCTTTTATATAAGTTATTACAGCAAAATAAAGGAAGTAGTGAATTTGATAATATATCTTTTCTCTAAGTATCAATAGACAAAAAAAGCTTTTAAATGGATAGTTTATTTAGATATATTTAAAGAGTCAGTAAATCACTAGCAGTAACCTCTAGAAATGAATATGGCTATTCCAACTCATCAAGAGAAAGTAATAATGCCCATGAGGAGTTTTGGGATAACTATGCAAACCAATCTTTAAACCAAAATATGCCCACATATATCCAGTATCCTGTTTATATGTTATTTTGTGATCCTCATTTTTAACAATCTGCAGTGAATTTTTTTAATTGAAAAAAATTCAGTAGCATATCTGATTATAACTCTCTAATGAATTCCTTCTTCGGCCATATTTTTCCAACGAAAACAATTTAGATTCCACTTCTTTAGAATGTTTCAGATAATGTCTAGTATGTAAATGGAGTCTGTCCAAATGTCCAATCCACTGATAGTATGATTTTACAATAGTGGAACTTTTATAATATTATATTCAGCAAGTTGAAGATTATTTTTATTGGACATGTGATGTCTTATATTTTTAAAATTTTAAGGTGATGTAGCATAAATAAATAAATACAGAAGAATATGATAATATTATCGAATAATAATAAAGAGTAGGAACTCCAGCACAGTATTTTCAATTGTTTATAGATTAGAAATGGCTAAATTTCTTATATTCAGTTTTAAAATTTTTAATCATTTAATATTTATGAGAGAAAAAAATGTTATTAAAATTATCAAAATTTAATGTTAAAGAATTAATAAAAAAAATTTCAATAAATAACGTTAGCAGAACTCGTTAAATTTTTTGTTGTCGTTCTCTAAGGACATCTGTTGAGTATTTTTAATTGTTGTAATTTGTTTTATTCAAATTTAAAAAATTTTGAATTAATAGTTTGAGGATTTTCGTGATCTTAAGCAGAATAATGAATTAGAATCTACAGCAGATAAATAATATTAGTACTGTATCTTTTTTCCAATCAGGGTTAATATTGTTTTTTTTTCATTAATTAAATAAAGTTTTGAATTAATATGTGATATTTTCATCATCTGGGAGCAGTAATAACTTTTAAAAGTCAAATTGTGCTAGTTTTTAATTTCTTCAGTTTTTATCTTCGTATTTATTTCAGAACACACACCTAGAGTTGATATTTCAGAGCATTTACCTAGGTATTGATTGGAGAAACATTTGCAAAATAGAATACAGGTTATACGATCATTAAATTTTTATGCTTTTGAATTAGTATTATTAGTCACGTATAATAATTAATATTCGTTTTTTGTTGTTTTTTTGTTGTTTTTTTTTTGCTTAAGCAAATATTTTATATATAATATATATTTATATTAATCATATATAATTTTTTAAAATGTAATAACAATTGAGTGATTGTTTATTCAGAAGTTCATGCGAAGTTTGCGCAATAGGACTGATAGGTGGAGCTTCAGTCTAGGAATCTATTAATATGTTTGGAAGCAGAAAGGGTACAAATAATGAAGTTATGGAAGGTTAAATATGAACAAAGTGATTATACAGAAAGTGAGTTATTGGTTTTTATGCTAGGTTTGGGAAAAAATAAGGGGGATTTAGATATGAAGATCATGGAGTTGACAAAGATTATGTGGAAATGGGATGGAGCAGATTATGGGAAAACTTAGGGTGGACAATGGAAAAGGAAGGTAATGTGGCTAACAGGTTTCTCTGGGCATAGCTGCTGAGAGATTCCTGACTCCGTTTAAGGAGAAGTCACAGTACATCACATCACATAATATGATATAGCTAGAATTGTATGGAAGGAAGTGGTAGTAGCAGGGTTAACATATGGCAATGATGCGTTATGTGTTAGTAATGGGGTATTAGATTACTTAGAAGAAGTACAAAGGGAAATAGGAAGACTTGCATTAGATGCAAATGTGCAGACAGCAATGGAGGCAATTCAAGGAGAAATGAGATGATCAAGTTTTTAAATGAGAGATGCAAAATGAAAATGTTCAGTAGATTTCAGTTTATGGATAATAAAAGAATAGCCAAAATAGTATTTAATTGGGTTATGAGTAAACGGCAGGCAACAATACAGGTGAGAAATGTAATGTGATATGCAGAAGATTTGGATAAAGAATTTATATCAGTATACTTGTACAAGAGGTGGGATGATTGTATTAGAAGGATTGTTCAGTGTTATAGCGGTAAGGAATGGGATAGAAGAATAGATGCATCAATAAAGAATAGGGAGTTGGAGAAATGGAGAACTAATATGGAGAGTAAAAAGAGTTTAAATATATATGGAAGTAAATGGAACATTGGGTGTGCGTTGATTTATGATAATAGCAAGGAAAGTAGTTTACTGTTTAAGGCTCGAATGGATCTTTAGCAACAAGAGAATATATATGTAAATGGAAAAATATAGGTAATTTAGTTTGCAAGTTGTGTAAGAAAGCCATAGAAAATATTAGGTATCTATTGATTGAATGTAAATGCTTGAAAGCAGAAAGGGTACAAATAATGAAGTTATGGAAGACTAAATATAAACAAAGTGATTATACAGAAAGTGGGTTATTGGTTTTTATGCTGGGTTTGGGAACGGATAAGGGGGATTTAGATATGAAGTCATGGAGTTGACAAAGATTATATTGTGGAAATGGGATGGAGCAGGATATGGAGAAACTTAGGGGTGGGAAATGGAAAGAAAAGGTAAGAGAAGTCACAATGCATCGCATCACATTTAGCATCTTCTTGTGTACAGAAAGTATGGAAGGTATGCTGAAGATTTGCGCAAGGGTGAGCAAAAGAGATGGGGGTTAAATTTAGTGAAGAAAAATCAAAAGGATTGATGACAAATGTTGGAGAAAAAAAAAGAAAGTAATTTTATTAGAGGATATAAAGGTACATGTGGTGAATAGGTATAACTATTTGGAAATATTGTTTGGATGAATGAGAGAAAAAATTGATAAATGAAGCAAAGAAAAGAAAGAAACTGATAAAGATACTAACAGTGTTTTCATATAATAAATATAATGTAGCAAGAATTGTGTAGAAGGGAGTGGCTGTAGCAGGGTTAATTTAGGGTAACAGGGTGTTATGTTATAGTAAAGAGGTGTTAGATTACTTTGAAAAAGTACAAAGAGAAGTAGGAAGACATGCATTAGATGCAGATGTGTGGACAGCAAAGGAGGCAATTCAAGGAGAAATGGGATAGTCAAGTTTTTATATGAGAGATGTAAAATGAAAGTGTTTGTTAGATTGCAATTTATGGATAATTAGTAAGAGAATAGCCAAAATAGTACTTAATTGGATTACGATTAAAGGGACAGGCAACAAGATGGGTGAGAAAGGTAGTACAGTATGCAGAAGATTTGGATAAATGCTTTATGTCAATATACTTGTACAAAAAGTGGGATGATTGTGTTAGGAGGATTGTTGAGTGTTGTATTGGCAATGAACGGGATAGAAGAATAGATGCATTAATAAAAAATAGGGAACTAGAGAGCTGGAGAACTAGTATGAGGTAAAAAGAGTTTAAATATCTATAGAAGTAAACAATATTTGGTGTGAGTTAATTTACGATAATAGCAAGAAAAATAGTTTACTGTTTACTTGAACAGGATCGTTAGGAACAAGGGAATATACACATAAATGGAGAAATGTGGATGAAAGGCATGAAAAATATTAGGCATCTGCTAATTGAGTGTAAATGCTCTCAAGAAGAAAGAGTATAAATAATGAAGTTGTGGGAAAATAAATATAAACAAAGTGATTACAAAAAGTGGGTTTTTGGTTTTTATGCTGGGTTTGGAAAAAGGTAAGGGGGATCTAGATATAAAAGTCATAAAGTGGACAACGATGATGTTGTAGAAATGGAATTGAGTAGGTTAGATAAGAATATGGGAAAAATTTAGGGTATGGAATAGAAAGGGAAAGTAAGATAGCTAACAGGTTTCTCTGGCATTGTGGCTGAGAGATTCCTATCTTTGATAAAGGAATAGCCATATCACAATACATTTGGCACCCTAACCAAATAATGGATTTAAGAAATGAAAGTTTCTGAATTGAAATACAATTTTAAGGTATCAGATTTGAAAGATAAAAGGTTACTGACACAAACCTTTCCTTTTACTACTCAAAACATCATCGGATCTTCCAAGCAACTAGTTATTTAGTTTTTATAATAATATAGGATGATACTTATAGTGTAAATGAAAAAATTTCTAAACTAGCAATCATTAGTTTTAAACCAATAAACATCAATGCTTATAGAGAGTTTTGCCTGTTTTAATCATTAATTTTCAATAATACACGCAGGTTTGCAAGATTAACCAATTAACAATGAATTGTCACTTATTCTGATCAATTTCCTCCATTCATCATCAGTTGTGATTGGACAAAAATATTTGAAGAATCCAATTATATATGGGTAAAACTCAAAGCATAATGCATACACTCTTCTAAACAGTGAATCATTTTTATTAATAGTTAGCAAAACTCAAGTAATATATATAGTTAAATAAGAACATTTCCAGTGTATATTTTACATAAATATTAAATGATTAAACATCACTTAAATTATGTAGTGTACTAACATTATTTTACTTATATAAACATATATATGAGATCAATCGAGAGAATCTCTTATAGTATTTTTATTTTATTCACATCATTTTCAATTTTGTTTGGGAATTTTTTATAATTTACATTTTAAGATTGAGATCTCTTATAATATACGACTTGGTTAGAGGGTGGTACCAAGTCCATAATATTGTATATATTAAATATGTATATATTCTTTTTATGATAGGGTCTTAATGGTTCCTGGAATCATGGTGGTGACCCTGTAGAAGATTTAAAAATTAATGAAAAAGTTCGAAAGTTTCGCAAATGTCTTGAAGAAAATCCTCATTACCTCCAAGATAAAATTAAGCAATATTTTAAGGTGCGTAAAAAAAAAAAAAAAATTTTGTCGGTTATCTTTAAACATAAAAAATATTGAGTATTAGGTTTTAAATTATATCATTCCAAAAAAAAATTATTAATTAAAATTTTTATTAATTTATTACAGCGAAATTTATATATATCATTTTCTCATCGGGAATCTTATGATGCAATGATTAGTTAACCACTCTCCATATCTTAGAATCTGAATTAGAATCAGGACTGGATTAATTTTTTAAAAAAATATTTTGAATTCTAATCATTCTTTAGGATTTTTCTTTCAGATAGCCACCCCAACCTAACAAATCATTCCAGAATTGGTTGGTTAATGGGTATTTAGCTTGTTTTGCTGGATAGTAAGGACAAGGATGGATAATCATTCATACTCAGCACTTGAAAAGTCTGATGAAATATGCTTCCATCTTCGCTGTTCTTTTATGAGTGGGTATTAGCAAGATCTTTGATCTGCTGTAGGTTATTTAAAGACTTAAAAAGCCAACATCTTAATTTTCACATGATTAACTTTTTTTCTATATATATATATATATCAGATTCTATTTATATCACTATGACAAACTGGACTAGCTTAGAAAAATATTATCACTAAACATATTTAATTATTACATGGAAATATCTTCTTTCTTTCCTTTGATTATATCATAATTAATCTTTGAAAGTTATTAATCTAGCATATACTACCATTTTCTAGGGAGATAAATTGTTAGTTATAGGATAACAATAGAATGTGTGATTCTTTTAAGTCCTTGTGCATATAAAAATATCTTAATTTAAATCCTTACAAGAACTTGGGTTAGAGATGGAAGATGGATCTCTTTTTTTTTTTCCAAAATAAAAAGATTATTGTCGATTACTAGAGCAAAGGAGTTTAATTTAGGGTTATCAGTACTAATTGGTAGTTACCTAGCAAAACAACTACTAAACGTGTTTAATTATTACAGGGAAGTATCCCCATTCTTTATTTACTTCATAATTAATCTTGTTTTCTGGGGAAGGTGAGTTGGTATTTACAGGATATTAAGAGAAGACATGACTCTTCTTAGTTCTCATAAAAATAACTGTCCGAATTTTAAATCCATATAAGAACTTGGTTAGAAATGGAAGAGGAATTTTTTTTTTGTTTCAAATTAAACTCAAGACAAGGGCTATGATTCAGTAGCAGAGAAAAATAGTTTATCTTAGGGCTTTCAATTGTAATTGATAGATACCTAACAACACCACTGCTAAATATGTTTCTAGTTATTACAAGGAATATCTGTATTCTATTTTTTACTTAAATATGTGTTTTCAAATTCTATTCTTGTTTCAGTGCATCTTTTACCTTATCTCATTTCATATCTACTGAAGATCTCAAATCTTCTGTAAATTAAATTTATCATTTTTAAACTTTCCTTCTTTTAACTTTTTTTAAAACTCTTTCTCTATTCTGGATTTGCACAGATCTTTAATACTTACACTGACAAATTGTAAACATTTTAACCAGAGATGTTTTAGGACATAGTAACAAGAGATGCATAATGTAATATCTTCCAAAGGGTTTTTTTGTTTTTTCACCACTGAAGTAGTTATGTTTATACATGAATCTATATTAATACATACATGTAAATACACTTTATATGTATATATTATTATAACCTGAAAACAAATATTCATTTGCTAATTTATGATATTTGCAATGGTTATACTCTGCCTGCTACTATTCATGAGGTATAGTTCCTAATTCTAAGATTAACTATGGAAGGGACTTCACATGCCCTTATAGGTGTTACTTACCACTTCGACTTGTACTTGATAGCTTACCTTGTGTCGGCATTTGATTCTAACTGCTTTCAGTCCTGAACATAGACTTGACTCATTGCATCAACTGTTTTGTTTAACAGCTATTTGCTGGAGAGCATATATTCTGTCTTTTAGTTCTGACTAGTTCTCTGGAAAATATGGGTTCTGCCTTTCAGTTTTGTGACTAGTTCTCTGAGCCTATTTTCCAAAGGCTTGAATATTTATTGCCAAATTCCCCATCCCTAATGGAAACATTCGGATTCAGTGAGCTTCATTGCCTATTGACCCGTTTTTGGCAGTGTCTATGCATTATCTATTTGTATACGTGTTGGGTAGAGCAGTAAATGCTCAATTCGATCTAAATAAGACAGGATCTGGACTAGTACATTATTTAAAAGCAAGGTGAGCGATGACAGAAGCTTTGCACTATTAATTCTTTTTATAGGTCTTTTGGTTGTTTATTTTCCGCTCGGTTATTCGCTGTCATTACTCTCATCTTATATTTAATATTTCAAGATATTTAGATACAGTAGTTAAATTCCTGTCATGCTGAACTTAATCGTAATTTTTTATTACTCGAACTTATCAAAATCAAGACATTTTTAACTTTCTATTTTTACTTTCAAATATATATATATTGTAATAAAACCTGTTTCTGATCGCCAAAAAATAATAAATGTAATAGTAAGTATAAGTTGATTATCAATAATATGTTTTGTAAATTTTAGTAACTTAATTAATGATAAGTGGAATTGACTGTTCAATAAATGCCCTACAAGTCTGGGTAACCATGAATGTAATGGTAAATATTATAACTGAGCAGGACTAGCTGGACTGCAAATGCCTCATAGATATGGGCGACCAAAATGTAATAGATAAAATTACAAATCCAGTAGCTTTCTCCAATTGTGCCCTATATATAATTGGGTAATCCAAAAATGTAAAGGATAAGTGCTACATTAATGTCAAAAATATAACTAATAAATAAATAACTTAATCCACAAATGGCTCTATGGTGATTTAGATTTAAATCTATAATGAATTCATAGAATTTGTAAGGCACCGATGAATTCATGAATATGTGTCTTTGCTCGGCAAAAAAATAGAATTCGATAGGTGATGATTTACTTGCTAATAAGGTATAATATGGGATATACAGTTAACTATCTAAATAATAAAAGATAAATTATGTAATACAATAATATTGTATAATAGAATGGTTTGTGCAAGAGATCAATCAACAGATACTTAGATTAACAATAAAAAATAAATTTATTAAAGCAAACTTTAACTCATTTTAGATGGCTAAGACTTCACATGATCACCTAAGATCTAAAAGCAGTGCTCTCAGATCCAAGGCTCCTCACTGACAAAAGCCACAAGCTAGAAACCAGTCTGGAGATATTGGATGAGTACGCACTAGATAGGGATTTTAAGCACAAACCTTCTGGCATCCATTGATTACTCTGGCTTGCACTGAGTGGCACTACTGTATGGAGAGTTTTGCCTGTTTTAATGGCTAAGACTTAATAATATCTTTTTTTTTTAATTCAACAACTGCAATCTAATATCAATCATTGTATATATCTAATCTATCTGCCAGATTGCAATTAGTAAATATGATCTCTAATTAAAATCATTAACGCATATAGTCATAAAACAATTAATTATAGAGTCTGTCTCTCACACAAAAAAATATAAAATGTAATAGAAATTTTATTTTCTCTTTTTGTATCATATTTTTCAAATCAAGTCATGCTTTTTTATAATAATAGTTAGTATATAATTTAAACTAAAATGTATGGAGTATTGATTATGTTTTAAATTTGGATTTGTTTAAAAAATAATGCATTAATAATTGATTTGAGTCTGACTTATGTAATTTTTTTTTTTTTTTGCTATTTAAATGTATATTGAATGATAAAATAAGATTGCATTAATGATTAAAATTATTAATAAAGGAGATTTTTGATAGATATCTATCAGTAATTAACATTATATTCTTAATTATTATTAACAAATGAAAATTATCTGAGTAGATAATTTATAAGAAATTTTGTCTATTGGCATTTGTTATCAAATTGAACATATCATTTCGGTTTAACTCCATTATCCTGTGACATTTTCTTTGGCATTTCCATGATAGCAAACAAATGTAGGATTCCATAAATATTTTAATCATTAAATAATATCCAACTATTCCTTTTACTGATATTACAATCCATGGCAAGTCTAATGGTTTGTTAACTACATGGCAGTTAGCGTGGCATTTGTTGTTATCCATTCCACTTTGTTCATATCAATATTAAGAGGGAAATTTATGTCTGTCTGCTCCCCTCCCCCATTTGACTTTTTATTCACAGAATATTATTTCTTTGTTATAAATGCTGAATCTATTAGTAGGAATATATGAAAAATAAAACACAAATTTTAAAGATGAAAAAGTATATGTATTCTTGCTGTTCTTGTTGCTGTCATCTAGTAACCATCAAAAGCGCAGCCCTTTTCTTTTATTATTCTTACTACCTTGTGAACATGAGATTCTTTATTGCTGTTGTTATTATTCAGTATAACTTAAGAAAAATGTTTTATTTTTAAATTTTAATAAATAAATTGTTCATTCACTCCCGATTTACTCTAACTATAAACGTATATACTAAACACAGGATTTGTAATTGTTTTCTTTATTTGATCATTTATAAACTATCAGGAGATAATAAATGATGATATATGCACATCACCATATATTATCATTTTTAAGCATTATTGATCCACTGTATGATGGATATCTTTCCAAGTTTAATCCTATTTCTCTGATACATAATTTGTCTTTTCCACATCACAAACTTTCTATTTCATCCATCAGCCTCACACATAGTCATTTTCTAAATCTTTTATAATCTCTTTGGAGCCAATTAAGATTCCAACTGCCTAATTATTATCATCTCTTCTAACGATATATCCAATCAGCTTCATTTTAGTCTTTAATTTTTTCAATGATGTCAACGATACCTATTTGCGCTGTCGCCCAACTATTTCACTTTCCATCTCTTCTTGTTACTTCCAGTATAAATATTTATGCTGAAGTAAATATGTGTGTACCAGCAAAATATCATGATTTCTGCCTACATATTAACAAATCTAATTTTCCCTATTCCAGTTCTGCCGCCTAGTGTAAGACTTTAATAGTATAGTGCTTAAAAAATCCCTATCTACTATTGTTCTATCCATATTCCTGGGCTAGTTTCTAGATTATGGTTTCAACAGCGAGGACTTTGGGATTTGGATCTAGCATCTCTTACACAAGCTTCCAGAATAGGAAAAATAGATTTTCTACTTAAAAATAATGTGTAAGTAGAGGTCATGTGATGTTTTGTTGGCATTATTACGATTGTCATTATGAAATATAAATGTCTACAGTTATTAAAAAACTGGAATATCAAATTGTACAAATACTACTACATTGGTATCAACCCTATATAACTATGCAAGCATTTTTGATTTAGGTTCAAAATATTAGGGTGTTGTTGAATTTGAGTATGGTACCTTGATAGAAAAGCAAAGAATAAGTGCTAGCTGTTGGATAAACAGTGCATTATATCCAAAGAATAGGTGACTAGATCCAGATCTAAAACTTTTCACTAATTAAAGCCATAAGTTAGAAACTAGACTAGGAACATGAATAGAAGAGCACTGATTAGGAATAAAAGCACTACTATCTGGCATCTGGTGATGGCTCAAGCTTGCAACAGGTGGCAGAGCTGAATTAGGAGAAATAGATTTGCTATATAAGTTAACTTTCAATTGATTCTCAAAACATTTGAATTTCTAAAGAGCATTTATGTTCTATTATAACAGTAAGAAAATCAAGTCATATATCACGTGACTTAACTTAATAAGCTTCTATTACAAATCTAATATAATGAGCGTGCTAATAGCTCTAACCAAGCTTTCCGATAAATTCTGCAAGAGAAAGCATCTAAAAAATCTATCTTGAATTATATCTATCCCCAAACCGGTTTCGAGAGCCGGCTCGAAACCAATTTGGGGGTAGGAATAATTTAAGATGGCTCTTTAAACTAATTTGGGGATGAGAATAATTCAAGATAGAGATTTTAAATGCTTTCTCTTGCAGTCTTTATTGAAAAAGCTTGTTTAGAGCTATTAGCATCACTCATTATATTAGATTCTATTTATTAGATGAGTTAATTTGGTCAAATTATTAATTATACAAAATTAATGTGCATAACACTGTAATCTCATCTATGCCATATTACTCGGATAAAACACTAATTCGCTTTTTCCATTTTTTTTTTTTTTTCCATTATATTAATTATAGAGTTCTTTGTGTATTTTAGGTACATCGTTAGTGAGTTTTTTAATACTTCTCTGATATTCTCACTGCTAATTAGCTTTTTTTTTTTTTTTGAGTGTTCAGAAAAAATTATGAATATTTCTGGTGTTAAGTATTTTGCGTAGCGGTTCTGTTATTTGTTTTTCTTGACATATAGAATTGTCAAGGCAAGACTAAGGTTTTTTTGATAGAACAGTTATATATTACTAAACCTAAACTAATATTTTTTTTAATGTGTGAAAATTCTTCTTCTCTGGATTTTGTTAGTATTTTTTACTCTTCAATTCTTAAATGTTGAATGTTATTAATAGAGTTTAGAAGTTTTTTGTTTTTTTATTTGGCAGTAAACGTTATCGCTATCAACAAATATATTTAATACTTCTGCCAAATATATATTTTTATTCATAGCCAAAATATTTATTGATTTTTCCCCCCACCACATTTAACAGAATTTGAATTATATAAAATCATTTAAAAATAATGTTTGCTTTGATTTAAGGTCAACATGGGTATAGCTATAATATTGGCATCATCAAGAGTTTTTAGCATTTCATCATCAGATTTTTAATGATACGGATGGCGGAACAGTTAGAGAATGGAGAGGATTGAAGCCTGTCCATTAAAGTGTACAGATTTGCTTATCAATATAAACCAAACATTGATTGTATGTGTGGGAGATGATGATCCGGACCAACTGATGAAAGCTGGTTCAGCATGAAATACGTATATTGGAGATCATTTATCTTTTTCACATGTATGTGGTCATGTGTATCAGTTATATTGGATGGAGTGGATGATTGTAGGGAGCTTGAAAGTCTGGGTTCAAATCCCTTTTAATTAATTTTACTTTTATGACTATAAATTTGTGCCAGAATAAGTGATATTACAAATATTCTATGCATTTCTATTATTAAATAAATCGCATGTCATATATTTATACAATTGGTTACAGCGAAATGGTGATTGGTTCTCTCTATAAGCTACATGCAACGCCATCTCTGAATGCATGTGTTATGTAGCTACATAATTTAGCAGTTCATGCCAAAAATTTTAAAAGTAGTAGCATATCTGGATAAAGAAACGTGACCGTGATTGTCTGCAGTCCTCTCTCATCCTCACCAAATTTTGAAAATCACTTAAAAACGTTCTTGCAAATCATGTCTTCATCGCTGTACACCATTTGAATCTCATGAAATGTTTCAGTAGTAGTTTGCTTTTCATTAGGATGCAGTGTAAATAACCTGTTTTTTTAATATATATATATATATGCATAGATTTAAAGTGAATCAATGATGATTTAAAATTAAAAACTGAAGAAATACGAATAATACTATTAATACTTTGGAGTTGTAGTTCTGATATAAGTTTTTCTCAATGCTGTGGATAGCAAAGAAAATGAAAGCGTAATATTTGAAAAAAAAAATAGACTTAAACTTTCTCTTGAAATACAAACGATCAAATTGAATTATTTTGATAATATTATGAGGTTATTTCATTAATCCGAAAATGTTAATGATCATAATAGAAAATAATGGGAGAAAGTATAACGATTGGCTATAAAATGGGTGGAATCCGTTTTCACTAATAATAAATGTGCCGTTTAGATATTGGAAAAAGTCATTATATGACTGAAGAAGCCTATTTATACATTCGATCTCAATATGATTGATTCATAGCTTCTAATTGTGATTGATGATAATTATAAAAATAATGCAAATATTACAATTTTTACAATAAATTGTATTTAAATATTATTTATTAAGCGCAAGAAGTTTGTAATTAAAGTGAAAGGCTGAAAACCTCTTGCATGCGCTTTTAGAATGCTTATATGACAGCCTATCAGATGTAATGATGACTGTATAAGGAGCTCTTAAGTCGCAACACAAGACAGAGATTTTATAAAAAACAAGATGGTTCCACATTTCTCTTTGCTTAAATTTCTATATGTATAAGCCAGTCTGAAGCATTTTGACTTAAGAGCTTGAAGCTTTAAATATCTTCACATTTAACTCACATGTATTATTTATAAATCAACAACGTGAAATATTTTGATTTACTACAGACTGGCTTATATATATTGTAACCGGACCCTTACTCATCCGTTCATATAGGGATTGAGAGCTCCGAAACAAACATGATATAGCGTAAAGCTTTATTTATTTTCCTACATCGATAGTTGTTCATTATCAACACAAGGGGGCGCCAGATACGATGATTTAATTTACAATTTAATTTCTCGCATCACCTTACGTCATATCAAAACGATTTCGAAGTCTAATCCCCGCCCATAAGCTCAAACTCCCAGCATGGACCAATAAGGGTCACTCAGGGTCGCGATGAAATTGTTTCAAGAATATCATTTTGGTAAAAGAACACAATAATAACCAATGGAGAGAGAGTTTGGTTGATTTACAGATCGGTCCAAATATTGGATCGGGTCATTGGTTATTTGGCGACTAATACGAATGCTTGACTTATGCATCCTTAAATTAGAAGCTTATAATATCATCCCCCCGTTATCATACAGTCCAACAGAATTACTCATACTAGCTTTATTGACATTATTTATACTTATTAATAATAGACCCTCCCAACTCTTAAGTCTATCTTAACTACATAGTAAATAAACATCGTGACTTACGGCACGATGGAACTTAAATAAATAAACAAAACAAAAAAAATAAGAAAGATAAATTTTAAAAAGTAAAATATTTAACTTCGTGAATAAATGCTGATTATACTATTAAAATATATTTTAATTATAGAGAATGATTTGAGGAATGCTCGACTTGTTTAAAATGAATTTATTGAATATAAAAAAATAAAACATTAGTGATTGCTTTAATTGCACGCACATACACGCATTCTCACACTCGCACAGAAAAGAACATATTATGCATAATAAACATGGATGATATAATATAAATGTGTGTTATAATTTAGTTGCGAAAGAGAACACTAATTATGATTAAAGTCCATAACAGGAAAAGTCCTAAGATTTAAATATGAGGAACTATATAGCATCTGATTTTTATTTGCGAAAGTTGAGGTTAAAATATTAAGATTCAAATATGAGTGATTACGGATCATTTTATATTTTGATTTACGAAAGTTGAATTTAATTAGTTATGAGATTGCCTTTTAAAGTCTACGAAAAGAATGAATGGGAGCATAAAAGAAATAAAGTGTTTACCTAGGATTTTGCGTAGTCTTCTGCTGCTTCTAACTTGGTGAGGGTTCGAACCTGTTGGATACTGTTTCCATAATAAATGGTTATTCATTTTATATAAGTTCAGCATAGTATGTTTGGATGATTCTTACACGTTAAGCGGAGCAACGTTCTTGGACTGATTGGAATACGATGTTTGGATGGCAATGTTGTTGATTATTCATAGCTGTGGAGATGTTCTGGCGGCGGAGCGTCGATCAATCACTGAGGGGTTTCTTAGCCCATCATGACGATCGACGCTCTAAAGGTTAATTTCACAGTGGTCATATCGGATAGACTGGATAGCAAAAAAAAAGAAAGTTCTAGTTGTAGCTTCCGGGAGAATTTAAAAAATTATAAGCGTAAGCAAAAACAAAACAAAGCATGTAAAAACTGTAACCGAGCGTGAAGACAAAGACTAAGACTCATATTTATCTGGGTTGGTTCTTATCTTAGGATCCAATCTCCACCCAGAGTTCAATATTCTCTGAGTTGTCGTTGGGGTCCGTGTCCTACGTAATGTTCATTCAATCCATATGCTTGAGGCAATCTTAGGTTTAGGCAATCTCATATTGCAATCTCATTTTAAAAATTTATACTTATTCACACCTTTGATGAATACGTGTGTGCGTGTTTTGAGAGAACAATATAATCTTACATTAGTTTAAAAGTCGAGCATTTAATCTCAAAATCATCTCTATAAGCTTTTAACTTTCGCTATAGTTATAATTTAAAATAAAACCCTTTTTAATTACCCCCGCGGCATATACAAGTAGAATTTACTTATTAAAAAATGGCATATTAGTAATATTTTATATTTTTATTTTTTAGAGGATATTATTATTATAGATTATATGAAAGCCTTAAATTATTTAATCATAAATATTAACATTTTATTTTATAGTGTACTTTATAAAGCATTGAAAATAAAACTACGTTTATTTTTATCATAAACTGAAAATAAATAAAATATAGAGTATTTACACTGCTTGTGTGTGTGCGTATATACATATACCGACTTTGTCTCGGTATAATATATATAGAAATTTAAGTAAAGAGAAAGGTGGAACCATCTTTTTCTTATAAAATCTCTGTCTTGTGTTGCGACTTAAGAACTCCCTATGCAGTCATCATTACATCTGATTGTCTGTCATATAAGCATTCTAAAAGCACATGTAAGAGGTTTTCAGTCTTTCACTATAATAAATTGTATTATAAAATAGAAACCCATTTATATATATATTTGAAACTTTTTGTTACTGCATATTTTTAGGATAATAAGCATAAACTGGTATTAATCATGAGCCCTGAAAAAGATTACGAAAAACAGTTATTGGAAAAAGAAGCACAGAAGTTAAATCAAATGGTTAACAAATTGAGTGATGATGATAAGAAAATAATTTATTCAAAAGGTAATGACTTATTTTGAAATAAAATTTTGATGCTAGAGGGCCGACATTCACATGTAAATGCTTATTGATAAGTTTGAAAAACAAGTCATTTGGTGAGATAAATTTTACTGATGATATTGCAAATAACTTAAATAAAAACAAACTAAAAAAAACATTAAAGTGTATTTATAATATGTTAGAAAATAATATAATTTATTAAGATGCAAACCTTAAAATAAGATATTTAGTGGACAAACAATAAATGAAAAATAAGTGTTTTCAGTAAGAATGATGAATGCAAATATTCATAAAGAAATTAAATAGCAATGATGACAAATACTATTTTAATTTCTTCCAAAATGTTTGTATTAATGACACTTATTGAAATGAAAGTACTTTTTTTTTTTAAATTATCATTTGTTCATCAAATATATTATTTTCAGGTAAAATTTTTGAAGTTAAATTATTTACATTCTTTCCTCTTATTGTTTTTAATTTTTTACAGAACAAAATAAAACTCATTAATTAGCTTATTTTTGTCTACTTTAATGTGTGAATAATGGCTCCAACATTGAGTAGAATTAACATGTAATTAGCACCTAAACTTTCTTCGGATAATTAGATGCATTCAGGGTAGTCTTTTTTTTTTAATTAAGCCATTGATGATGGAAATTTTCCAGTTTTTAAAATTGTTTTTGTAATAAAATACTGAAAAAAAAAAATAATCAAATGGGTGGTTGCTCAGGAGGTCAAATGATATTTCAAAACTAACGGATTGAGCTTTGATCCAATAATCTTCAGCTCTTATGACTATCGGTTTATGCAATAGGAGCATTTTGAGATCGTTCACCTTACAATGGCATACCATTTTTTCATGGGTTAATTTATATATCAGTTTTGGAAGATTGGATTTAAATCGGCTTAGAATTATTTTTTATAAAAAAGTAAAAGATGATCTTTTTTATTGTGGTTAGAATGAATTAGAATAATTAAAGTAGATCAAACCTAAGTTTTCAAATTGAATGTTATATCAGATCATGACAAACTGGTTAATACTTATTAGCTTTTCTATCTGCAAATGCTAAATTGTTTCATTATTAAGCAATAGATTAAAAGTATTTGTAAATTTTAATCGACTTATGTTTACGGAAAATAAAATCACTAAAGATTTTAATATTGGAAATATAAAATAAACTCAGAAAAGTTATATTTTTGAAGTCTCTTCGAGGTTTTTATAAACATATCATACCTTCTGGCCAACTTAGCGTGTGTGATCTAACACTTCAAAAAACTCATTCATTTCAGAATTATATGATTTAAAATCGTGAAAATTATGTGCGTATATAATTCTTGCTTGATCCTTTTTATCTCCTGTAGTAAAAGATAGAATTTAGGTAGACATTGAGACATGGTTGATATATACTTTTCAAAAAGTGCATAAAATTTGATAAGGATATTGAATGTATATTTAATTAATAGAAGAAAAAACTACATGACTGATTCAAAAACGTTATTGCATTATGAAATATAATTCAAACTCTCTTATTAGTTGTCGCTCATGATATGTAGACTTATTTTATGATAAAATTTATTTATTACTGACATTTTCTTCTAATTCATCCACTGATACTTCTACTAATTAAGAAAAACACTAATCTTATTACTAATTTTTTACAGTTGTTAGGCTTCCACTAATATACTGTTAATATTACCATTATGAATACTCACCTGAAGTCATCATCATCATTTTCAACTACGAAAATCTCTCAAAGTTTAATCCAATTTTTTGATCCATAGTCTCTCTTCTCGACAAAATAATAGTAAACTTTTTTTATTTCATCAATCCAACTGAAACTGGCATTTGGTATCTTTCTAAGTCTTTTACAATTTCCTGGGATCCAGTTTTAAAATTTCAACTGTCTATATATTATTATCTCTTTTAATAGTATGTCCCATTCACATTTCAGTATTATACTTTCTTCAATGATGTCAGTAATAACATATTTGTTCTCTCACTCCCATATTTTGTTTTCAATCTTTTCTTGTTATTCCCAATATACATCTCCGTATTTCATTGGGTGGTCTTCATTGTTATCATTTTTTTTATTTATTTTTTTCCGAGAAAGTCTATTGAACATTATTACCTTAGTTTTTTTACCGTTTATTTTTAGTTTTATTTTTTCACTTTTATTTCTTGCAACATTTTCTGAAACATTTATAAAAATCAGAGATCAGCAAACTTTTTTAACATGAAGGTTCATTTTCTTTGCACCCTCCCCCCCCCCCCATATTAAACAACCACAAAGAAATGAAAAAAATATGTTCATGAAAAGTACGAATTTTTGAATGGCCATAGATATATTTGAACATTTATTTTAGTAATAGAACATAAGAGAATCTATATGCATCCTAAAGAAAATATTCTCTTAAAAATAAACAAATCAAAACAAAAAATTACTTTGACAGTTTGATTTATTCACAAATTTCTAATATTTAAATATTTGTCATATACAATAATTACTATAAAATATTATAAAATATTTGCTAAGTCCTTTGAATTAGGATTCCACACCCCACCTTCAACAAACAGAATGATAAACAACACCAAAGACAAAATACCTTCTGATCAAATAGCCTAAGCAGTTTACAAAATTTCATGCCCAACCATTGGATGTAGAGCAGCATATTATGGAGAGACCCGTGCCAACATCACCAGAACATCTCAACATTGTTATTTATACAGGAGAGCTCTAAATAATACTGAAAAAAAAATCCATA
This sequence comes from Epiperipatus broadwayi, assembly GCA_028023455.1. Classification (NCBI taxonomy): domain Eukaryota; kingdom Metazoa; phylum Onychophora; class Udeonychophora; order Euonychophora; family Peripatidae; genus Epiperipatus; species Epiperipatus broadwayi. The sequence continues at coordinate 2,114,716 of JAQFVV010000172.1, forward strand.
TTCTTTGAGCACCAAAAAACAACAGGCCATGTGTTTGAACCCACTATAGCAAGGGCACTGTGCACTGAACGTAATGATATGAAACGAAAGATAAAGGAGGCATGCTTTATTGCAAATGACAACTATGCAATAAACCGAAAAGAATCGTACTTTGCAATCTCTAGAAAATGGTCTTTATGAAAAAAAACTTTGAATAAATTTTGCATAAATTACCGCTAAACTTCACTTAAAATCTCAATGTAAGTCGACACTACCAAAATAGGCTATGAATATGGAGACTTGAGTTCTCTGAAAGCGCTCAGCTGTATAATTCTTTGCTAATAATACTAAGCTTCACTTTTTTGCATAAAGCGCAATTTAAAACTTACCACTCAAAGGTGACGTAAAAAACAAGGATATTATTTCATTAATTACTATTGTGAAGCAGAAGTAACTACCTCCCATATTTATGTAGTGTGAAAAATCAATGAAAAGATAGAACGATACCATTCTATCTTTGGACTCAGTGTTATATAAGTTTAGTTTTTGATTACGTTTTTAAAATTATACGGTGAATTTTGTCTATTGTTTTAATTTGTATACATACTAAATGTTCAGCAATCACCATTGATATATTCCAAGAATGACAAACATGTCTTACTTTTGACAACCTTTGAATAAGATAGAATGGTATTCTATCTTTTCATTGATTTTTGGCACTATGTAACTCCGTGGGAGATAATTATTTCCACTTTGCAATTACAGATGTTTAGAAGTTATGATAATTTATTTATTATTACAGTTACTAAAATTACTATTTTACTTAATGTTCAAAGGTTGTTAAAAATAAGACTCGTTTTTCATTTTTTGAATATATTATTAGTGATTGTTGAATATTTAGTCTGTACATAAATTAAAACAATAGTCAAAATTCACTGTATAATTTAGAAACCAAGTCAGAAATTAAACTTATATAACTCTGAGGTCAGTGATAGAATGGTATTCTATCTTTTCATTGGTTTTTGGTGCTACATAACTCAACGGGAGTTAGTTACTTTCGCTTTACAAATATGATTATTTATTTATTAGTAATTACTATTCTATAAGGAAGCTGAATTCAAGAAACAACATTGTAATGCACATTTTTCCTCTCTTAGGGTCATCAAAATATTTACAAATCATAAGAGGAAATAAAAAAATAAATTCCTATTTATCATGATAAAAAGAGTCATAAGATTGGGATCAAAGAGCCACACTTGCCTCGTGAGCTGCCGTTTGATGACCCCTGCTATAGATGCCTTAAATAATCTCCATTTACTTTAATTTCTGTAGTTTCCCATTTTAATCTGCAAAATACTTCTGTAAAATTTTTGAAGGTATAACATCACCCTGCCATACATAAACCATTCTCAGTGGTACCCTTTTTAATATCACCATGCAATCGAATCACCATTATTGCCTTTTAATAAATATTATATAATAATATTCTAGATCCATATCTTGATGATCCAGTGCGTTAATTAGGTGGAAATGCTTATAGAGTTAAATCCAAAGCATAATGGCAACTCATTCATTGGTCCCTTCCATAACATCTACAAAACACTGGTGTGATTTACTGTGATAAAGCCTGTTTTAAATCCAGCTTGTTTTTTTTTTTTTGGTTCATTAGAATCCAAAGCTGGCTATAAATCAGTTGTAATTATTTTGATAAAGATTTTGTACAGATTTTGTAAAGATTGATTGATTCTTTATTTCTAATGTCTTCTTTATCACCTTTTTCTAAATATCTATATTACTACTGCATTCTTCCAATCATGTCTACATCTTTACAATTTGACCTTTTTATATATAACTTTCCCAATAATTTATCTTCTTTTTTTAAAATATCAAATTCCTTTATTTCATGGAGCTTTTTCCCATTTTTCATAGATTTAATTACCTATCACATGTTTATTTAAAATATTTGGCAATTCCAAAGATATAATAATTGTAGAAAATGTTTTGTTTTATTCCACACATTTGATGATGTCAACTATCTTTTTAGTAATAGTGTTACCTTTTTTTGGAATTGTTGAAACAACTTTGCTTGCAAACCAAAATGATGTTTTATTCTCTTCTGTGGCGTTCCTTGCTAACTCATAATTATATTTTCTTATAAAACTTATTTTCACACTATTTTACATTCTGGATATTCAATTCTGTTTAATGGATTATTTTTTAAAATTTATATTCCTTTTTTCTCATTACATTGATTGTCTCCTTTCAGTAGAACATTTATTGAAAAAATGTTGTTTTATTACTCTAGTTATATCTGTCACAGTTCGTAATAGAGTACCAATTATATCCTACTGATTTCACTCATATTTGAACTGTCTTTAAAATCTGTTAATATTTTAAAGTGATTTGTAGGTTTTTAATGTAAATTCATTAGAGTCTTTCTGAAGGTAACAATAACTAATGCTGTGTTTCTTAACAGTTTTTGTCTTTCTAGTTTTACAATTATATGTATGTATCTTATATGTCACTAATCGATGATAACTTCCTATGTTGAATCCATTAAGAACATTACAATCTTAAAATACATATTTTCTGTTAGTTAAAATATCTAAACATCACATGATCATCATTTCTTATGCTTGCTCTTAACTATTTTAACAATAATAGTTTGTTGCATTTAGTCTACTTGACAGTCACCTACATAAGCATGAGTAATCAGTGAACACCAGATAATAGAGTCAACTAAATCCCAGACTTGTTTAAGGCTATTGAACTTGATTTGCAAAGAACAATGGATTGAACATATCCTTCCCTAAAGTCATCTTTATTTTTTTATGCTATTTAAAATAATGACTTAAAAGTTTTAACACCCTACAATTTAGAATCCAAGCCATTTTGCACATATAGTTATATAAGTCTAACACAGGATCTGAAGCTATATATTTTAATGATTTCGGTTGAATGCAAATTCCAAACAGTTATGATCTTTTGAAAAAAAAAATGTGGCAAACATCAAACAAAGTATCACATGACTATTAGCTTATATTTAATATCAGCAATGGGAAAATGTGGTCACAGTTAATAAATAATTGAAGACACTAAAATATACAGTTGCAGACTTATGGTTAGATACATAGTTATAGAAGCAAGTTGGTTTGGGTTCAAAAGCTTAGGGTGTTGAAAAGGCATTGATTCTATAAGCATTTCTTCAGGGATTAAAGCATTGGATCATCAAGGTAGACCCAGGATGTTATCATATTTGAAAAATATTTATAAAAATGCAACAACAACAATTAGATTACATAACGATATTAAAAAGATTAACATTGAGATGGGTGTACGACAGGGTGACTCCATATCTCCAAAACTTTTTATAACACTACTTTTCAATAGTTTATAGAATTTCCAACATTAAGATCATAATATTAACTCGCTGTAAATCGCAAGATTTCGCGTAAGTTAATTTGCAAAAGAAATAATGGACTTAAACCATGGAGAAAAAAACTACTTCACGCTTCCAAATCAGGATGCGCTCTTTATAAAAGTCTCTATCTTGTGTCGTGGTTTGGAAGGTTCCCTCTATCGGCAAAATATGCTTGATTATTACGAATTTTAAAGTGCATTGAATACAGGTTAAAGCCTGTTTAAAGTATTTATAACAGTTTTTCAAGAAGTATTTTGTGGATTAAAATGGGAAGGTAAGGGAATAGAAGTGAATGGAGATTATTTAAGTCATCTATATTTTGCAGATGATATAGTTGTTTTTGCATAATAATGCTTTAGAGCTTCAGGAAATTTTGCAAGAGTTATCAGATGAAAGTAAAAAAGTAGGATTAAAAGTAAATGTTAAAAAGACTAAAGTAATGTTCAATGGATTTTCTCAAAATAAGAAAATAAAGATCGATAATGATGAGTTGGAAGAAGTTAACAACTACCAATATCTTGGTCAGATTATTACTACAGATGGAAACATAATGGATGAAATTAAACTTGGTTGGAGTGCTTTTGGTAGAAATAACTTAATATTAAAAGGAAATATGCTTAAGTGTTTGAAAAGGAAGGTTTTTAATAAACGTGTTTTACCAGTTCTTACTTATGGATCTGAGGTTTGGACACTTAACAGAAGAATAATACAGAGACTTCAGAACACTCAAAGAAGTATGGAGAGATGCATGTTAGGACTACGAGAAGGGATCGTAAATGAAATACATGGATGAAAGAACAAACCAGTGTTACTGACATCATTGAAAGAATTAAGAGACTGAAATGGAGTTGGGCTGGACATATTGCTGAAAGAAGTGATAATAGATGGACAGTTGAAATCTTAAACTGAATTCCAAGAGATTGTAAAAGACCTAGAAAGAGACCACATGTGAGATGGATGGATGGATGAAATAGGGAAGTGCTGGGGTAATGTGAAAAGAGGTAGAAATTAGAAAAGATGGATTGAACTTGGGGACACCTTCATCCTGCAGTGGTTGAAAATGATGTCATGAATTAAAAATTTAATACTTTTGTTTGCTTTTTTCCCCCATTTTACTTAGTTCTTTTTTTGTTGTTGTTGTTTAAAATAATTCCATTAAATCAGTGGATCTCAAGGTTTTACTATTTGGGACTCGACTTTCTACATCAGATTTAATCATTCCCCTCTTCCAATGATTTATTGCAACCCTAATTATTTTTTTCTATATTTATTTTTCTTTTACTGCAATTAGTTATATGTTTAGTGATATTTAATTTTTATATTAACAAAATGTTATCTTTTAATATTTTGGTTTTAATAATTGTTTTTTTTTTTTAGTTTTTTGTCTATTTTTCATGTCTGAACCCTTTTATTATTTTGCGCCCCACAGATTGAGAATCACTGCATTACATGATATACAATAGTATTTCTTCATATACTTTAAACATGGATAAAGTCACTTGTAAAAAAATAAATGATTCTCAAAATGTATTTTTGGGTAAATCACCCATTTTCACTCGGTATAGATTATATTCTTTTTTATAACTTCTTTATCCTAATTTAATATTTATTCTTAGTAAATGATTACTTGTGCCACAGTTTTTGAATGCACTCATTTGAGGATAGCATTTTTAAAAAAGCTACTATTATTTAGGCTAGAGATTATTATGTCATTTGTAGCCCACACAGAAACTTTAAATCTAATTAAAGATTTAGCATGATATTTTAGCTATATTACAAAATTCTCATTTTTGCATACGCTGAAAATGTAAATAAAGACACTTGAAAAAGGCAAATGACCCTTAAGCTACATTTCTGGCCAAACCATCTCTCTAGCTTTTTTAGTAATAGATGTATTAGGTTTAAAGTTTTTTATCTGGACTAAAAATGATATAATAATTTTTAACCTAATAAAGAAATAGCAATAATTGTTAATATATTTAATTAGAGAGAATAAATGTTGCAGTTGTAAGTTCAGTTGTCATAAATATAGATTTATATAATATTGATTTTTCTTTTCATTTGTATCTGTAATTCAAATTTGCGTACATTTGTAATGAACTGGTTTTTTTTTCCTTTATAATCTAAAGCTGAGGTATGATTGTGGTGAACTTCATCAAAAATGACCTCAATTTTAGATTATAAAGAAGAAACCACTTCGTTACGCAGTCAAACGAACATATGCAAAGTTGAATATATTTATATATAAACACACACATATAAACTTATATAATGCCAGATTTTTATATAACAGAACTGGAATATTTAAAATTTTAGCAATTAATTTTATGAATATATGTGTCTAAATTTATTTTTTAAAATTCTGCTTTTTATTTGATATTAATATATTTTTTTAAAGGGCATGAATTAGCAGCTAGGCAAAACGAAGAAGAGGATATTTCATGCTTGCCAACATTAAAGATATCTGATATCGAGAAAACCATTCCGAAACTACTTGTGGACCATCAGATTATAGGTGAGAAATAATTCCATTAATATTCTATTTCTCTTTTTATTATAGAAGTTTCCCATGAAACATACCAAATTTTTTGTAGATGGCGTACCAGTTCAGATATGTCTTCAGCCGACAAATGGTGTAACATATTTCAAAGCTGTAATAAACACCAATAATTTACCAACAGATGTGAAACAATTACTTCCACTTTTTTGCGATGTTGTTACCAAGTAAGATTTTTTTTTTTTAAGTAAATTTTTTTTAATAAAACTATGATATACTCTTTATATTTTACTATATAGCAGACCTTTTTTTTTTTTAATTTGTGCACATTGATTTTATTAATAATGTTAACAAAATAGATTTTTATTATTAAAATTAAATTTTAGACTTTAGATAATGATAACACGTTATTATATTTCTGTCTTTTAATGTAAGAATCAGTCGAAATTTGAAGTTTATACTAAACGAATTTTGTTCCTATACAGTCATTCAAATCTAATATTTATTGATTAATCAGGTTAGCTTTTAATTTAAAAATTTGAATGTGTAAAAAAGATAAATGGAAATTTATTTTTTAAGTCTGTGATTTATAGCTGCATCATTAAATGTACTATTTCATTTATCCCTATTTTATGAAAATATTAATAAAACCCTCACATCATCACCATGTCATATGCATACATATCCTAAGCTCCTCACTGATGAAAACCCCAAGCTAGAAACTAGTCTGGGGATACTGCATGAGTAAGCACTAGATAGGGATTTTATGCACAAACCCTTCTTGCATCCATTGATTACTGGGGTTTTCACTTGGTGGCACTACTGTTTGGAGAGGTTGCTATTATTAAAAATACAGGAATGATTTCAATATGCATGTAAATGAGTTTATAGCTTATTAAATATTTAATGTTAAGAATATAAATCTACTTCATGGAACAAACAAGCCCATGTATATTATTAGGATAATTTTCAAGGAAGATCCTTAAAGAATAAAATTGTAAATAATGTCCGCCTTTTGTAATAATATTACCAATGTATTTTATTAGATGAAAGATGTCCGACTTTAACATCTAATATTTTTGTAAGAATTAAATTTGTTATAAAATTATATAAATATTAATTCTTATTAAGCGCAATGTCAGCACATAATACTTAAATAAGGCTATAACCTTAGTACATGCACCTTGGGTGCTTAATTTATTACAAGAGAGACCTTTACAAATTTAAACACAAGATTCGACTTTATAAAGATAAGAGCGGCCATTCTTATCTTCAACCTTTTTTTTCTAAATATATAAGCAATCTAAAGCATTTTGATTTGGGAGCGTGAAGCTAATAAATTCTTAACTGATTAAGTCCACTATTTCTGTTAAACATTAATGATCATGAAATCTTTCGATTTACAATGAGTTAATAGTCAGATCTTAAATTTAGAAATATTTTGAATCAATTTAAAATATAAAGGAGTGGAAGATTTTAATTATTAGTTGTGAAAATTGAAATGGCATGTTTTACTACATATACATTAAATTAGTTAAATATTTAATTTTTAAATCTAAAGATTGTAATCAAATAAAAGGTAATCATCTCTCCCCACTATTGCCGTTAAACAGTGATGTTAAAACCGCAAAGATACTCTCGCCCCAATCACAAGATAGAGACTTTAAGGAAATAGTAAAGACCGTCTTTGCTCTCACTTCTAGATACTTAAGATTGGCTCATATAAGTGCATTCGAGTTTGAAAATAATCGTTCTTATTTTCTCAAACCCTTTATCAAAGTTGTGACAGGGTGAGAGTATCCTTGCAATTTTAATATGACTGTTTAACGGTGTTAGAAAAAAGGAATGATTACCTTCTATATAATTACAATCTAAACACTGCGCTAGTAAAATTTAGTGATTATTATATAAATCTAAAGATTGCGTATTTTCGTTACATAATTACATATAATATTTTCTTAGAAATCATAAAAAATTTATGTATTAAAACCATTCAATAAATATGCTTAATACTGTCGTGTGATTTGAGAAAAATGAAATATAGAAATGCGCATTGAAAACACATTATTTTGAGGCGTTTTCATAAAAAAATTTATCACGTGCCATTTTCAGGCCGGTTGTTGATGATGTCGCTGCGCCCTCTGGCGGCGGCAGTGGGGTCTGCAATATTTACCCATATTTATCATTTCATTTTTATACAAATTTAGTGTTAATAATTGTCATCAATTTAGGAATCAGCCAAATATCGGAAATTTATCTGAAAGATTTTAATCATATTGTTAGATTGTACATTTACCATATTGTTTACTGCCGTATCAATTCCTGGATAAATTTTAAGCAACAATATAGATTGTTGAATTTTTTTTTATTTTTTTGCTTTAATTAACATTCACTTAATTACATCGCACAAATTAAACCGTTAAAAACTAAAAACAAAGATTTTCTTTAATATTTATTAAATCACCATACAAGAGCAAGTGACATAATAGTCTTTTTTGTTTTGTTTTAAACACATCTTTGATTACTGACTTAGAAAATGGTGGTTTCTCTTTGAATTTAAAAAAAAAACATGTTATATTTATTTGTCATACAGTCAGTTAGATGCTATTAATGTGACAGTCTATTTTTTAAATAAACATTTTAAAAATATCTAATCATTGTTTAAAAACAAATAATTAATTAAGAAATGGAGTTTATTAAAAATTAAATAAAACTTTTGCAAATTTGTTTATTTTTATATATTTCTACGTAAATAAATATATTGATTTTAGAAAATGCTGATATGTATTTAATTTTATTATAAAAAATTTACATTTGAATATTAAAAATGTTTATCACGTGGACCCATTTAAATCTTAGCACATTTTTTGAGGAATTTTTGCTTTCTTTTTATTTATGTAGCAACTTTTTTTCTCTAACTAACTAACCATAGACAATTAGACAAGGTGTAATCTAATATTTCACAGACTCAACTCTTATTTTATTTTTTGTATATCTGCAAGTCAAATCATAAATCAAATATAACATTATTGTTAAGCTAGTAGATACTTTGGTATTAGAGCTGCAACACAAAGCATGTATTAGACCTACTGCACCTGTTCACATTCGTATCAATCCAATGATAACTTTGTAATCTTGGAATCTGACCAAAATAACATGTACACGGATCTTGTACGTGATATTTTGGAAAGATTTACAAAATTATCAGGGGGGGGGGTGAAACGAATGTGAAATGGGTGCAGTAGGTCTAATACATGCTCCATGTTAGGACTAAAAATCACTAAAAGAAAAAACATAATGTGATTTGCGATATTAATGAAATGCAGCATTACACAAAAAAATTGTTAGTTTAAATATGCACTAAACAAACAGTAAATAATTTTGGTTTTTAAATAATAAGACATTCAAATATATATGTCTTGGGCATTAACAATGTTTAAGAACGACATTTGAAATCAAAAAAAAAATGTGATTTGCGATCTTAATAAAATGATGGCATTACACAAAAACATTGTTCGTTTAAATACTCACTGAACAAACAGTAAATGATTTTGGTTTTTAAATAATATTTATAAAAACACATTAACTGTATCTGTATTTTTATATTGGACTATTTCCATCATCTAATATGTGTGTTGAATGTCTTTAGAAAAGTTTAATTTTAGTTAAATATTCCAAATGCATTCAACTGTTAGTAATATCACTGCAAACAGGTTAGTATATGCACCAACTGTTAGTAATATCACAGCAAACAGGTTAATGCACAACGTTTCAAGAGGTATTTTTCTCCCCTCTTCTTCAGGTGTTGCTGGCCTGACCAGTGACAGTACTAGCATGGGATTCGAACCTGGGTCCTTAGATTTTTGATTATTGAAATTTAAGGTAACGCTCTAACCAACTGAGCCAGCCTTTGGCAGGATGGCTCAGTTGGTTAGAGCGTTACCTTAAATTTCAAGAATCTAAGGACCCAGGTTCGAATCCCATGCTAGTACTGTCACTGGTCAGGCTAGCAACACCTGAAGAAGAGGGGAGAAAAATACCTCTCGAAACGTTGTGCATATACTAACCTGTTTGCTGTGATATTATTAACATTTGTTTGCTGTGATATTACTAACAGTTGGTGCATATACTAACCTTTTTGCTGTGATATTACTAACAGTTGAATGCATTTGGAATATTTAACTAAAAATTAAACTTTTCTAAAGACATTCAACACACATATTAGATGATGGAAATAGTCCAATATAAAAATACAGCTAGAACACCATCATCACAAACCTTCAGAAAAACACATTAACTGTATGTGTGACTTTCACACTAATAACTTTTAAGAATGACATTCCCAATCAAAAAAAAAATGTGATTTGTGATCTTAATGAAATGACACTGTTACACAAAAAAATTATTACTAAAAAAACAGTAAATGATTTTGGTTTTTAAATAATATTTATAAAAACACATTAAGTATACTCATACTCTACTTACCAGGTCGTATATAACAGGAATTGTCACCTTGAAACAAAACATTTCACGTTATATTATTACAGAAAATGGAGATCTCTACTAAAAATTTTCCCTCCGAAAATGTAACACATGATTGCAGATTATGCTGGGATTTTCAACAGAAATGCTAATAAACATGCTTTTTTTAATAAACAAATTAAACCCCAAAAATTGAAAATATACATTTGTATATGAATCGGAATAGCTATTGTCAAAAAGAAATCTGGACAATAATTGAAAATGTTGTTGAAGTATTACAAAAAAAAAGATTCCATTGATAAAAAAAAACATCTTTTGTCACGTATACTTGCAAGAATTATTTCCTTCTAATTTGACATCATCATAACATTAGACATTTATTATGGGTGTGAAAAGGCCTCCTATTTTCCCTACGTTGCAGCTCTAATACCAAAGTACCAGCTGGTATTACTAAATAATCTCCAGTTCTTTCTTTTTTAAAAAAAAATCGTAAGATAAGTGTAGCCTGCAAAACATTTTCCATAATAGTTTTATAAGTGTATAAAATTAAGAAAATATGTTACATTGGATTTTGTATGACCATGGTTACTATAGAAGAGCCAAATAAATTTTCAGAATATTATATTGTGCATATTTACACATAATGTGTCTCGTTGAAAAAGTGACTGACTCCCCCCCACCCAAATCGCCTGCAGTACCATCTCTGAATCAAAGTGTTTGTTATGTAGTGACATAGTTTAACCAATCATTCCAAAAATTTTAAGATACCTGTCTGCCTGAATTATGATTTATGGCATGAAATATGGCAATGTGTTTCCTATCTTTACCTACGATAGAATAATATACTAGCATCAAATTTTGTTTTAAATTGGATAAAACTGCTACCAAAATATTTGAAATGATTTACAATGTGTATGGCAGTAAAGCCTTGAGTCATCGGAATGTTTTTCAATTGTTCGCAAGATTTTTTTGACAACTGGACGATAATTGAAATTATTCCAGCCAGGTACAAAACAGTTATAACTCATGATCACGGCATGCTAGTGCCTTAAAATTTTTATGATGAATAGCTTACATATTTGTTGATTTAGAGGTGGCACTGTAGACAGCTTAGAGAGAGAACCTGCAACTTGTAAACTTTTTATTAGAACTTACTATGTGTGAATCATACAGAAAGAAGACTATGTATTGATATTTTTGCAGATTGTCAATATGATTTCTACATACTAAACAAAACAGAATAAGTCTCTCCTAGCTTACATTTAATATCTGTTTTAACAGAACTAATTTGTATTACTCTGCAGTAGAAACATTTATGTAAATGTGAGTTATTGGTGATCATCAGATAGTAATGCCTAATAAATCCTGATTAATTTCAATTTATTTAAGAGATTACATATATATATTGAAAAACCTCCAACCTTTCTTCACATCAACTATATTTTAATATTTCAACTATCTTAAATTAAAATTCATTTTAAAATTATATATATCATAAAATTTCTAAACGAATAACCATTTAACAAACACTATAATTAGAATGTTTATAAAATTATACAAATAAATTTTCACAATTTTTAATTATATCCATAATATTCTATTATAATAAACTAATAGAAATGATTTATATATAAATTATAAAATAAAAAAATATATAATTAAAATGTTTTTTAAAAATAACCTTTCTGATTTAATATTTTAATATATAATTATAATATTTTTTTAAATTTTTTTTAAAATAATTTGAAAAACAAATATTAAATATTTATTTCATAAATAAAAACTATAATTAAATAAATTTTAACAAGAAATCAATTAAACCTAAAATAAAATTATTATATTGATTTTGTTCACAAAACTACATTAAACAGAATATCTTTGTAAAATTTAAACACCTAAAAAGAATAATATAAATAATCAAATTATATAATTTATATTTTAAAATTTTATAAAAAATAAAACTCAGATATTTCAAAATTATATATATTTATTTAATACATCAAACAAACAAATAATATGAATATAAATAATTTTTCAAGATAACCCATCTTGTAATAAATATCAGAACAAAATTTTTAATTTTACCATTTAAATCAAAGAATCAATTCCTGATGGAATCAATCCATCAAATGCCACAACAACCACACCAAATAAAATCATACCCTAAAAATTGCCTTCCCAACACCATTTTAATCGCTCACAACTGAATAAGACATGCATACAAAGACCACCTTCTCCACTCAATATCTCCAGTTCATATAGAAATTTAATATTATTTAAATCCAGACTGTGTGAATTTCAACAACAATCATTATTCTTCAAAATCATACTAACCATATATTGTAATTTCTTTCTAAATTATTTTCCAAATAATATTGTAAATTCTCTAAAAGAAATACTTTTGCAAACTCTTTATTAATTCAATATTGTAACTCTGCCTAAATCGTATTTGAAATCTATAAAGAAATATTTTTCTATTCTTTGTTAATTAATATTTTCTATATAATTTACCTGCGTTATATTTTCTTTTCTTTTCTTTTTTATTTGTTAATTTGCCTGTTTCAAACACATTTATTCCAATATGATCTTTTAAAAAGATATCATTTAAAATCTCTGTATTATTATTTATAGCCATTTCTGCGTTTCAAACCCAAATTCATATTTTTGTCATTTAGTAAATTAATTAATATAAAGCTTTTCACCTTTATTTTGTTACAAAGATAAAACCGGGCAACAAATATTTTTGTAACCCCTTAAACTTTCCCCTTTTAAAGGGAGTTGCAGAGATGAAGGGAAAAGATTGATTTCGTCGCTGTATTTCTCAGCTCAGAGTGCCTTGATCAACTGAGATCATTTTGACTTAATTTAAATATCCTTCGAGGGGATTATAATATTGGTCTTTTGTATATTGGGGGCTCCGGGGCGTCCCCGCCAGCCATCCGGTAGGGAATTGCCAAACCCACTTCTTCCCCCCACTTTATTCTTGGCCCATATAACCCCCCCTCCCTAACACTTCCATGACCCACTTGAACTCTCACGGCTTCTAATATATTGATCGATGTCCCGCTTTGATTTTAGAGCCCACGATACAAGGCAAACAAAAAGTAAGTAGGATTAGTGTATGAATTGGCCCATAAACTGCCCAAACCTTTTGCCACACATATTGTTCAAATAGCTGAGAGTCTTTGAAAGCGGTGCATTTGCCAACAACTGCAATTTCAATTCACCGTTTCTGTCCTTCTGGACAACCATTCCGCCCATGTTCTGAAGCCCCTTTTTAGTTTTTTATGGCGTTTTTGTTGTTTTTGTTGCCGGCTGTTTTCCCTTTCGGGCGGGGTAGCGTTGTTCCTGGGGTGCGGTTGGGGGGGACGGCAGCGGGTTGGTTGGGTCCGGTTGGGAGTTTTGCGAAATAAATATTTCTATGGATTGTTATTATAATAAAGAATAGAAATGAGATTATATCCATGTAAACAGAGATAACTTTTGCCTTTTGAAGTTGCCAGGAAACTATCAATTATTACTAATTGACAATTTCCCTAAGGCTAAACAAGTTTCTCTATTAGTCTCTAATAGTTTTGTTGGGCTTTTTTGTTGACCAAGTTATTAAATGGATTTAAACCCAGGCAGCTATTTTTTATAGGTGAGAGAATGTGAATATTCATCCAGAACTTTCACCTTTATTTTTTCAATATTATTCAAGCGAGTGTTTTGAAAATTTCAACACCCTAAGCTTTTGAACCCAAACCAACTTGCTTCTATATCTATGTATCTAACAATAAGTCTGCAACTGAATATTTTAATGTCTTCAATTATTTACTAACTGTGACCACATTTGACCATTGCTGATATTAAATATAAGCTAATAGTCATGTGATGTTTGCCACATTTTTTTTTCAAAAGATCATAACTGTTTGGAATTTGCATTCAACCGAAATAATTAAAATATATGGCTTCAGATCCTGTGTTAGACTTGTATAACTATACGTGCAAAATGGCTTGGATTCTAAATTGTCGGCTGTTAAAACTTTTAAGTCATTATTTTAAATAGCATAAAAAAATAAAGATGACTTTAGGGAAGGATATGTTCAATCCATTGTTCGTTGCAGATCAAGTTCAATAGCCTTAGACAAGTCTGGGATTTAGTTGACTCTACTATCTGGTGTTCACTGATTACTCATGCTTATATATGTGACTATTGAGTAGACTAAATACAGCAAACTATTGTTAAAATAGATGATAGTTGCTTGGCCTATCAATTTATAAACAGACAATGGCAGTATAAGAGTATAGTCAACATAACCCCAACATTCTTGATGCAACCTCATGAGAAATTCCTCATTTTGGAATCTGGTGGCTGGGGAGATCAATTGAGGAAAGATGCTGATTTAAGTTGGCTTTTTGCCTAATCCATCTTGAAACTAAATCACCAAGGCTATCAATAAGTTTTAATACTAGACTGACAATTTGATTGCATTTCTTCAGTTTATCTTTCAAGAATTTTGTAATAGTAACCCTTTGTATTTATATATAGACATATACGAATATACATGAGATTTCAATTTTTAATTATAATTTTTTTTCTTACTAGAATGGGAGCCGGACATTTAGATTATAAGCAGTTCACAGAACAAATTGATCTGAAGACTGGTGGTTTGTCTGTAGTTCATCACATCTCGAGTGATCCTAATGATGTTAGCAAGTTTGAACAAGTAGGAATAACTTTCAGTATTAAAATAGCTTTGATAATGGTATTTAGTATATGACATTTATTAAGATAATGCAGCTAGTATTAACGAAGTAATAAACTTCATTTGCGCGTATCCAAGAAATAACGTACAAGTTTATCTTACTAAAGTAATTTTAACAAGCTTACAAATAATACCCTCTCTCATAGCAATGTTAGTTCATTGTCAGACAACAAATGTACCATTTTTATCTAACTTCCATGTTATATGGATAATAAATTGGCATTAATACTTGAAGGGATGAGATTAGCCGCCATCTTACCATATATTTGATAGCCATTGGTTATTTATGATAATTATTAAAACTGTTACTTGTTAATCAAGACAAAGAATGCTTCTAATATAATGATTCATCCTTTTGAGAATCAATAATTGATTCATTATTAATATAACAATGTGAAAAATAGATAAAAAATAGTCCATTTTAGCCTGGTTGGTGGATTAGCAGTGATACAAGGTAGGACATTATTTGCACGTTTGTTAAAATGATTCTAGAAAATTTGATTTGTAGATTGTTATTATATATTCTTAATACTACATACAGTCCCTGTGACATTTGCTATATTTTAAGTCCCTCTTGCATTCATCATGTAGAATAGCTCACTTTTTGTTGATAAACTTTGATCACAATAAAATATATAATGTTTATTGAACTGCAAGATACAATAGTTTTCATCATACACATATATATAGCACAGATACCTTACTATACATACAGTATGCATATATAAATTAAGATTATAGTGTAAACAAAATTAAAAAAGTAGTAATAATATAGTTATTAATAATAATTTGAGGGAGTACATTTTCATATATTTTACTGAACGTGTGTTCACTCAGAAAATAAGGAAAAAACTTAGTATAACATATTTTTATTTTTTAATAAAATGAATAGCGAAATGTTCAACTTTCATTGCAATCAAGAATACTCTTTTTTTCTATCAAAATGTAATAATGGACTCGTTTTCAGAAAACTATGCTCTCTCTACTTGTTGTGATGTTTTTACATCCATATCAACTTTGCAAATGTTTTTAAATTTCATAGATCTTTTAGCATTGCGCTTAGGAAATATTTTTATTACATGAAAAACTGGAAATCAAATTTAAAATGGATAATAAAAGAACGAAACATAAACTGAAGAAATTTTATTATAAAATCATGATCATACACAATGTTCCAAGACAGAAAAAGAGCTGTTACCTTATTAAAAATTTATTAAATTTACGGAATTATTATGTTTTCTTAAAAAAAATATACCATGACCACATACAATTCTCCAAAATAGCAAGATGGCAGCTGGCATATTGTAAAAATTTTTTACATAATGAATTTTATTATTGTTTTTTTTTTTCCTTATTTTTTTTTTTTTGGGGTAGTATAAATTTGAAATATTGTATATTGATATAGTGTGACTTCAATGTATTTGCTAACTATTGTCTATTTACAGTATTAGTCAAATTATTAGAATTTACATATGCTATGTCTTGGAGCAATCCCTACGCTTCTGATCGGACATATGCGTATATAAATTTTCACCTGGTAAAACTAATAAGACTATGGCAATTTGACAATATGATTTAATTCATAAATAGTGACAACAATTATAAGAATGTTAATATTATAAATACATATCAAATTATGTACAACTTAACTACCTACTAACCTGAAGGCATACAAGAATCATATTGAAGATCAGTGCCACCTATTCAAGTTCCTGGACTTGGTTGGCATATCCAGAGGTCTCTCCACAGTAGAAACTACCTAAGGTGTCACAAAATGATATCCAGCACTGTGATGCTGCAATCATGTGCACCCATGTAGTTTACATGAACAAGTCTCCTTTTGGGTTCTTCTCTAGACCATATGCTCACTTTTAATTAATCATTAGAATTCCTTTACTAACTGGTTCATCATTCAGATCCTAGTGATGTTGTTTAATGTATTTTTTATCTCTAGATACATCCAGCATAAGTAAAATCTTCTATTTTTTAATTGTTAGTAATTAATTGGTTTTAGTTAGATTTTATCGGAATTCCATTAACATTTCTCTTTTTGAGATTTTAAAGAATTTAATTAATATTGTTTCCTCGGGTTATAATTAATCTTTTTATAAATTGAATTCTTTTATATACTGATTTGATAAAATTTAATTTTACATCTTTTATACTAAACTTATTATACTTATTTTTTTTCTAACTTCATATGTGTATGTATTTAACATACACCCATATATATATAACACTCAAATGCTTATAACTTTTTTTAGCTTTATGTGTGTATTTTAACATATACATACAAACATAACAATAAGGAATATATATGTGTCCATGTGACACTTGGACCGATAAATCTTCTGGCTGCATAAATGCAACATCCTGTATATCAAAGTCGTCCATATTACAGATTAAAAGTGAAGTCATTTTCGTGTGCCATCCAAGCATGAAAATGGATCATATTTCATCTGAAGCATGGATGATCCATATTAGGGCATTATATCTATGCAGCAAGCATTTGGAGGTTTATCAGTATAAGCCTTGCATATTTATCAGCACTAAAAATTTTTCATTGTGTTTGTGTGTATTGTTTCAAACATCATTAGGAATATTAGCTTATGTAATGTTAACTTCCATATAAGTAAATATTTTTCATTAAAAATAATAAGAAATGGTTATTGTAATATCTAAAAACTTATAGAAATCAATATAAAAAAATATTATTAATAGATTATCAGGATTCAGTAAATCGTGGAAAAATTTGTAAAAGCGCATTTTCAAATAGAGGTGATTTCAAGGTACTTTGGTTTATTACACTTGTAGTCCTGGGTGTGCCATACAAATGGATGTTAAAATGATAAAAGTACTTCTCATAAGACAAGTCACTTTTTAAATGCTTCTAATAATGAAAAATATCAGTTAAACAGAATTAATAAGATCATCAAGATATTCATATTCTATAATAAATTGTTTCTGATGTTACATGTGAGCCATCAATTTCAGACTGCAAATGTTGTTAACAGGTATTCGAAGTTATCCTTTTACTTCTCTTATTTGTAATTCGTTGCTGGAAGCATTTCTAATGTTGGCTAAGGACAAGGTTTATTTTTCTCTAGCCGAAAATGCACTTAGCTACTATTAATGAATAAAGAGATAAAATAAATCTTTTGCTTAGCCAACATTAGAAACATTTTGAGCAATTTATTATAAACAAATATTGAATGTTTATGGTATGAAGAGCTAAATAATAACTGGGGGGGGGGGGGATGGACTCAAACAAACCCTGAAATCAGTTTGACCAAACAGATATAGAAATCACACCATCTTACTACAATTTAACAAAATTGAAGTAAGATGGTATGATTTATAAATCTGAAGATAAAAAAAGTACAAAGAGGAGTAGGAAGAGATGCATTAGATGCAGGAGTGTGGTCAGCAAAGGAGGCAATTCAAGGGAAAATGGGATGGTCAAGTTTTTATATGAGAGATGCAAAAAGTAAAATGAAAATGTTCAGTATAGATTGCAATTTGTGGATAATAAGAGAATAGCCAAAATGGTATTTAATTGGGTTATGAGTAAAGGACAGGCAACAAGATGGCTGAGAAAGGTAGTACTGTATGCAGAAGATTTGGATAAAGACTTTATATGTTAGTATACTTGTATAAAAGATGGGATGATGGTGTTAGGAGGATTTTTGAGTGTTATAGTGGTAAGGAATGGGATAGAAGAATGGATGCATTAATAAAGAATAGGGAGTTGGAGAGATGGAGAACTAGTATGGGGATAAAAAAGAATTTAAATATATATAGATGTAAACAGTATTGGGTGTGAGTTAATTTACAATAATAGTAAGGAAAGTTGTTTACTGTTTAAGACTTGAACAGGATTGTTAGCAACAAGGGAATATACACATAAATGAAGAAATGTGGGTGATCTAGTCTGCAAGTTATGTAAGGATGGTATGGAAATTATTAGGTACCTGTTAATTGAATGTAAATGCTTACAAGCAGAAACGGTACAAATAATGAAGTTG
The DNA here is from genome assembly GCA_028023455.1 of Epiperipatus broadwayi. Classification (NCBI taxonomy): domain Eukaryota; kingdom Metazoa; phylum Onychophora; class Udeonychophora; order Euonychophora; family Peripatidae; genus Epiperipatus; species Epiperipatus broadwayi. The sequence goes on from JAQFVV010000172.1 coordinate 2,133,868, forward strand.
TGGGAGAATAAATATAAACAAAGTGATTATACAGAAAGTAGGTTTTTGTTTTTTATGCTGGATTTGGGGAAAAATAAGGGGTATTTAGATATAATGGCCATAGAATGGACAAAGTTAATATTATGGAAATGGGATGGAGCAGAATAGAGAAAAATATGGGGAAAACTTAGGGTGGAGAATGGGAAAGGAAGGGCAGGGAACTAACAGGTTTTTCTGGGTATAATAGCTGAGAGATTTCTGACTCCTATAAAGGAGAAGCCATGATTCATCACATCACATAATGCAAGAAATGATAGAAATATTGAAATAGCCTAATTGAAGAATTTCTTAGAGGAATTTTAAATGTTTTTACTCAACGTAATCAGAAGATTCAATAAATTTCAGGGATGGGTTTTTAATTGAGTTATGTCTTCTCTGATTTTTAATTTTCCAATTAAGTAAACTTCTAGGAGGGGAGGCTGATGGAAGCAACTGTAAATGAAGTGACACTTTTTGGTATGGTCTCATCAAAATTTCCAAGAACACCAGTTATTACAAAGTATTTTATTTTATTCCCAACTGTGGAATGTTTTTTATAACTGTTTTTGATAAACTTACTGAGCAGCCACCTGGGAATCTTATCGTATAGGTGTTAATTACAGATTGTGTCATTTGTCATATGTCTTCTAGAAAGTACCACAACCAAATAATACAAATAACATGTAAAATTCATCCAATACATATGAAATAGTCAAGGTATGATATATAGCTATCTAAACTAAGCTTTATATTGATTAAAAAGAAAGTGGGATATATAATTTAAAATATGCCACTGTTAAGTATATATATTTAATACATTGAGATTTAGTCTCTTGCAATTGTTACAATAGGTAACTGAAATGTATTCTAGTTATAGCATAAGACCAATAATTTTTATGATAAAAGAACCGTTCCACCTTCTGTTGTTATCTTATTTCTTATAGAGGGATACCTGAAACAATTAGTCAGAAAGAATGAATATTAAATCAATCACAATTTATTTTAAAGACATTTTAAATTGATTTATATCTTTAAAGTAAATTGTGTTTTTTGATTTAATATTCATTCTTCCTAGCTAAATATTTCAGATATCTCTCTCTATATATATGAAAATGGAGTAATAATAGAAGACAGAACCATTCTTTTATTATAAAGTCTGTTATTATGCTATGGCTAGAGGGAAATTTCAATTTCCTATTATAACAGTTGCTTAAGTCTTAGTCTCTTAAGTATCATATATATATATGTAATTTTTGTAAACTTATGAGTCCTTGTAGAGTCGATCTACATTTTGCAACTTTTTGCTTAAATTGAATTTCACATAAGCCAAATTTTTCATCCATGTGATATGTTTATGTTTTTCATGGTGCAAAATACGAAAATATTTTTTTTGACAAATGAAAAATAAGCCCATCTATGTATCGCAAGAAATATTTACGTAACATGAGACAAATGTGAACTGAGGGCTGTGTTGGCTTATACATTACTTTTTTTTTTTTTTGCACTATATTTTTCAGGACTTGTTTGCACAACTCTGGTTTTGTTAAAAAAAACTATCTATATATGTTTGTAATTAGTAAATACAAATTGGTTTTAAATTATGAAATTTAGTTAACATTTTGTTACGGCATTCTTGATCAATATCATAAATCGTTTAGCAAATCATTGGCCTAAAATAACCGGTGCATTGTGAAGTGGTAGACTCAAAAGATGAATCGGAGCTCAATCTCTCAACTATGGCTCAATACTACATTGAGAGAGTAGAAGATTGTAAATAGAAATTAAAAACGTTCCTCCACATGAGAAAATCAGATGAGCAAGATATGAAAAAAATTACTTTTCGACTTTACTGGCATGCAAGACAATCATTAAGTCACCCATAACTTAATTTTATAAACTTTTTTTAGAGAACTTGATGGAGATAGTTAGCTATTCATTATATTTTACAAGTACAAAATTGTATCTGTATATATAGTGAGGCTATGGTATACATGGTTTCAGTATCACTTCTTTAACTATACACTATCCAATAAAACTAAATGAATAAAAGATGAAAATATTAAAGTTTAATACATTTTATGATATGGCAATAGCCACTTTTTGCCTTGGAACACCTTTACCTAATTCAAATTTTCAAATATTACAATGTAAGAGGTACACAATTACATTTATTAATAATATTTTTAGGAGGTTACATTGAAACCATATACATTTATTTTTTTTTTTTTTCTTTCAAAAATTTCATATGATATAATATTTCATGTAGTAAAATGTTTCACAAGTGCAAAGTTAGAAACTGTACGAAATTTGAAGAAAATTTTTATTGGAAAAAAGGAACCAATAAACGTTTTTGAATTGCTTAAAGTTTGTATTTAGAGTTTACCCAAGGATCCGAAGTGGATGACTGTTTAAATCCAAAATCAATATTGATTTAAAACATCAAAACAACTGGGGAGACCATAATGGCTGAGAACAGACCAAGTTTCCATAAGGAAAAAAATTATTGAAGAAAAAGGATATGCTTCAGAACATTTTTTAATTGCAATGAAGTAATCTTTTTTTTAAATATATCAATGGCTTGAAAAGGTCATGGTTCGACACCTCACTGTTTACTTTATTTTTTTTTTAAAAATAAAGATTACAGTACGTTTTGGATTATTTTTATTTTTTGAGTGAATGAATGAGTAAGTATACAGTAAAGATATATATATTCTCTGAATTTATTATTAATTAACTACATTATTTTTAAAAAAATTTCTTTATACTATAATCTTAATTTATATATGTATGCCATATCCTCGAAAATGCATCTGTTATATGTGTGTAGAAGACTGCATATTGAAACATACAGTAGCCTTTACGGTAAACATCACATATTGTATTGTAATCAAAACTTATCAATAAACCTGAGCTATTATTCACAATGTATGATGTATGTGAGAAGGCCCTCCATTGTATGTATATATATTAAATTTTTTTGCTTTAAAAATTGACTAAGCTGGACATAAACCTCTACAAATTTGGAAAACATCAGAATTGTTCTGAATGTATTTAAATGTACTTGCATATACAGCATATACCTTAGAGTCAAGTAAAACTAAATCCGAAAAGATTGTGGAAAGATAGCCCTCAAATATGTAAATGAAGTCTCCATCTTTATATCAATTGAAGAATGATAGTTCAAATGTTTTAAGATTAATAGAGATGGTCCTAGCCTGCATTGATTTTTGAAATTATCTTGTTAATTTTAAATGTTGTCAAAGTAGCATAAAGTCAAATAAGATGAAAGTGCTGGAACCACAGGATTCAAAAAATACCTGGAATGAAGGTGCATTGAAAGTAAGGAATCTATAAACAGAAGGTTTTTATGCAAAAGAAAACTAAAAATGCCTATAAATCTATTGTTGGTCAGTTTGTTGTAAGAACTGTACACAATGCTCACTAGTTGTCTCTCTGGACTCTAAGGTCTTTATGGGGTCTCATATTACAAAAAAATATTTTATGTGGTATAAAGAAGTGGGTAAATTTCTCAACGCTACATAATGGCAATTCAATTTTATGTATAACAATAAAGTGGGCAAAATTTAATTATAATCAATCGTAGGAATCTTACTTTGAGATTGTAGAAAATATAAAGGTTTCAAATGAAAAAGGCATGTCTGAAAGTGATAATTGTAGGTCTAAAAAAATTAAATTAAAACAAGGAAACTAATAAAAGTGATTTTCAATACAGTCAACTGAAATGTTAAAGCAGTAAATACAGAAAATCAATCAAGTTATGATGAAATTATTGCAGTAGGCTTATTCATAATTATCGTTTACTGAAATTAATACCATCTCCAATTTTGTTGTGTTTTTATGTATTTTTTAATAAAGTTATACATATATATGTGTGTGTGTACAAACTAGTCAGTATAGGCAATGTTGAGTCGCTCTAGAAATAATTATAAGCAGAAAAAAAGAATTAGACTATCTGCAAGTAACAACATTATAATTTGCATTATAATTAAAGTTTAACAATATGCAAATTAGTAAAGTTAAGAAAATACATGCGGAACTACTAATAAATGAGACTGTAAAATGGAGTAGTGTGGAGAAATAAAAAAAAGTAAAGCGAAAGCAAATTAGTTAAAAACTGATAGTGTAGTAGCAGATTAGTATTAGCAGTAGAAAGAGTTTCATTCCGGTCTAGTTATACTTTCTTAAGAAAGCAGTGAGCAGAAAGGTGCTTACTAGAACTTGCTAGTGAACAACCTTCTGAAATTACGGGAGTTAAAGAAAACATATCATGGAGTTAGAGATGAGCTCTAACTAGCTATCTGTTTATTTATTTATCTATCTACAGAGATAAGAACTGTTCCACAATCAATATTGTTTATTGCTTTCAACTAGTGAGTTTCGAATTGAACCACTGATCTTAATTACTAATATATATATATATTATTCAAAGTAAATTGTGCGTATGTGTCAATTTGAATTATTTTATAATTGTACGACTGCTAAATTATAGTTTGGCCCCATATGTGTTAAATCTGAGTTTATCGTTTTATTAATTCCTGATTACTCGCACATGGATCGTGAACCCTTTCCAAATGTATAGTTCTTTTAAGAATTTAAAATTATAATTAAAAAATAATTATGTGAATATGTTGCTAATAGAATAACAAAAATTTTTTTTGATTGCCGCAAGAATAGATTTAATATTCATCTTAAATATTGCCACTAGATGCTTTAAATTTAAATCTATTACAAAGCTTTTGCAACTAACGTCACATGCCCTTATCCTCGCTTAGATAATATTCAGAATAAATATGCATATTTGTAGTTGTAGCAACAGGGTCTTCATTTATTGAACACAATTTTGTGCGATCATGCTAGAGCAATCGGGAAAAAATGTGATAAAAAGTTTACCTGCTTCATCATCGTACCAGAAACTTCTGTATAAAAATCTTTCTCAGTATTCAAAAAAAATAATTTAAAAATTCTATGGGCATTTTTATCTTACTTCTGTACACACAACATTGACCTGTAAACCAAGAAGAAATAAAAGGATTGAAAAAATTACTCTGGAGATTAATTTTGTGATGACTATACAGACCATTCTAGGAACCACATGTAAAACGTTCCAGTTTTCTGTTTACTTATTATTTTAAAATGTTATCTTTAAGTTTGTTCAGTGGAAAACTTTTCTTCATGAAATACTTCAACACCATGTCTTAGCTTTCCAGTGTATTCTATTCTCTGCCTTATCTTCTCAATGTGGTCTTCGTCGGAATGTCTTTGAGATAATACTTATAACATAGAAGTCTATCCCACGAAAACCATACTCAAGTTTACCATTAAATACTCTTTTAGGAAGTCTTGTATTATTCTTTTTTTTTTTTTTCAAATATTCAATCCAATAAAGATGTGTGTTTGCAATAACAGATTTTATATCATCACATCCAGCAATTGGAGAATATACTGATTGGTTTTTTGATTTTGCCGTTATATTTTTAAAATTTTTCAGAGTAACTTTAAACAAAACTTTACTCATGCCTTTGTGTTGCATTGATAAGGTATTCATGTCTCACTTCCATACAATAAATCATACAAATAACAGGTCTGTAAACGTAATTTAGTAGCTATAAATATTTTCCTGAAATGAAATAACCTATTTTTTAATTTATTAAAAGCAACAACAGAACATTGAAGTCTGTATAGTGTTTCAATATCTAACTCCACCTTTCTACTTATAAAACTGGTAAGATATTTAAAGTGGTTTACATTCACAAGTGGTTAACCATCTAAACTAAATGTTACCTGCTCATCTTATGACGTAAGAGATGCTGAAAGTTATTGTTAACGAATATCATCGTCTAATATTTGATTGACGTCTAGACGTTATTTCAACTTTAACCATTAGAAAGAGAAGACAATTCTAGTATTAAATACCTGGATTTGCAAATATCAAGTGTGGATGATAAATTAGTATATAAAATGGTTATAAAACATATAGATTATAGAGGTTATATTCATTCAATATCTAATGTTCCTTTAGTACTCAAATTAGCTGGTTTTAGAGCTTTTTTAACATGTAATCAACGACTGTGTTCAAATAAAATGTTTAAGAAAGATAATATAAAATGTTATATGCAAGATTTGATACAAGGAGGTTATAATAAACAAATGCTATTATCTATTGTATTGAAACATTATAAACGTTATAATAGTGATCATATAAATAATAAACCATGGATGTCATTAGCTTTTATTCCCAATATTAATAAAAATATAGCAAACGTTTTAAGTCAAGATTTCCGATTAGGATGGAAAACTCCACCTAACCTTAATAGATTAATGAATAATTCTAAGGGAGTAATAAATAAGGAGGATAAAAGCTGTGTTGTATACTCTATTAGATGCCCACAAATAAATTGTAGTGCAATATATGTTGGAGAAACCAAAACAAATATTAAATATCGCCTTCAACAACATAAATATACGTATAATAGAGCAAGAGAAGCTGATACAATTTATTCAGCTTTTTATGTTCATCAAAATAGTACAGGTCATATATGTAGTCCAAAGAGTTTTACAATATTAATGCATGAAACACATGATAAAAAACGCAAGATTAAAGAATCATATCTTATACAAAATTCATCTTGTGCTATGAATGCAAAATTAACCAGCTTTCCGATTAGTTGTTCCTGGCCAATACAGTGTAATGTTGAATTCATCGCCTAGGAGAAAATATAATTTTTTACACTGCCTTGATAAGGACTTGTAAGAGTTGAAAGCGCTTGGCAATAATTACGTAGTTATTATTTTATATTAAAGAAACTATGTTTTAACAATTGACGAATTGTTATATTTATAGTTATATATTAACAGAAGAATTATTTATTCAATTCTATATATATATTCTTTATTTTCACTTGCGCATTATATTTCAAATCTGTATATATATCTTTTATATTCAGGGTATTGTTTTTTCATCACTCTGTCTGGATCGAAACATTGAAGAAATGTTTCATTTATGGACGTCTATATTCAACAGGTAACGTAATTATCGTTTTTCACTTGCATATCATGTAACATTTATTTTTAAATTTCAATCAAGATTTTTTTTTAGTTGATTAACAAATAATAAAGTTTTCAACAAAGAATATTGTATTTAAATGAGTTTGTATAATATATTTTTACTTCAAATAGTCTGTACAATAGAACCACCGTATCCAGTATATTAGTGGATAGTGATTCACGCTTTGTTTACAATATATTGTTTACTATATATGCAGAACTTTTCAACATACACATAAGATTGAAGTGAAATTGGATAGCAAACAGATCTGATAGCAATAAATCTACAAAGTCTTTAAGCTCTTTTTCAAAAATGAGAGAATCGGGGCTAATAGAGCGATTCTTGCATGGTAAAAAAAAAGTCAAACATTTTTAGGATTTTGATATATGTAAAAATAAACAGGAAATCCGTCTATGCACCAAAAGATTTGTAAGTAGTCCAAATAGCAATTATAGTTATGTATGGTGTTTAAGATTACTTGTAGATGTTTCAACAATGTAACAGTTATTTTGATCTGAGCAACAGCTACTGGTTTAAAGAAGAGCTGCGAGAAGGACTTCATAATGTAAACTTCAAATTTAGCAATTAAAAAAGAGAAAACTAAATGAATCTTAATACAATTCTATAAGTGAGTAGAGTCTTCTAAGTATTAAATAAAATGTCACTTCTTTATTTAAACATTTGAACCTACTGTGGATTTTGGTGGCTTCTCTGATAAATCTATTTTCTAGTTTATTTATTGATATGAATTCTTTCATGTGTGAAAAATGTTATATTGTTATTTGGAGGAGGGCAGTTCATTTTGCAAGGACAAATGAAACCATACGTATGATGGACAATTCCAGTTGTACTATAATGGGAAACATGAAAGCCAACATTGCTTTCCACTGTATTATTTAATTTTAAAACTAAAATTCTTTTTTCAATGTAATTAGATTTATTAAAGAAGCCGTAAAAAGACAACTGTTCAAATGAAAAAAAAGGTTGTCAAGCATTGGTGGTCGAGAAGTCAGCGACAGCTGCTTTACAAACAGTTGTCCCGGGTTAGCGGATTCATTTCCCAGCTGATGCTATGACCCATGAGGGAAAAAAAAAAAGGTTTCATTTTGAAGAGACCTAATGTTTGGAAGTCCTGTTCGCTCATGCAATTAAGTCATGATTTATGCCAATATTTTTTTTAAAAAAAATACTTTATTTTTGTTTTTATTAATTGCTTGGAAATTCAACAGTTTTATCCTCTTTACAATCCCTTGTAAATACATATAGCTATTCTAATACTAGAAAGAACGACTTAAAAAAAGAAGAATCAACAAAAAAGGGAACAAAAATTCAAATTGTTATGTAGTTGTTGCAGTTATGCAAAAAGACGACTTGGTACTTATCTATTATTATATATATATGCAGATAAACTATAAGTTACATTGTTTTAGAAGGAGGAAGAACTATTTATATTTAGATTAATCATAATCCCTGAATTAAGTGATTTATTATATCTAAGATAAGCAAAAATCCTTAATTATAGGATTAACTGATGAGAATGGAAATGATCTTGCTTATGGAAATTTATTAATTAAAACGTAATCCATCGACTTCAGAAAACAATAGCAATGGTCACTATAAAAACTGAAGCAGTGGACTATTCAAGGCTGAATTGGAATTGTCGTTCATGTGCATACAATTCAATCGCTGAAGCAGAACTGCAGAATATCGGAAGAGTCAAGACAGAAGGCACATTTTCCTAATGTGGTCACCATTGCAGGTATTAAAGTGAGCCTAATGTTATATTGGTCAATCCAACATTATTATTATTTGATAAATCTGAACATCGTGTTGGTCTGTAAGTAATTCAGATTGTGGAAGAATTATTCTGAAATCAGATTTGTTAATTTTAAGATTATTCATTATGTTGAATGGACAAAAAACTCTTATGTATATTACAAATTTTCTAACTCGTTGAGTTTGTAAATACAGTAAACAGTCCCTTGTTGCTCGTTTCCAGTGGGATATTCCATTATTTACTCATATGTTGTCGCTTAGAGTGACATCTATTAGGGTTAAACAAAAGACGTATACATATTACCTATAATTGAATACAGAATTTATCCATTCTACAAAATTACATTCATATTTCTTCTTTGGAATCCAACCACTACTGACTTCGAGAGAATAACTGATGTTGTTAAAACTTTGACAAGCAATCATGGATATCGTGCATAGACATAAGGTCATAACCATCTATCTATTGGTCTTTCCCTATATGAATGGTCTTCTTCCTATTTTTACCCATGGAAAAATCACTTTTATGTATGCTCTGATGAGATCTTTAAAATGCATCTTTGGAAATGGTAATAATTTTTTATGTAACTACGGGTCTTTTTTTTCTTCATATAATTGTATTATCTTCATTTTGGTTTAGAACTGTATGTGTGATTAAAAAGAAATTTGTATATTACTATTTCTTTATTATATTATTATGTTGTATTTCTTAATTTTGTTCAATTTGATAAGATTTTTAATTTTCTTGCGAGCTATCTATTTATATACAATCTATATAACAATGTGAAACTTATACGTTTAATATCTGTATGAGCTTTATAGATGGCACTTAAGTATTTATTTTGCATATACTACTTTATATAAAAATTGATAAGAAAACTTCTTAAGAATCATAGAGTATAATAAAAATACTTTCTATTTACAGTGCCAAATGGTTAGATTTTGACAGATTAGCCACGTTAATAAAAATGTCCGCTTCAGATTTATCTAATAGTATTACTTTTCAAGGGCATTCTTTTGCCATGACCCATGCAGCCAGTTCGCTCAATCCCAGTTGTCAGCTTAAAGAGCAGTTTGAAGGAATGTCACAGGTTTGTCTGTTCTATTTCAAGTTAATAACCAATATCACTGATTTATGTTATAACTACAGTTCATAATAAGATTGTAAAACTTGTTAGATTTATTCTTGTGATTCTACTTGTAAGAAAACATGAATGATGTATACTCTGTTATTGTAATGATTTTAATAAGTACATAAATAATTTTAGGATTTATCAGAGTTTTAATGCCGAGAATATAAACCTATTCATAGAACAAACAAGTCCGAGTACATTATGGAAACATTTCGCTAATTAGATTCCTAAAGAATCATTTAAATGAACTTGTAAATAATGCTGCTTTTTGTTGTATCAATTCCAGTCTATTTTGTCGGATATAACTAAAGGTGGAAATTATTTACAAGTTTATTTAAAAGGTTTTTTAGGAATCTAGCTTGCGGATTATTTCAGTAACATACTTAGATTTGTTTCCTCTGTGAATTAATTTTTAATCGAATATAAATTCATGTAAGCATTCATTTTTTTAGGTCAATTTAATGAAAGAAATTGCAAATATGACCGATTTGACTCTCATAATGCAACAGTTAAAAGGTATTGGAGAAAATTTACTTAATAGAAAACATCTACGGTAATTTTTCCTTTTAAATTGAACTGTAATAATTACTTATAGAATAATGATTTCTGAATCCTTTTACTGAAAAATATGACTATAAATATTACAATTTTTTTCTTTTACATTTTTAGTTCAGCAATTAATTTAAGCCCCCAAATCGTTGATTCTGCTATGCCCTCGATAGAAAAATTCTTAAAAAATCTTAAAGGTCTTGCTCAAGAAACTAGGATACCAACTCTGGTTAGTTCTCTACATAAGAATAATATTTGCGATTGTTATATTTATTTTATTTATATATATAGGGTCTAGAGCAGTGGTCTTCAACCCTTGGTCCGCGGACCGGTGCTGGGCCACAGAAGTTTTCTGCCTGTCTGCGCTAGACTGGCAGGAAAGTTTGTAATAACTTTTAATTAATATAAACAATTTTTATTTATTTATTCATCTCATTTTTATCCAATTAAAAAAAAAGAAGCAGAACGAAAACAAAATCTAATCAATCATACATAAATTAATTTGTTTTTCTAGTTATGACAAATGTTTGGGGGGGGGGGGGCTAGAATTAAATTTTTTTATTTTTCTAAAAAAAATTCAAAATTTAAAAAAAAAACGTTTTTTATTATACAAATTCCATATATATATAACTTCAGCTTGTATATTTAACATTAAATACAGATATTACATTTATCATAATCATTGTCATGTAATTACACTAACTGTGATGTTTCCCAACATTCCGGTGAATAACATTTTATTCTTGCATGTTTTAACAATGACATAATAAATGTAGCAATGCAGGCATATTAATGAGAATGATTGTTATTGTACTGTTTTCTGTAACAGTATGACTGCACAACTCAAGAAAGAGTGTTCAACATGTGAAGGTAAGCAACACCATTACTATACACAGTAACTAGTGTGTTGTTTTGGTCAGTTATAACAATTATGCTCATCTAAGACCAAGCAGTTTACATCTTTAAGAAAATTTATTTGTAGACTTCTGCTGGTCCGCGAAATCTTATCTTTATTTTTGCCGGTTCGTAGGTGTGAAAAGATTGAAGACCACTGGTCTAGCGTATGGTCTTTAACCCTATTATTGAATTTTGGGAATATATGGTAGAAATGATTAGGAATGTACACTTGGGTCTCGTTTTATGCGGTAGATAGGTTCCTCAGAAAATGCGCAAAAATAAACGTAACTTACCTTGAAAAATGGGGGATAGGTTCCCGTAATTTTCAGAAATTGGCATAAAAGCAAAGCAACAAGGAAAAATTACTTTAAAATTTACATTACAAAAATAAGGAAATAAAGTATGACTAATAAAAAATTTCAAATATATAAAAAAAATTAATATAAAACAAACTTTTTTACTTTTTTTATTAACTATAGTATTTAATTTTACATTTTTTTATACATATAATCATTACCGCTATTTTACAATATGGGTTCGTTTGTGAACTAGTAAGAAATCACATTCGTGACGTTTGTACAACTAGCACCACTTCCAGTCTTGTGCTGTTTCTATATTAAAAAAATGAAATCGCAATCAAAACAAAAAGATTAGACATTATCATTAGAAAGATTATTTTCAGTTTATAAAATCAATAAAATCTTCGTTATTATTTATTTTAAAAATCTAAAAAAATATTTATTCCTGTTAATATCTAACAAAATACGGTTTAAAAGTTTAAAACTTTTGTACTTATTGCGATATTTTTATACGTATGTATAAATCTATTATTATTATTTACTCATTAATATAAGTAGGTTATTTACATAGAAGGTAAGATACTTAATACAGCTTCAGGCCATATTCACATTAGCTGCTAATATAACGTTATATTTTTGAAAGAAAAAAAAAGTATTTCAAGTGAAAATAAGTTATTAATAATTTAAATTTCTTGATATTTAATAAATATAGTGAAATATGAAAGATATTAAGAAAAAACATGAATCGCATAACTTCAAAATCGCATTAAAATAATCTGCATAAAACGAGACCCAAGTGTATGTAGGATGAAATCTACTATTCAAATAATAAGAACAGAGACTAAAAATGTAAGCTCAATTTGGTATTGATTTTAAAGTTAAAGCACAATTAAAGTAGATCTATTGAAAATATTTATATATGTGTTTTTTTTATGTATAAAATATGAGTATTAATTTTAAACATTTTTGGTTTATATAAATATTAAATCATCTATGTTCTTTATTACTGTTACTGTTTACAATGCTTTTTTACAATCCACTATTGACAATTTCGATTGTCTCAGCAAATCTTCAGAACTTCTACTTATATTTCTAAACCTTAACTGCAATCGAAATTGTCAATAGTGGATTCTAAAAAAGCATTGTAAACAATAATAAAGAACATAAATAATTTAATATTATATGGATTTGGCAATGCAATAAGAAAGATATGGTTTATATAAAGTAAATAGAAAAGTATATTTGATTAAATTTACAAAACTAATTACTATAATAACGTAGCTTAAACGACGGCACATGCGCTTTACAGATGGAATGATATTTATAATGAATACTATCCTTTCCAAACACAATATAAAGTCGTTTTAAAAGATAGAATGAATCCACTCTATCCTTTATCACCCAAGCTATATGTATGGACCAATCTGAAGCATTTGGAATTGAGAGCGTGAAGATTTTAATTATCACTTTAAATTACTTATTGTATGATTTTAGTTAATGACGCTTGTGAAATTTTTACAATTTACGATATGTCATTATTAGATGAAAACTTAAACATATATAAATATTGTTATTTATGTAGCCCAATGTTTTTTATAAATTATAATAACGTAGCTTAAACCATGGCACATGCGCTTCACAGATGGAACAATATTTATAATGAATATTCTCCTTTCCAAACACAAGATAAAGTCTTTTTAAAAGATAGAATGAATCCATTCTATCCTTTATAACCCAAGCTATATGTATGGGCCAATTTGAAGCATTTATTATAATTTATAAAAAACATTGCGCTATATAAATAACTATATTTAAAACTAATTACTGTAATAATAATATTAGTTAACCAAACAATGTTATGAAAAAATATGCATATTTACATTTTTATTATTCATGAAGGTAGTTGTAAACTATTCACTGTACAGCCTGTGGTGGCGCTGTTGCTGTGTAAAAACACAGTATAATACCGCTTTCACGGCCCAACCTTACGGCTAATACACGACTAGCGATCGATATTAGCCGCTTAAGAGACAATAGATGTAGTGATTAGAATCCACGGCCAATTCTTCCGCGGTCACTAACCTTATGTCTAAACTAACAACACTATACGATCGTATAGTTTGCCGCTTATTTCATCGCGGCGTGAATTCCTATGCATAGTGATCCAATTTGTATTCTCGCTCGAATTGAATCTGAGAGTGTGTGCAGTGGAATGTTTTGCAACTGTTTATTGATGTTGATGATTTTCTGTATTTCCCAACTGAGATCTTTTTGCGTACTAGTAATTATCAGCATATTCTTGAGATTTGTCCAAGCTTGTTTTTTGGTTGGGCTTCTTGTTCTTTGCAATCCAAAAAAGATGTCAACGTCTCTGTCAGACAATTGTAGTTGTTGGCAAAAAAGTACCGTTTCTGTCGCAACTCGGACGAGACTAACAAAAGAATACCAAAATGGCTACCACGTTCTTGCAATTGGGGGATGTCCCAAAGCGAGAAAGGGATGCAGTTGATTTGGTTTAGTTCAGACATGGTGAATAAATTTATTTGATTGAAAAGAATGTTTTTTGTTTGTGATTATTTGGATCTGTAAGTCAATTAATTCACACCCTGAATGTCAGTGTTAAAAGGATAGGGCTTTACAGCCGAGTGTGGTGGAGTCGGTTTGACAGCTTCGAATTCTTCTCAAATCAATCAACAACTTTACGCTTTTTTCGGTCGGAAGAGAATCGACTCTCTTGATCGATATCTTAGTCAAAATACCAAAAAAGGTTTTTTTCTTTTCGTTTATAAGCAAATACACATCTGAGGTGGAGTTTGTTTGACAGCTTGGATTACATTTTTTTCTAAATCAATCAACAGCAACCCGCATTTTGAAAAATTTCAAAAAGAAAGTGTCGATTCTAAATTAAATAAAAAAAAAAAAGAAGACGTCTATTAAAAAAAAAAAAAAGTATATTAAAAACCAAAAAAAAATAAAAGAAAGTTGTATGTAAAAATGTGTGTATATTTGAGATTCAAAAAAATTACAAGTGTCCCTTATACTTTGAAATCAATCCGAATCAAAAAAAAAAGATGTCTGTAAAAAAACCAGTATATTTAGAATCAAAATCCCAAAAAAAAAAAAAGTACGTATGTCAAAATTGTGTACTTTTGAGATCCAAAAAAAAAAGTAAAAGTGTCCATTATAGTTTTAAATTGATCAAATGAAAAAAAAAGGTGACAAATAATTATGTCAACCCAAAAAAAAATCAATAATATATTAAAAAGAAAAAATAGCCGTATGTCAAAATACGATATATTAGAGGCCAAAAAAAAATCTAGAGACCCGGTAATGTTATATCGCTATGTTTAATGAAAAAAAAAAGTGACAAATAATTATGTCAACCCAAAAAAAAAAATCAACAATATATTAAAAAGAAAAAATAGCCGTATGTCAAAATACGATATATTAGAGGCCAAAAAAAAATCTAGAGACCCGGTAATGTTATATCGCTATGTTTTTAACTAGCAACAGCGCCACCACAGGCTGTACAGTGAATAGTTTACAACTACCTTCATGAATTCTCACAGTCCTGATCCATTATTATAAAATTCCGTTAGGAAATTTTCTGGATTTAATAGAATTAGAAAAAGTTTAAAGATTTTAATTTTAGTCAACAGTTTGCTATTGAATTATGTTGCATGAGATAAATTTGTAACAGTTTTTTTTTTTTTTTAAGAATTCTAAGTCCAAAATTATTTTATTAATTTTTATCAGTGAATAATACCACAAACTTTTTAAATTTCTGACTGAAATTAATAAAAAGTGAAGAGAGAAATATTGTCATTGTGTCATAAGAACAGTATTTAGCGATCTTAATAAGCGTAGATCTTTGAACGAATAAGAAAAACCTTGATCAAAGTGTTGCAGAAATTTTAAACAAAATCATATTTTCCCATTAAAAAATAATAATATTTTTTTTTTTTGTAGACTTTATTAAATCCCAAAATACTATTCAATAATTGTTAGTCTACATTTTGCTTTAATTACGATTAATGATTTTTAATTCTACCTCTCTCACAATTGGCTGTAATTAATTTAGAAAAGAAAGAATATCTCATCATAGGTAATTATTCAAATATCTTTTGACATTTTAAACATCTGATCATCCCAATATGAGTTTTGTCGCTAGGAAATTATTTATTAAAAATAATTTTAAAATAAAATTAATCTTGTATAAATAAATATGTGATAAAATGCAGTTCATTTTTAATATTCAACTTTACATTTTTAATTTGTATTTTATATATATATATTTAATTTTGCAGAAGGAAATTAACCTCCCAACATGTGCTGTTTTCTGTAACTATTATAAATCTTCGCGCACTCATCCTTCATAGTGGTGATTACTTATTAAATTATTCCTACAATAGTCACCGTTTGCATTTTTTTGTATTAAATATTGGTGACATCTTAAGGGTATTATTTTGATTAGGCACAATATATATCAGTGTGGTAAAATGGTTTATTAGTTGAAATAATTTTTGGCTGCATTCCTAGCTAAAAATTTCTAGAAAAAAAACTGGGTATGTGAATATTTGTATACTTATAACAATATTTCTTAAAAACTGTGCCAAGAAATTGCAAAAAATTATCATAAAATGAAACAATTGTTTTAAAGCAGCATATTAGCTGGGAAACACTGTTCAAAGAAATTGTAGAAAATGTAACATCCATAATTTATAATGCAGACCAAGTTTTATATCTTGCATTTTTAAGCGACTTACCTCAGCACATTCGTTTACACCCTCGTTGTTCATTGCTGGTAACAAAATATGTTTTTGCAATTTGTATATATACATTTGGTTTATTGTGTTAAGTATAAATGTTATAAATTCAATACTCTTAATCTCAAATGTCTTGGGTTTTAAATAAGCTAATAAATAATTTTAATAATTATTATTTTCAATTTTTATTACATTTTTTGATCATCAGATAAAACCCATTATGTTACATTTAATTATATACCGCTATATTAGCACCCAATGGATAAATTTCTTATACAAAAACATGATTCTGTGACAAGTATTTAGATCTTATATTACTGAAATCTGTAAAAGTCACTGTTTTTAAAATTAATTTAAGTAAGTTACTACTGTATAGATAAAAATATTTGGTTCTCATCTGATCCTTCCTGTCAGCCGCGGGTGGCGCGATTTCTAATCAAAAACACATTAATATAACATTCCCGGGCCAGCGATTCTTTATTAATATTGACTTTTTTTTTTTTGTTTGTTTACAAAGTTTACTTTCTTCCGTTTCTGAATTATTTTTCCGAAATAATATTTTTGACGATGGTATAATAATAGTTTTTTTTTTTTTTTTAATTTCTATTGACAAGAGGGTCTTTTTTGGTGTGTGTTCAAATAGTAATTTGTGTTTTTTTTTTTTTAAATAGTATTACTGTTTTTGTAAAATTGGATTGCCAAAATTTAAGAGAGAACCGGTTTTTTTTTGGATGGATCTTTAAATAATAATTGACGTTACTTTGATAGGTTTCCATTTGATTGCCGACAACAATTAGTGGGAGGGGTGTTTTTGTGTACGATTAAAGAATAATTGTACGTTACTTTTATTTTTTACATTTGATTGCCGACAACAATTATTGGGAGAAAGGGTTTCGCGTTTTATTTTTTGTTTGTGTGTATGTTTAAATAAAAAATTTAAGTGACTTTTATCGGTTACCATTTGATTGATAACCGATTTGACTTTCTTTTTTTTTTTTCATTTATAAATTATTTAGGTTTTCCCAAATAATATTCGCTTTGACAATGGGACAATAATAGTTGTTGTTCCTTTAATTTTGATTGACAAGAGCGGGTCTTTTTCGGTGTATGTTCAAATAGTAATTTGGGTTATGTTTAACTAATAATTTACGGTCTTACTTTGATTGGTTTACATTTGATTGCCGACAATTAGTGGGAGGGTTTTTTTCTGTATGATTAAAGAATAATTAATGGCGTTCCTTTGATTTGACCGTCTGATTGCCGACGACAACAATTATTGAGAGAAGAAGGGTTTTTTGGTCTATGTTTAAATAAAAAATTTAGTTACTTCTTTTATTTGACATTTGATTGCCGACGACAACAATTATTGGGAGAAGAAGGGATGTACGTTTAAAATAAAAATTGAAGTTACTTCTTTTATTTTTGACATTTGACGAAGGCCATTTGGAATCCCTCAAACAAGCTTGCCTTTACGAAGTGAACATTTCCGTCGGCCACAACGAGACTTACAAATGAAAGTCGAAAGATGTTTTTGGACCTGAAATCTGCATATATTTGCCACACAATCCTTTCAGCAACAGGATTTTTTTTTTTTTTTCTGCTGTAGAAATATTCCAGCGCCGGCTTCCGTGTCTATCAATTCCCATCTTTTCAAGTTTTTCTGTTGTTGTTTGAATTAGCCATCTTCTTGGTCTCTGAAAATTTCTCACTGAAACATGACTCAAAGCGTGATCGTTTAAAAATTTTATGCTATCCAACCCTAATCGAGAATTTAGGAGGCTTATAGCTTTACGAGGAACAATCACGACACTGTTTAAATTGTTAAAAGGTAACAGTACATCAATTCGTCTTAAAAAAAAAAAGGCCCCAATGAAAATTTAAATATTTTTGACACGATCAAATTAACACACCCTCGTACGATATTGTTACATCAAATACATAACACAGCATTACGATATAGTGCGTGACACAACTACGGCATTTTCCTCTGCTTTTAGCATCGGAAAAACACTCTTTCTAGATTTTCTCGTAGAAAGAAAGACTTAACTCCGAGTTAACACTCTACCTTTTAGCGTAGAAACAAGACTTAACTCTGAGTTAACAATCTTTCTAGGATTTATTTTAGAAAGAATGCTTAAAGTCTTGGGTGCGGCTGCGGAAACGGCATATTTCTAGAAATTTAGCTAGAAATCGCGCCACCCGCGGCTGACATGAAGGATCAGATGAGAACCAAATATTTAATGAAAGATGCATTTGAGCATATTTTTGTTATTAGTTTTGTGACTGAGTTATTTCGTATATTTATTCTTTTTGGTTTTGCAAAAAAAAAAAAAATTTAAGATGAAAGTTATTAACTTATAGAATTGAAAATCATAGCATAATTTCACTCCAATAATCCCAACTTAAGATTTATACACTACTGTCATAGTTAGATATCTGAATTAAGTATATAAAATTATTTCTTAATGGAAATATTTTTATTTAATTACAGATAATTCTTTATAAAATTCCAAAGTTGTAAAGTAAAATAAATATGAAAATTCAACTGCGAACTTGAACCAAAGAACTTGTGTTAAATTTATTAATGATGATTTTCATTATTAAAAGGCCTAATCTACAAAATCTTTTTCTTATTCCTTGAAAACAACGTTTTTATATTTTTTATTCACTTTCAGTTTCGACTGTTTTACCAACTTCACCAAGTTTGTTTACTTAATTTGCTTGAATAAAAAATTAAGCGAACTACTCTGAACATACATGTAGATCGTTGAAACTGTAAGTGAATAAAGAACCATAAAAGCATTGCATTGAAGTGTATAAACGGGATTATTTTAGAGATTATCATCATCATCATTATTAGTTAATTAAAATTTGTTTAAAGAATGAGAATATTTATCCTTCTAACCAATAAATGTAATTTAATAAATTTTCAGTATCCAGATTTTCAGCCAACTAATCAAAAGATTCACTTTAGTTTACCGCTGTCGGTAAATTTTGTCAGCAAATGTCTTTTAACTTCTACTCCATTCCTGAGTGAAGATTATGCCAGGTATGTATTGTACATAATATATATGTATTTATTTCTTAAATTATTAAAATAATAAATAATGCTTGAAGTAGCATTTCCATTGATAGTTATTTTAGTAGCGGAATACACTTTTATTTCATCATTACCTGTATATGTAATGGTAATTGCTAACAATGGAAATTGATCAATACAAAAAAAAATATTTGCAAACTAAATTTAGCCTAAGAGAATTATAAATATTTAACAGGCGACCATGTACATGATGGAGTGACTATACAATTTTTATTTTTAATTAACTAATTTATAATAGTTATAACAGGACTAGACACACATAAAAAGGCAACTGGCCATGTTTTCTGATCATTATCCTCTCCATATTAATAATAGTATTAAATAACAATATAAAATAATTATTTAGAATTTGAATGAGAAATAAACATTCAACAAAAATACTAATAATAACAATTTTGATTAACGAATGAAATAAGAATAATATAAATTGTATTTACATCTAAATATTTATATGGAAAACGCTTACGATAGAAAAATCTTTATTCATACAATTCATAAAAAAAAAAGAGTTTATAATAAATTTATTCAGTTATCTATCTATGTGTCAATGAGCTCACATTTTCATTAGCTTTTGAATGTAGGTATATGGTCGTCAGAATCATTATTTTAAATGTCTGCAAACAATTTTTAATATTTTAACTTCTCATGGTTTGTTTCGATGGTAGTGTATTCTCATGAAGTTTTCCCTATTATTGAGAGTATTAAATTTGCACAGATTTATACACCCAGTCATAGAAAAATATTTCAATTTGACAACTAATTAGATGGCAAGTTTCCTTATCAAGTATCACACTTTTTCAGCATCTGAGAGTAATTAACAGACCTGCAGTTCATTTCTAAGGCATTCTTTTGTTTACAATTCCTTAATAAGCTACACTACTGGAAATGTCATGGTGAGGCACTGAAGTTTTATCTCTGAATTTATATTATATCAACTTAAACAATCGTTAAAATGTTCTTGACTTCCATCTTATAAGTAACAACGAAGAAGTAACAATTCCCTCTCTTTTGTTTAAAGCAGATGATACGAGTTTTCTTTTTCATTTCCAATTGTTTTCTCTAATATTATCATATCATTGCTATGAAATGAAGACTTTTTCAAAATTCATAAGAAAGTCAAAAATTGTCAAACTATTATTGAATGAATTGATTTTGTCTCTGAAGCATAATCTCCATTGTCAAAAAACTCTTTAGAATTATTAAATTCTTATAAAATTCACATAATATAAGTTTGCATTTGTTTAATGTTACTCAAAACACAATCTTCTAGAATAAATAAAATGTTTAGAGATTTCATATCATTAAAGATCTAAAATGTTTTGAGTATATAAATAGATAAATTAATTATCAAGAAACAATTTGGCTCGTATTTAATTATGTCATATAGAATGCCATTGTTATAGAATCTTCAAAATTAGAACCTCTCGATAGGTTTTTCAATGTACGTGTGTGCTATAATTATAAATAAACTACATCCGAGACTAAGTTCTGTTAAAATAATAAACCCTCTACTAATTCTATTTTCATGTAAATGTTTTAATATATTTCATTTGTAATATCTTGTATAAATGCAATGTATCCACTCTACTTTGAACACTTTTTAGCAAAAACCTTTTATTCTAGATACATGCATACACAATCTTACATTTCGACTGTCCTGCGGTCTTCTTCAGAGTTATGATAAAGATTGTATATGCATATATGTACAATAAAAGATTTTTGCTAAAAAATGTTCACAGTAGAGTGGATAAATTGCATTTATACAAGATATAGCAAAATAAAGAAAATGATGAATTTGGTAATATTTCTGGATAATAAATTAATTCAGAAAGTCAAAACATAATTTACAAATTTTATTCAAATGGTTTGTATGAACATTAAGTAAATAGCTAGAAACAAGTCTCATATATACTTCTTTTTTTCTAATTTATCAATAATCCTAAATTATTAAAAATAAAAAAAAATAGCATAAATAATAAAATTACATTTTTTTTCCCAAACAATTATGTGACAATAATAAAAGACAGAAGAGATATAAATTATTTTTAAAGTATTGATCCAAAATAAAAATTAAGGTGCTGAATTTAGAATTCTTGAGCAGATTAAATCTTAAAGAGATATTCATTTGTCTTATGCTCCATACAACTTTGCAAAATATCATTAATAATTCCTCAATCTTTAAGTTGTGCTAATTCCATTTGATTAGCTGTTTGTAATTTTCTCAATAAATAATCTCATTACTTTTTATTTTCAACCCTCATACATTACTATTTTATAAAGTTTCTCCAAGTACAGTTAAATGATGTCATATATTACCTGTGAAAAACTTCTATCCACAAGCTAGAAGGAAGATAACATAATTTCTCCCACCTCTGCATTGGGTTTTTCATGACCATAAATCCCTCAATAAAAAATTTGCTTGACTGGGACAATTTCTTTAATCGCTTGCATCACTCTATTAGACATGATTTTATTTTTTTTAAAAAAAAATATTGGTATAACTAATGGCGCCTGTGTTAAATGTTCTTAATTTTTTTTTGCTCGATAGATAATACTTTGAAGCTTGTTCCATAGAAATTTCTTCAATACATTTATGATTATAATTATAAAAATAAATTGTGTAAATTTTTGCATTATTTATTTTATTAAATGCTTTTATTTAAGTTAGAATTGCTGTTTGTTTGTTTGGATAAAGTTTTTAAATTATTTATTTTATATCTAATAGAATTTGCTGAAATTTTGTACATTTGTTATAAATCACTGACAATTCAATATGACATTAAAATATATTAGTTAGGTTCCCCAAGTATCTTTACTGTAGAAGAGATGGTGGATCATATTTCAAATATATTGACATTAAATTTCAAATACGTTGATAGCAGTTCAATAAATTTTCATTCAGTAACGTGTGTAAGAGGGTATATATATATATGTATTTTAAAAAAAACCTACACTAAAAAATATTTTTAGCAATCTTTTAAAAATGAAATAAAAACAAATCTTTATTTTTCTTGATTGTAAAAGTTTCCTTTTTTTAAAAAAGTGTATATTTTTTTCTTTTCATTCTAAACATTGACTTTTTTAAAACCTTTCCAAATAAACAAAACTATATTGTAAATGATTTTTAATATGAGTGAGTTTATTTACAATATTAAGCTGACATTTGGAATAATTGCAAAAAATATTCGCTTGCTAAAAACTTAAAAATAATATATATAAAAAATATTTATAATAAACGCTTTTATTTACTGTTGACTAAAAAGCCTGGAAATAATTGTTTCTTCAACTACAATTGAGGTTTTTATATTTAATTTGAAATAAAAGCACGGAGTATCCAGAAATGGGGTTGAAGTAATTAATTTCTGGACTCCCCTCCCCAAACTTTTATTTCCCAAGTTAAATATAAAATTTTATTAGTGGTTGAAGAACAATTATTTTCAGGCTTTTTAGTCGAAGGTAAATAAAAGCATTTATTATAAATATTTTTTGTATATATTATAAAAACTATTTTATTATATCTCAAATTTGAATAACTTTTACAAAAAAACTTGTTGAAATTTTTTGTGCTTATTACTATTTTCACTTTTTTTACCATTGTTATTAACTTTTTTCTAATTAATCTCGGAAACATGAGAAACTTCAATCAGCAGCAACTTTAGTTATATTAAGAATTGCACTATTTTAAAAAATAAAGAGAACATTATCACTGAATTATAAAATCAACAAAACACATGATCCTAGATAACATAGTATTAGCAAATTCTCCAGTTTATGGCATCTAGTGTAAGTTTGAGTAATGAGTAGTAGGTGCTAGATGATAGTGTGTAATACATCTGGTACAGCAGATCTACTTCCAAGATTCCAAACTAATGAAAGCTGTAATCTATAAACGAGTCTGGAAATATGGATGAGACACCATATTGAAGAAGGGCTTATTAAGCATTACCCTGCAGTAACTATTGGCTAGACGAGCTTTCACTAGGTGGCAGAACTGGAATGAAAGCAAAAGGATTTGTTGTTGAGTTATGCCTAATTGTAGAAGATAATGTAATTTTAATTTCTAAACATGCTATATTTCACTAAATTGTATGGTTCATTTACAATTTTTAAATGAAGAGGTGAGTCTGGTTTATTTTTTATCTGTAATATTTGGAATGTCCTTAAAACAGCTTTTTTTTTTTTTAATAACAGCGTTTTCATGAAAAGGTAATTGGTTTTCTCTACAAGCTGTTTGCAGCACCATCTTTGAATCTATGCATGTTTTACATAGTAATGTAGTTTAGCTATTCACCACAAAAATTCTAAGGCGCTAGTGTGCCTGGATTATGAATTATATCATGAAATGTAACAGTATGCCTCACATCTTAACTCATGATGGAATTATGCGCTTACATTCAATTTTGTTTTTAAATTGGGCAAAACTGCTGCCAACATGTTTGAAATAATTCAAACTGTGTATGGGGTAAAGTCATGTTTTCAAATGGTTTGCAAGGTTCTATGATCACATGATCAACAAGAGCTCACATAATCTTATCTTACACGTACTGTTGTTGATTAGCAATATCTATTGCATCTATTGATTACTAAAGCTTTCACTAGATGGCCTAAGATTAGGGAGAACCAAAAATTTTGTGTTCAGAGGGAGGGAAAGTTCTAAAGATGACTAAACACTGCAACACTTAATGTCGTAATGCATAATCCAGGCATGCTAGCTTCTCGAAAAAATTTTTGATGAAATGACTAAATTGTGTCGCTACTTAACATACGCATTGATTCAGAAATGGCACTGCAGACACCTTAGAGAGAGAAACAGTTATTATTTTGACACACTGTGCATATTTATGAAAATATCATAATTTAATGCATTTTTTAATAGTAAATTTGTAATTTACCAGATTATATTGATTGTATTGGCGTATACACATACCTATTTTAAAATATTTAGGTTAAATGATTTTTATGATGAAGTATTCACACGTATCCATTAATTAGCAAAAAATTGATTTCCACTATTGCTCATTTTTTTAATTCTTTGGGGAATTTTTTTTTAAATTTATTATTAAAACTAAACTATTCGAAAAATAATCATTATACTCTCTTTATACTTTTATAAATAAATGGCAGAGAGTAGAACGAAATGACGCAAATGTGTTTCAAAACAGTTTTCATTTAATGAGCTCTTTAAAAACGCTAATGAAGTTTTATCCAAATTCCAATAAATAATATCCTATGATGAAAGAAATATTTTTCTGAAACAATAATACTTCAAATAGTATACCGTAAATGATCTAGTACTTATATTATGGTTTCAAATAATACAGATTGTCAGCGTGCATTAACTATGTTATCGTAAGTTATTCCGGTATTTACACAGCATGGGATATTATTAGAAAAAGATTGTTCAAGATTAGTTATAATATAAAAGATACTTCATAATGCCAATATCAAGATTAAAAAAAGAGAAGAAATAAGTTTCTTTTGAAAACTTGTTTATTGTGTCCACAGTTTGTGTGGTGCTCAATACACAAATTTCGATAAACTTTCCATTTAGCAAGCATAGTTAATAACAAGAATAATGTTAACTACATTTTAGAAATGTACACCTCAGTTTAAATTTGACCTAATTTTCTCTATCTTTCCCTAAGCTTTTGAATAATTGCAAAGATAAAAACTGCCATATTATCATCAATTAATGATATTTTTGAAAATTCATTTTATTATTCACCTTTTATAAATCCAGTTTCCTTAAACTTTTCAACAAGTCTTCTCTTATTAACTCGGGGTCTGAATGAACCTATTCAATTTTGAAGTGGCTTTTTGACTTCATTTTCCTATGAGCAGAATTATTTGGATTTTTTTTTTTTCTTTCTAAGATACATCAGGATCTGTGAAGGTATATATAATCACTGATGGTGGATCTTTTCTCGTTATCTATATATGGGTGGGTGTGTAACTTATCAAATCATTTTTCATATATTCCTCTGAAGCTTGGTAAATATTTTATTTCCCAGACTAAACTCCCACTACACATGCATCCAAGAATTTAAAGTGCCTGAACATCCACATAGAAATAATAGTTGAACTATTCAAATTATGTCTTAATTACAACACGTTTGATTTTCGAAGATTGAATATTTTAACGATCAGTCATATACATGCACTAAATCTATCAACCCTTTGATATTCATGTCTCATAATAGATGGAGATAAAAGCAATCAGATGGTGTTTATTGCTTGGGAGTTCATAAGACATTTGGGGGCCAGAAGGGTCAGAACTGGAAACGATCTGAGAACCTTATACTCCAGAGTCCAATATACTACCATTGCACCAAACCATGCAAGGCAATAGATGGAGATTATTAATATCCACATTATAATACTTAGTGGAACAGAAATATGATTCTTTAAGGAATATATATATATAATGATTAATTATCAATAAAGCAAGACATACATAACGCGACATTGCTTTTATAAGCTTGTATTTACAAAAATGTAATACAGAGAGTGTACCAATATCTCAAACAAGCTCTTAATTGATAAGTGCAGTAAGAGAAAATATTTAAAATCTTTATCCGAAATACTCCTATTCCCAGACCAATTGGTTTCGAGCTTATGGTTCACCTCAGTTTCTACTTAAGTATTACGTATGAAATAAGTGCTGGGTTTTGAGTTGATATTTTAGATCTAGTGTCTGAATATTCTAGCTCCTCACTGAGGTGAGCCATAAGCTTGAAATCAATTGATCTGGGGATAGGAGTATTTCAGATAGAGATTTTAAATATTTTATCTTACCGCACTTATCAATTAAGAGCTTGTTTGAGGTATTGGTACACTCTCTGTATTACATAATGATTAATGGATATGGTTAATATTTATAACCAATCAAATCTTTCAGATTTGCGATAAACTTCTCTAAAGCTTGTTTAAATGTCGAACTATTTCTCTGTATAAAATTTCTTAAAGTAATCTCTCATTTTACCTCCATTTGTCCAGAAACCCTGGTTCATTGGGTGGAGGTAGAGATTTGCAACACATAAACAACCACACAAAAATGATAAATGTTTTTGCTTATGTCTTAACTACAATCATTTTCATTTTGGAGCTTTTAGAAATTGGTCATATACGTAAGTGTTGTTGTTCACTAGTATTTCCATATGCATATCTCATTTGATTATCATTTTTATATAGAAATTCTTGTGTTTCAGAACCCCTGGGTTTCAGGTAAAGAGCACATGTAATGAGAGGTTAGTTCAGAAAATTCCACATTGAGCAATAATTCAAGATTTATAACACGCTTTGGGGTGCCTGATAATTCTCAAAATTTACATTAATGGTCTTTAACTGGTTTTCAAAAATCATAGCTGACGTTCTAATTATATGTGACTTTGTTAACAGCAGTGCACTGAAAACTAATATTTACCACTATTATAAATTTGTGAAATATTGTTTATTAGAGGAATCATTAACATGTGCTACGTAAGACACCAATAAAGATCTGATATTAACTCATTGTCAGTCATACTACGTTTTCAGTGGGATGACATGAATGCAGATAATAGAGAGATCATAGAAGAAATGACTATAAATGAAAATTCCAATAATTACTAAATAAAGCATTATTAGTCAACTAAACTGGTACCCATTAATCACATATGCGTCATACCCTCTATTTTTTCTTTTAGTTTCCGAATAAAGACTTTTATGTGGGTTGAAAATTGTAACTTATTTCCATTTCATATTTAAGAGAGATATTTATTTGTAATAATGGTTATTGATATTTTATAGTTTATAGGTATAATATTTGTTGCTGCAGTGGATTGATAATGTTTAAAAATGATTACGATCATAAAAGAAAAATGTTACTTTTGTATTTATATATTTCAGCAATGGAGTTGTCACTTATAACGTAACCAATTACATAATTAATACATTATTATTAAGACAGGCAACCAGAGTAATCAATAGATGCCAGAAGACTTGTGCATAAAATCCCTATCTAATGCCTACTCATCCAATATCCCCAGACTAGTTTCTGGCTTGTGGCCTTCATCATTGAGGAGCCTTGGATCTGAGAGAATTGCACCTAGATCTTAGGATCTAATGCAACTCTCCAGCAGCCACCTTTTATCTACTTAACTATAAAACTATGGGAATAAAATTTGAAAACACATTAATATTTTCAGTCTAAGCTCAATAGCTTATATAGTCATATGAGTCTGAACTCAGTTCAGTACCCATACATTTTGGTGTCTTTGGCTCTTTAACAACCATAGCCATCACTATCCTATTAGGCAGGATTGGTTGGCACTGAGTGGCACTACTGTATGGAGAGTTTTGCCTGTTTTAATAACAGTTGTGCTAGCCGAAGAAATGGTGATCATGTGACATTATAGTTATATCCTATAACCTCATTATGATTAATTGCTCTGTGTAGTTTAGCACAGTGGTTAAGTGTCAAACTCTGGAATGTGGGTGCTAGGATTGATTCCAGTACGCGCACCTCCACTGTTCAAACTTATGAATTCTCGAGCAAGTCATTTGACTATTATTTTTACTCTAATTAAGTGTATTTTAGGCGCCTTCTATTAGCTCATTCTTTAACTAAGATATAAGATGTTACTTAAAAACCAAATTCTGATCTATTAACTATTGCAATACAAGGCTCAAAGGATTGTTTTCAGGTTGTGTTTTTTTAACTATTGCATTTAATAATCGTACATGATTCTTTTTTGATATGTCAAAATAAAACAAGTGGAATCTGCTAATATATCTCAGATTTAAGCTTATTATGATTTGTTGCTAGTGGTGTTGGGATTTAATACAATTGATGATGGGGGTTTCCTTTAAACATGTTTCTTGAGACTTGTATTACAAAATTTTAAATCTTAGTTAAATAATTTTCTAATAGAGGGCGTTTAAAATGCACAAATTCAAGTTATGATCTGTATGTATGTTGTCTGCAAAGTAGCCCTGCAAACCTTCATTGACATAAACCAACACTCCTTTTTTCATAGCATAGACCTTTTGAATTATTTATCAACCTATTTAAATTAAGACCCAAATGGAAACATTTACACACATATCTTAAGATTTCGCGAGTATTAATGTATTATAAGAATTGTGGACTTAATTAATGAAGTATTGAATAGCTTCACACTCTTAGATCAAAACACTTCAGCTTCACCTATTTATATATAAAAGTAGGTTGAAGTAAAGAAGGATTCTCTCTTTTCTTCATAGCGTAAGCTTGTGTTTTTAAGACCTATAGAGGTCCCTACCTTCGTATTTTTCAGACGCTTATTTCTAAGGTTACAGCCTTAGTAAATTATTACTTAATATAATAATGGGCGTTTAATAAAATTTATAATTACAACATTAAATAAATGTAAGATATTACTGCATAACTGAAGTAGGACTGGGCTGGACATATTGCTAGAAAAGATGATAATAGATGGACAGCTGAAATCTAAAATTGGATTCTGAGAGATTCTAAAAGACTAGAAATAGATCACAAACAGGGTGGATGAATGAATCGGTGTGATGAGAAGAGAGGCTAGAGATCAAAGAAGTTGGATTAAACTTGGAGAGACCTTCCTGCAAAATGAAGATAAAATTTATTGTGATTTTTGGTTTGGGAATTCATTTTAATATTACATTTCAGTAAATATTTGTATAATAACCTTTTTTTTTGTTTTGATCTTCAATATTTAATTTGATATTTTTCTTTTGTGAATTTTCAATTTATATAAGAAATTTGCTTTATAAATACTTATTTTAATTTTAAACTGAATCTTCAAACTATTATTATGTCTTATGTTCCTTTCATTAGCCAATTTAAGTTGGATGAAGGAATTCAAAGAATAAGTTCAATGCTATGGAAAAACATAAATGGTCTCCATCATTGCATCCTGTGACACCACCCGATAGTTAATTTTGAAATGAAAGCAAATTTACAGGCAAGAATCATTCAACATATATATATCATAACATTTACCAACTTTTTTTGACTCATGAAACAGAACTATGGCCCATTGTCTGCCCACATAAAATCAATATCTTTTTTAAGAAAAGAAATTATAAGATAAATAAAAGATATGAAACAAAGATTTTTTAGAGACTAGTTCTCCTTATCTTACTCTAGTGCTATTTACTGTAGACCTGAATAATCAAGGTACACCAGATGGTAAAGTGTTATCATTCATATGCTTCCAAGAGGAATACTCTTCACCCTACTCCAGAATCATCTACTGCAAGCCTGACTAATCAATAGACACCAAATAGGGTAGTGCTAGAAAATTCCAATCTCCAAACTGATCGGTTTCTGGATTTCGCTATGCAAGTGAGTTAGCCTGGGTTTTAAACCTTAGAGTTTTTTACAATCAGTTTATTAGTTTGCGTGGTATAAAGGAGTTAAACCCAGTTTCTAGATGCGTGAACGCGTTATTTGCAGTGTTGAATTCTAGTCTTCATGAAGACAAAATCCAGAAATTTGTCAATCTGGGGATGGAAATTTTATAGTGCTATATCATCTGGTGCCTAATAGATGGCTCTAGAGAAGAATGAAGATGGCTATTCTTGGATGCCTATGAGACATCATGTGATGTTAGTCACAAAAGTTATCAATTAGAAAACTAGAAATGCTCAGTTGAAGATTGCCTATTAGAATTTCAATTTTATAACAATATCACATTTTCCAGTTTAATTTCATGCATTCCTTAAATTTATTATTTGTGAATTAAAAGCATGCTAGACATACTTTGTGATCAATTTTTCCCATAAAATTTAAAATTTTGTTGCTTGTTTATTACATGTGTTCTTGAAGTGATTTATATTAATTATTGAAATAGATTGATATATTCGCATATTATAGATGGAAACTTAGTGATATTTTTAGTAAAGGGTAGTTTCACCTGACGTGTTCGATCGCCACCAGGCGACACTGCGGTACCATCAACAACCGGTCGGAAGCCTGCAAGTGATAAACTTATAAATTTTCAGCCACTTTTGGATATAAATTTGTCACTTGCAGGCTTCCGACCGGTTGTTGATGGTACCGCAGTGTCGCCGGGTGACGATCGAGCACATTGGGTGAAACAATTGTATTTGATTATTGTAGATTTAAGTGGCCAAAATTAATATATTTTCTACAATAAAAAAAAAAAGCCAAGTTAAACATAGTTCAGTATTTTATGCTTTTATTATTTTTTTTTTCAGTCTGAAGGTTTTGTCTAGACTTATGACAAACAAGTATCTGCATCGAGAAATAAGGTAGCTGCATATAATTCCCATCTAAGTTTCTTGTTTAGATTAGTGAATGCATTGTTACAATTTAAATTTCATTTTAGGGAAAAAGGTGGCGCTTATGGTGGAGGAAGTCGGATAAATTCTAGCGGATTATTCACGTTCTTTTCTTACCGGTGTGTATAACTAAATTAGTATTTATTCAGAAAATTGTTTTACGTTTTAAATTCACTAGAATACGTACTTTAATTCTAACAATGATTCTAAATCTGTAAAATTAGTTCACATTATTTACTTTCTATTGGTTAAAATATAACAAATAATATTACTTCTAGAGTTTATTGATAATAAATTCCATAAATTATGATTTATAATCCTAATGATCACATGGGTAAATGAATACCTGTAGCCAGAAATTTACATTAAATGCTTAATTATATAAAAATAAATAAATAGAATATAATTACTTCCGCAAACAAAATTAGAGATTGTGGAGAGGTAAAGATTAAATTATTCATCCATTCTCCTTCCCATTCTTTATATTTTTGTGTGAAATAAGGAAATATAGTTATATTACAATAATAGAATCCTTATTTTCTCTTTGTTTAGCAGCTGACGAGACTTCATGTAGCTATTGGGGGAGGGGAAATTCAGTTCCTAACTTTAGGTTTTATTTGAATTTACTGAAGAAAAACTGATTTGAGTTTAGAATTGCGATAGAAGGCTGAATGATCTTAAAAAGTAAATACAGGTGCTTCAAAAAGATGGACCTGATTTGAAGTCATTGTATCTCCTCAACCACAAACTGTCTATGAACGAAATTCTCACTGTTTGAAAGGGTATGACATAGAGTTTTCAAATGATTGTTACTACAAACATTTTCTAGTCTCGATCATTTAGAAGGTAGCAATCCTGCTGCAGTTGAGCAAAGCTGATTCATCAGTTATGATGCCACCTCCATTTCAATGGTCTTTTGGTATTAATCTGCCATTGCTAAAAAACATTCATTCATCTTTGGTAATGACATTTTAAACAATGTGAGGGGAAGAGCAAATACAGGCCACGCACTTCAGAGACAAATATTAGAACTCTATAGTTTTCTGCATAGCTCATACAAGTTCACGAGACATAACTCTCATATGACTATCTGGCATGTGTTAAGACAGCATTTAATCATGAGGCCATACCATTTGCAACTGGTACCTGTTTCTCCTGCAGATGACGAAGGATGTGGACTTTAGTGATGCAATGATATAGAACATGGAGGATATCTTTTTAACATGTCAATTTTAATAATAAAGCAACATTTCGTCTAAGTAGTGAAATTAGTTTTCACAATGAGTGCATATGTGATTATGGTAGCAATGACTTCACTAGAAAAAAAACACTTTGAGATGCATTTGGACATCATCTTAATCTTATCCATATAGCAGGTACATAGCACATAGAGCCATGCTGTAAAGTGCTTAATAAACTTTATAATTCATTGAATCATTTGTAAGGTTTTGTGTGATTGTAACGTTATCGACAAACACTGCTTTGAAATTGGGTCAGTCATTTTGAATGAAATAAACCTGATAACTAATATTTGAAAAGTCCTCTTTCTGTGTTGTTATTAGAGCCATTGAGGATGTTGTGTTAGAACACACAATGGTGGCTATGATATTCTTAAGAGTTTTGTAAGCAAAATCGAAAATACTTATTGCTTTATCTCGCCCTCATAAGAAACGTGTGGCATTAGTATGGAATAATCTTATTCTAGTCGATAGAGTATTGAAATTCCTTTTAATTAAAAAATCTATTTAGGTTTGAATCTTTTAATAATGAAGTAATTGCTGAGATATGTCATCTAGTTAGAAACATCTTGCCAATATTTTATTTTCCTTTGAAAATAATGGTATTATGTTAAAATATTTTGCTATAAAGTAATATATGAATTGATTTAATTATATGAATTAAAAGCAGCACAAACTAATATGAATGTAATTTTTAAATTTAATGCATAATTTTATTTTAAAAAAAGTGCTTCCAAGTTAATGGAAGCAAACAATAAAAGATAATATTAAGGCTATTTAGATCACTTCTATTAGAAAATCTCCCGACAGCATAGCAATCAAGATCTCTTCATAGTATTCCTCAAGAACATTCTGTAATTTTCCATCGTTATCTTATATTGTTACTTTTTTAATAAAACTATGTTGTTTATCTTCATTAGTTCATATTGTTGTTTTTTTATAAAGGCAAGCAATAAAATTTAAAACAACTTTCACATTAGTTTTTATATATATATAAAATTACATCTGTAGAGTTTCTTCCAATAGTTTGTATTTTTTGTTTAAATTACCCATTAAATTTTAAAATTACATTTCATTACATCAATAATTTGTTTTGAAAAGTTTAACAATTACCATTTTCAGTACGAACAGTATATAGTTTAAAGGCTCTATCTAGCTATAGTGCGCTTATACAATGAGTACATATTTTCGTCAAAGGCTATGTTGTGTAACAGGTGGTAGGGATAATCATATATTAATGTAATTAACATGAAATGAAGAAATTATAACATTAATCGTAGTATAAATGCTATTATTCTACTCATAAATTTAAAGATGAGAAATACTGCTATTGTAGGCCCAACTTCGACGTTTTAACGAAGATTCAAAATTGTCAATTTAATTTTAAAATATCTCATGTTACTTTCTCATTTGTTATATAGTAATTGTTTTCAACATAATGGTGACGCTGATAACATCTGCATGGATGATTTAGGTTTTAAGTCCACATATAGTGACCTGTTTATTTTGAGGCGTTATTAAGCCCTTTAACAATTTGTTCTATATGAATGATGTTGTTTCAAGCCATCTTCTTCATATATTATATTCTTTTCAATTTTAAGAAAATAGCAGTGCTCATCATAGAAGCCAGCATAATATATCACTGATAAACTTTATAGTGGGGCTGCCACGCCCTCTCCCTCCATGGATGATGTAAATCCACTGAATATAATGAATATTATAAGTCTAGCGATGCATGTGTATTGCTAAAAAGAAATTATGCTTTATATATATAATAAAAATGTTTTAAATGTTTATACGTACATCTATAATTTATTTTAAAATTTAAAAAAAATAATGGAAATACATTATAAAATTTTTCCAAATCAGTTTTCTCAGCAGTATTTATAAAGGAATGTTTATTCAATAGAAAAGGATAAAAAATATTAAGTGTTAAAACACATTTTTTTTCTAAAAGCTGCTTTGTACGAACATTTATGAAAAGTTTTTCAATAGAACGGGCCAAGATAAATTCTTTTAATGCAATTAAATAAAATGAAACTTTAAAAAAGCCAAAAATACTGTAAATAACAGTATATGTAATTAATGTACTACCAAAATTATGTGTCCACTTTTTATATAGGTGCGATTAAAATGCATGATGGGAAAATGCAATGATAAAATATCTAAGTGATAATATAATAAAACTTTCAGAATTTTTTATTATTTTAATTACGGTTACAGGAATCAGTGGATAATTATACCCTTGAGATGGTTTTTCTATATTAACAATCGATTGAAACAGGCAAAACTCACTATACGTATTGCCACTCACAGAGAGCTAGAGTAATCAATGGATGCCAGAAGACTTGTGCATAAAATCCCCATCTAGTGCCTACTCATCCAATATTCCCAGACTAGTTTCTGACTTGTGGCCTTCATCAGTGAGAAGCCTTGGATCTGAGAGCACTGCACCTAGATCTTAAGAAATGGTGATCGTGTGATGGTTATTGGCTTAAAACAATCAATTGACTAAGTAATACCGCATACCCTTCTGAAAGAAGTTTGCATCTCCAAATCCCCGATGTTCAATTTCTAATCCAAAACTATTTATAAGCATAATGGAACATTGGGATAATCTAATCACATTTGTGGAGTGCCTTGGCAGGTAGGTTCTGGTGATATTAGCAGAATAAATTCTTTTCCTGAAAGCAAATTGGGATAACTAGGCAATGGGGTACTATGATCAAGCAATAACACTTATTCAGTTTGTTGTTGTTTGCCATCTCCTTAATGTAGTCTAGTTTAGCATTTGCAAATCTAGAACTGCACAATATGAAGCTCCTTACATTCAAATGCAAATATATGCACATTATATTACAAGTTTTAGTGAAAAGTAGAACTATCAAATGGTACCCTAACATCGTTTGACATTTTCCAGCTAACTCGTTTACATATTTATGTGATTGGAATACAAATTTCTGTACATGTTTATGGAGATGGAGGAAGTGGTATCAATAGTTTAAATTTATAAGTTTTTTAAACTTGTATAACTTCACAGATTTTATTTGAACAATTGGATTTGTCATAAGCAGTGTCTTCCTGCTAATGAGAAATCAGTTGAAGCTTACAGCACTAATGTCCTCATCTCTGTAACCAAAAAATATTCTTGTAGTTATCTTAATAATGTAAATTTAAAATGGTTTGTGTTCTCATCTAATATCTCTCTACTAATAAGGTGAAATCCACTGAAGTTCATGCATTAAATGTCATCGTCACTCTGACCAACATTCTTGTAGTTATTGTAATAATATTGATTTTTACTCTTCTATTTGTATTTGTAATTCAAATTTTCAAACGTTTTTTCGTCTGTGAAACGAAGTGGTTTCTTTCTTTTTTATAACTTAATTCTAAGTGCATTTTTGGTGAAGTTCGGCATAATAATAGCTGCGATTACGGTGAACTTCATCACAAGTGCACTTAGTGTTAGGATATAAAGAAGAAACTACTTCAAGCAGATGAACAAACATTTGCAAATTTGAATTATTGTAATGTAAATTAAAAAAACAAAATTTATTAAATGAAAAAAAAAACCTGCGGGCAATGTTATTTTTTATTTTAATAAAAAAATTAAATTCAATCTATTCAGTTAGTAGTTTCTCATGCTTTTAAAGATATTTGTACATTGATTATAATATTTTTCAGAGATCCCAATTCTCTTTCAACGCTACAAGTTTTTGATAATAGTATCGAGTGGGCCAAAAGCGGGAAATTCAGTCAGCAAGATATAGATGAAGCAAAACTCGGTTGTTTTGCTGAGGTAATTTATATTCTACTTCCTGCATGTATTCCTCCCATTTTGTAAAAAAAAAAAAAGTATTATTTTTGATTTTATTTCGTAGGTTGATAAGCCTATTGCTCCAGGAGATAAAGCTATGAATCTTTTCCTCCAGAATTTATCAGATGATAAAATTCAAACTCACAGAGAACATTTATTCAAGGTTTCTAAAGAGCATCTAGTTCAAAGTGCACAAAGGTAAATGCGGTAATTTGCTTTCATTGTTGAAATAGAATAATCGGCTGAAATTACGTACTTAAAAATTAACTTTTTTTTTTTTTTATGCAAATTTGTAATAAATATAAAATTATTCATATTACACTCGGGAAATACATATTTCCTATCCTTCCTTTTCTTCAGCTTTTGGTGTCCGATCATTTTTACTCTGTTATTTAACTTACTGTTTTTTAATCTGTCTGGATAAAATCTTGCAATTCAATTGTCTTCTACTTACCAATTTCTGATCTAGTTTGAAACTTTACAGACATGTTTTCCTGACAGTAATATATTTTTTTAGATTTTGCTAGCAAACAATTAGCGAAAAAATTAAATTTTTAATTTCATATATAATGTTGATGCTAACGATGTCTAACAGCATTCCTTGCAATTAAAACAATTTGTTGAAAACAATCAACATTTATAATATATACTTTTATTTGACTTACTCTGTTTTTTAATCTTTCGATCTGGATAAAATCTAATTTAAATAGTCATATCACTGTTGCATATTTGAAATTAAAAAATAGGGGGGAAAAACTAAAGAAAACTTATTCATGTAACTGCACTAAAAAGGGGAATTTTTTGTTTCTGTTTCCACAAATAAAAGCTTGAGGTGATCTACTAATTTTCACGACTTGCTTATCAAACAAGAATTATAATTTAATATTTTATTTAATATTATTTGAAATAATAATAAAACAACATGGCTGTTGTTACTGACAGAGATAATAATATTTTGTATAATGTTAACAAATAAATAATACATAAATGTCTAACGCTTTCGACATAAGTCTTTATCAAGGCAATAAACTGTATAGAAAACTAATCGATAAATATCAAAATGGCTATTATGTAAACCAGAAGGAACTAATAGGAAAACTAGTCAATTTAGAATTTACCGCATAGAGTATTTTTGATTATATTTGATTCTTTAATTTTAAATTTTTTTATCCTGTGTTTCATGCATTAATATCTCAAAATTGATTAACGTAAAAAGAAGAATAAACCGAATCATCAATTACTACTTTATTAGAAGTGTGATTATGTTGTTTAAGATGGTATTTCATGTTGGTCTTTATTACACCCATGTTGACATAAAATAGGATACATTACATTCTATTATCAATATTAGTACAAAATTTTGTATTATTTAAAATTTTATTGAGATTATGTGCGGTTCTCCAAGCAATACAAAAGTCCTGTGTAAATACCTTAATAGCTGCACTTTGGACAGATGGGATAAAAGCCAGACATCCACAGTTTATCAGATCTTATTTCTATTATACTGTAACTTTTTATAAAAATTAACTAACAATGATAACATCCACTATAACCTATGTGGACCAAATCCCATATATAAGAATCTAGTCTTTACGATACACTTCAGAACATAAACATTGATTGTGTGGTAAAAAAGATTTAAAACCATGTTGTGACTTACCATATGAAAATATACGATATGGATGTCTTAAATTGAATTAGTAAAGATATTACTGCTGCTCATGGTGATATCAATGGAAAATGGTTGGCCTATGGGTTTGGCAATAAGTGGGATTATAAGTAGTTTATTTTGGATAGTATTGAACAATATATTGTACGGTCTATTGTGATTGGTGATTAAATCATACTTTATTGTAGATATGTTGATGTATTAATATATGCATAGCAATCTGCGATACAAACTGTTTTGATAATTTACAGAATAAACAGGGTTTATCGTCGTGAATAGAAAATGTGAATTGTTCATTTAAATATTTAGATATGCAGATATATTTGGGCGATATATTTTTGTATAAGATGATAATCAAGCATATTACTATTAGAGGTTATAATATATTCAAGTTCTAATGTACTGGCCAGTCATAAAATGGCTGGTTTTATATCTTTTCTTTATTGTGCAATCAGTGTTTATGTTCATGTGAAGAGTATCATAAAGACGATATAGATTCTTATGTTCGGGATTTGCTCCAAATAGATTATAGTAAACGTATGTTATTATAGTTAATAATTTTTATAAAAAGTTACTGTATAATAGAAATAAGATCTGATAAACCATGGATGTTTTTGACTTTTATCCCATCTGTCCAAAATGCAGTTATTAAGATATTTACTCAGGACTTTTGTATTGCTTGGAGAACATCACCTAATCTCAATAAAATTTTAAATAATACAAAATTTTGAACTAATATTGATAATAGGAGTAATGTAGAATATTCTATTTTATGTCAAGATCCTAATTATGGTATTGTGTATAACAGTGATTATCTTAAGCAAAGTCACACATATAATAAAGCAGTAATAGATGATTCGGTTTATTCTCCCTTTTACATTCATCAATCTTTCACTGGGCATATTTTTTGTCCACAATCTTTAAGAGATATTAATGTATGAAACGCAGGATAAAAAGGGTAAAATTAAAGAATCATATGTAATCAAAAATACTTCTTATGCAGAAAATTCTAAATTAACTACTTTTTCTAATAGTTCATCCTGGTCTACATAATAGTCATTCTGACGTTTATTGATTAGTTTTCTACACAGTTTATTATCTTGATAAGGACTTAGGTGAAATCCTAGGCATTTATGTATTATTTCTTAGTATTATATAAATATTATTGTCTCTGTCAATAACAACAGCTGTATTGTCTTATTATTATTTCAAGCAGACAGAAGTATGTATATTATATTTAATATTATTTGTTGTTTTGCTACTATCTATATGAAAAATGTACGTCTAATGAATAGTTCAGTAGTGTAATTTTCACTACACCACTCTCATACAAGGTAGGGAATGTTTCTATCCACTTTTAATGCATTGTGGAAGGGTGTAATCATAAACATGATCAAAGATGTATGATATCAAGATGTACATTCCCACCTTGCGCTAGAGCGGTGTAATGAAAATTACACTACAGAAATATTCATTATCGCTAGTCTAATGAATGATTAATAAAAATTATTAATATGATCACCCTTATTTTTGTTTATGTAAGTTGAAGAAAGATTATTTTTACTTCTTATTGCATTTACATGAATAAAAGCTTTTCTTTAAATAAATTATTTTATAACGATTTTCTTTATATTCTTCAAAAATCTGGAACATTTTCCCTTTATTCATAACTTTGTAAAAATTGTTATTTTGAAATTTTGGGAGTAGGAGTACCCATTAAAACTTAAAGTGCAATATGATCACAAGGCTCTGCATTGAAAGTTAACAGTTTCTCCTCTCGGTGTTAGAAACTTCTTATTTGAAAGATATGTATAATATTTTGAGGGAAAAGAAATTACAGGAGCATATTAATACAGCTTGGAGAAATAATAAATCATCAGAAAAATGTAAATAGGATTGGTAATAAGGGAAATAAGATAGGATTGTAAAATTATTTATAGGGGTTGTAATAAAATTGATATAGGTCAGACTGGGGAAATAGCAGCAAAAAAGAGGGAGCATAGTAGAGTAATGGATAGAAAGGATATAAATTTGGGACCATACGTTCATTATTTAGAGACTGGACATAAAATGAAATGTGTTGAAGATATGAAAATCATCAAATATGTTAAAGATTAGAATAAAAAAAGACATGAAACAATATATATTCAAGAGAATATAGATGTGTATTAATTTAGTTAAAGGGCCAGTGAAACTAGTTGGTAAATGGATGTTAGGAAATAGTTGGAAAATATTAAAAGATTCCAATGTTAAGAGTGTAGTTAGTAATTTTGCTAGATTAATGATCATTTATATTAGAAATTATTTTTGAAGGGAGTTAATGTAATGGAATAGTTATTTTGGTTTTTGTAGGTAGATTATATTAATAGTAATATATAAAATATACATAAAATTATAATGTAGGGATAATTAACAGATTATCATTTTATTAATAATTAGTATAATGAAGTTAGTTTATTTTATGGTTTGTGTATATAAAATGTATGTATGTTATAAATATTGAAGTTAATGTATTTTGGTTATATATATGTACATTAAATGGAGTAATTGTAATTATAATTATCATGTGATTATGTAAAAAAATTGTGTTGAAAAGGTCATAATATTGAACAAAATGTTAGCATAAAATAATTATTTAATATTAGCCATTTCAATCGAGTTGAATTTATTATTAATGGTAAAAGCTTAAAAAATATTAATGTGCAATTGATGAAAATATATGTCTAAAGAAGTGGAATTAAAATAGTGTCACATTGAAAAGGTGATTGGTTCTTTCTTCAAATTGTCTAAAGTATGATCTCAGAATCAATGCATGTGTTCCATAGTGACATAGCTGTTCCTCATAAAAGTTTCACAGTATCCAGATCACGATTATGTCATGCCGATTTCGTA
Source organism: Epiperipatus broadwayi (assembly GCA_028023455.1). NCBI lineage: Eukaryota > Metazoa > Onychophora > Udeonychophora > Euonychophora > Peripatidae > Epiperipatus > Epiperipatus broadwayi. The sequence goes on from JAQFVV010000172.1 coordinate 2,174,389, forward strand.
GTTTAACCCACAATTCAACATGCTAACATTAAGTTTTATTTTAAATTGGGCAAAACCACTACCGAAATGTTTGAAATGATTCAAACTATGTATGGCAGTGAAGCCGCAAGAACATTTTCAACGGCCTGCAAGATTTTAAAACTATTAAAGACAATCTACAAAGGTAATGTAATGATCATATTTCAAACTGCAACTCGTGATCCACACAACTGACATCTTAAAATATTTGTGGCTTCTTAGCTAAATTATGTCACTACATACCTTTTCCTTGGAACGCACTGGTATTATTTCAATTCTTCTTCATAGTTAACAAGTAAAATAACACGTATCTTCTAATGAAGTAGTTAACTTAGAAAGAAGCTTAAAAAATGGAAGTTGAAACTTCAGGTAGATCAAAATCATTAATTTAAGTCAGAGATAGATCCTCTCTTATTATTCCAATCTAGTGTCGTGTTCGGAATAATAAAACGAAAAATACAGACTGAGCGCTGGTAGCCTAAACAGCATGGTTTAATAATTTAACCTTCAAAATAAATCATAGCAAAAAAACATGCATCTCTGTGGAACATATTAATAATAAAACTAGCAAGAAGAAATGCAGAAAGATTTCATACCCTAAACAATGAGGATTGCCAATTCCTCAACAAGCTTTGTGATAAATGCTTAGCCAGAGAAAGCATTTAAAATATCTGTCAGGAACCCTTCCCCAAACCCCTGACCATGGTTTCATGCTTTGGCACTCCTCAGAGAGATGTCAGAACTAGTGTCTGAAACTACCCTGACACCTCTCTGAGGAATGCCAAAGCACGAAACCATGGTCAGGGGTTTGAGGAGGGGTTCCTGACAGATATTTTAAATGCTTTCTCTGGCTAAGCATTTATCACAAAGCTTATTGAGGAATTGGCAATCCTCATTGTTTATAACTTACAAGCTTAAGAGAATAGGATCATGTGATCTTTGACTCTTATTTTGACGATTTCATATCATATTGCACAAACTTTAAATTACTGGTTGGATATCTTTGACATAGCAAGGACTCCCTCACCTACCCACCATTCTATAATAATTTATTTAAGAAATCAATAATCTTTATTACTTGCTTGTATCTTCTTCAAGAATGTAGATAAGTAGTTTTTGTAAAGTATGTTTTTTTTACAGTAGTGCATACATCTCATTTGGAAAAAAACTCATCAAAGTGATTGGCTTACACTATATCATTTTATAGTAAATTTGAACTTGGTATTGTCACTAAATAATCCAGACTTGAAAATTGATATTCATATATTTAGCAAAACAGAAAATTACTAAAATGCTCAACATTATAAGTAATATAGTGTCAAATCCAACACTGTGAATGTCTGACATTAGATATGGTTTTAAATCTTCAAGTTTTTGACTCATTTTGCGAGGCCAGCCTGGATATTTAAAACTTGCAACAGCTGGAATCAATATGTGATACAATTATCGATTTTCAAATGCCTTAATTTCATGTTTTTTAAATTGGGAACAGGTATACTTCAGCATTTTACTAAGTATGTCTCCGTTTTTCAAAAATCAAATTAATTTGGATTTAGCTCTTGTAGTTTTAAATCCCCCCTCCACCTTTATCTGTTTTAGTAGTATCTTATAATGTTTGTATCAAGATTTGGCTGTAAATTTTTTTTATTTTTTTCAATGACAACTTTCTTTTGTTATATTTTTAAAAATATATAATAAGAACTTATAACTAATGGCAACAATAAGTAGCAAATTTATTTCATTAAATATTTATTATAAAACATGCTTATAAAGAAAAAAATCAAATTTGAAACTATGTATATAAAACAAAGACATCTTAGAAATAATATGAGATATCAGTTGTAAAGAGTCTAACAAAACCATGTTGTAGCCATTGCAGGTTAAGATTAGAGCACTTTCCAGATGTGGAAGCATACTAAGCTTTAAATAGGAGATGATTCTAGAAATTACTCAGGAAGAGATGAAACAATTGGCTAAATGAGGTAAACGAAGCAGGCCTCCAAAAGACATTTTAAAATTGAATTTCAAAATGCCAAGAGGCAACCAGATTAGTGGCTGCCAAAAACCTCTTTTTTTTTAATGATATACAAACACGATTATATAATGGAACAGAAATTTTGGCTATGGTGTTACAATTAAAGTGATCATTAAAGGATAAATCACAGGGGCATTCCAGTCTGCTTGGAAATCAGGACTCCATTGATGAATAAAGTTCATTCATTTACTGAAGATAGCTAGTATTATTACAAAATATTCAATACTTTTAATTCATTAGTTTATTAACCGTGTGTGTGTGAAGAGATGAGAAACCTGTATAAACATCTGTAATTTAGAAAGTAGGCCGATAACATATTATTAACATGAAATCGCTACATTCCTTAACTAATTATATATAATTCCCTTTTTCTTTTGTATAGATACTTAATCACAAGTTCTTCTGAGTCTACAACATTCCTTGGACCTAAAAACACAGACATAAGTGATAATCCAAACTGGACTGTAATTTCATGTGAATAGTATTTTTTTAATTATAATAAAAAGTGTTTTAAAGAAATATATATACAAATAAATTAACGTTTTAGAAAAGAATCTTTTTGCAGCTTGGTTCTTTGTACACTGTAAATATTACGTTTAATACGATTCTCTACTGTATCTGTTTCAGCAGCTTTGGACAACATGGGTCTGTAAAATATATATATAGCAATAATTAGTACAGAAAACAGATTTTGAATAACTACATTGAGTAGAATGAAATATTATTAGTAATGAAATACTTACAATATAAATTCAGCTTTCGCTTTAAGATTTTTTAAGTATTCTTCTTCAGCAGCATCTTCTTCTCGATAACGCTTCACTTTCTGTGTTAATTGTTCATCACGCCATTTTGCATTTTCCATCATCTCTTTACGTAATTTTTCCATTTCTCGAGGATCACGCTTTCTACAAAAAAAAAAATCATTCTGGTTTTACGTTTGGCGTTTTTCTACGGAATTGTCTTTATTGCTGTAAATTAATAATTTTTATCACAATGTAGATATTTTCAAGATTTAAATGTTATACGCTTTATAATACAATCATTATCTCTTTCTTCATATCTTAAATATAAACATTCAATAAATTATATATTTCTAAACACTACTTTTTTTATTTCAAAAGAAGCTTTTTGACAAGCAATTATCTTCAGTAAATTCATATTCTAGTTTAGAAATGTTTCATGAATCTCAACCTCCAGACATTCACTTTGAAATATTAATTCCAGGCATGCACTCTGAAATGAAAATGTTTAAAACCAAAGAAATTGAAGAAGTAACATATTTTGACTTTTATGATTGTTATTGTTTGCTAATTTGCAAGGTATAGACCGTAAAGACAAAGCGGATTGTATAGCATACTAATTCAAAACTATTTTAATTGATAAAAGAACTGAAACATAGATACAAAAATTAGTTACCTACTATGGACACTAAATACTCAATTTAAGTTCACAAAAATGCTTTTATATAGATGGTCTTAAAACTGTCATAGACAATATCATATCAATTTTTTAAACCAGAGTATAAGAAACTCACCTATAAAACAATTCATACTACACAGGAATCCCTAGAGAATAAGAATATAGAAAAGAAAAATGTTTAGTTGAAACTAAATTATTTATTGAAAATTTTTTTAGCAATTTTATGTTGTTAAATTTTTTAAAGCTGGGTAAAGGAAATACCTACTTATAAGGCTCTAACATCCGAGTTTAAGATCAAGAAACACTATGGTCTTTCTTCTTAGTTACCTGATATGGCAGAATGAACGTTTGTGTAAATAATAAATATTTTTCCAATAGATATATACAATTATGTCAGACAAAAATAAATCATGGCCCTTATTCCCAGGAGGCTGTAAAGTCACCAACCAAAGCAACGGTTGTTGGCCGAAGACGGAGGGTGCTAAGAATCCCGATTGCGGACCCAGGCTGTCATTTGATGACAACTTTTTATTTAGGTACTTACAACTGCAGATCACTTTCAAGGGAAGGAAGATTGCAAGAATTAGAAAAACTGTCTTATATTAAATGGGACATTATTGGACTTTGTGAAGTTAGAAGAAAAGGTGAAGAGACAATTGATTTAAAAAGTGGGCATGTAATCTATTATAAAGGCACAAATATTGGAAATACAAGTGGAGTAGAATTCATTATAAATAAAAAGTGGAAAAACAACATTGTGGAGATTAATGGGGTATTGGGCAGAATGGCAAGATTAGTTATACAACTTAATAGCAGATGCCAAATGCAGAAAATTCAGGTTTATGCCCCAACAAGTTCTCATAGTGATGAAGTAGTAGAAGATTTTTATATGGATGTACAGATCAGAGTAAACAACATTTTAAAATTGTTATGGGAGACTTTAATGCTAGAATTGGTAAATAAATGAAAGTGCTGTAGATAATTTTGGTTATGGTAATAGAAATGAGAGAGGACACAGACTTGAGGAGTTTGCAGAAAAAGAAAAACTTTATATTATGAATTCTTGTTTTGAGAAAAATGTTAAAAGGAAATAGACATGGAAGCATCCCAATGAAGGTACAGCAGAATTGGATTATATTTTGAATAACAGAAAATACATATTTCAAGATTGTAATGTTCTTAATAAATTTAACACAGGAAGTGGTCATCGATTAGTAAGATGTAAGATACATGTTAATGCAAAACTAGAGAGACAAAAATTATTAAGAAAAACAATATTTACAGTTGATATTCCTAATCTTCAGAAACATTCTAATGAATTTAAATTGGAACTTACAAATCGGTTTCAAATATTAGTAGATTTTGAACATGATTCAGATTTGAATGAAATTAATATGAAAATAACTGATACACTTTTAAAAACTGCAGCAAAGATAGCTGGTAGAAAAAAGCAATTGACCAATAAAATTTCCACTGAGACTAGAGAATTTATGAAGAAATATGAAGATATACAAAAATGATAGATTAAAAAGGATGAATATCTCGAATTTTGTAAAATGGTGCGGAAAAGAGTTGAAAATGATATAAGAAAATAGCTGTAGAAGAGAATAAAAGTCTCAAGAGTGTAAAACAACATATCTGCAATAAGAAAAAAAGATGGAATTATTTTACTAAAAAAGAGAGATGACATCATGAAATGGGTAGAAGATTTCTATCAAGAATTATACAGTAATAAAGAACAAGTACCTCCTATATCTATTACATCTTCTGAATTGCCCAGAATTTTAAATGAAGAAGTGAGACATGCAATTAAATGTATGAAGAAAGGTAAGGCTCCAGGTAATGATAGAATTATAATTGATATATTAAAAGAAGCCGGTGAAGAAATAGAATTTTTTTTAGCAAAGTTATATACTAAATGATAAAGATGTACCAGATGATTGGAAGAATGCAGTATTAATATTTTAAAAAGGTGATAAAAAAGATATTAGAAATTACAGACCTATCAGCCTTTTATCAGTTTTATATAAAATTTTTACCAGGATAATTACAACTCGTCTACAGAGAACATTGGATTTCCACCAACCAAGAGAACAAGCTGGATTTAAAAGTAGTTTTAGTACAGTAGATCATATCCATGTATTGAGAGAAGTTATAGAAAGGACAAATGAATATGTGTTGCCATTATGCTTAGGATTTGTAGATTATGAAAAGGCATTTGATTCTATAAACATTTCTTCAGTGATTAAAGCATTGGATCATTAAGGTATAGATCCAGGATATTGACATATTTTGAAGAACATTTATAAAAATGCAACAGCAACAATTAGATTACATAATGATACTAGGAAAGTCAACATTGAGAAAGGTGTAAGACAAGGTGACTTCATATCTACAACACTTTTTACAGCAGTGCTGCAAGTATTTTGTGGATTAAAATGGGAAGCTAAAGGAGTGAAAGTAAATGGAGGTTATTTAAGTCATTTAGATTTTGCAGATGAGGTAGTTGTTTTTGCAAATAATGCTTTAGAGTTTCAGGAAATGTTGCAGGAGTTATCAGATGAAAGTAGGACAAAAGATAAATGTTAAAAAGAATAAAGTAATGTTTAATGGATTTTCTCAAAATATGAAAATAAAGATTGATTATGATGAGTTAGAAGTTAACGGTTACAAATATCTTGGTCAGATTATTAATACAGATGGAAATATAATGGATGAAATTAATCATAGAATTAAACATGGTTGGAGTGCTTTTGGTAGAAATAACTTGATACTAAAAGGAAATATACCTATGTGTTTGAAAAGGAAGGTTTTTAATAAATATGTTTTACCAGTTCTTACTTATGAATCTGAGACTTGGACACTTAACAACAGCAATATAGAGACTTCAGACCACTCAAATAAGTATGGAGAAATACATGTTGGGAGTAACAACAAATAGAAAACACAATATATGGGTAAGAGAACAAACAGGGGTTACTGACCTCATTGAAAAAATTAAGACTGGAGTTGGGCTGGACATATTGCTAGAAGAAATGATAATAGATGGACAATTGAAATCTTAAACTGAATTCCAAGAGATTGTAAAAGACCCAGAAGGAGACAACATGTGAGATGGATGGATGAAATAAAGTGTGCAGGGATCATGTGGAGAAGAAAAGCTAAAGATCCAAGAAGATGGATTGAACTTGGAGACCTTTATCCTGCAGTAGATTGATAATGGTTGATGATGATGATGAATGATTCAAAATACTGCACAAGGACCTCCCAGAGAACAAGAATACAAAAAAAAATTAGTGAGTTTTGATGAGTCTAAAGCTGCTTATCGGAAAAAATTTTATCAATTCCATATTGTTAAATTTTTAACATTTTCGTCTTGTAGATCTTAAATAATTCAACTTTTTAAAATGCTTTTTGTAAGCATCTGACAATTAAAAATACAGCACAGGGTGCTCCTAGTGTATATATTTAAATAAATTTCATAGACAATATCTTAGATTATATATTTTCTACATTTTTTTTTTACATTTTACTTATGAACAAAAACATTACTAATATATCAAATAAACTTAATTATTTAATATGCCGAATTTCAAATATACCCTACAAGTTTTTTTTCCCCCCAACTCTGCAAATATTAAATATGTATTAAATCTGTAAACAGTAGTCAGTTTAAAATTAACATTTTTACAGTTTATTGTGAAAGTATGCAATTCATCAAACCCACAACTCTGTTATCATTCTCCCCAGATAAATATAAATAATTTGATAATTACTAATCATTTTTAATAATAATTACATTATGTATCGGAGGGCACAGATATATGCACTGTGAATTGGGCACCTTCAATGTAAATTATAATTTTATTTTAAATAATAAATTTAATTTGCGAAGCGTAGATAGTTGAAAATTGAGATACTGCCGAATCTCACTGCACTCGTTACAATACCTATCCAACAACCAATCAGATGTCATGATAGCCGCAAATTAAAATATTATTTACATACTTTACTGCTTGTTATGTATTCTAAAAACTACTATTACGTAGTAAATCATAGGATTTTGCGTTATATGTTTATGATTTAGACTCAGTGAGTTATTTGTGAAGATATTTCAAGCTTTCAAACCTAAATACTTATTACTGGCTTAGATATACAGAAAGAAAAGTAGAGAGAAGGGTGGCCGCCCTTTTCTCGTAAAATCTTTGTCATGTGTTTGGGTTTGATTGTTGTTTAGACGGCTATCATGACATCTGATTGGCTGTCGGATAGGTATTGTAACGAATGCAGTGAGATTTGGCAGTATCTCTATTTCAATTTTATTTTACGAGTACTGAACATGGATAATAGTTACGTGACCTGGGCCAACTGATGAGTAGTGATTCAGCTTGAAATGCATCTTGACAATCATTTAACCTTTTCCAGTCTTTATTCATGTGATTTCAGTATATGTGATAAAACGACTAATACAGCAATACTGTGATGTCTGCTTTGTTTTATTACAATCTCCTCTCAAGTGCATTATATATATATATAAAGCAGATAATATTTCATCTTTTGTTTGCAAGCTTTTATTATGTATTGTTTAACGTATTGTAAGCATACATCATCTTTCAATATGCACATAAGTATATAACATGTTGTTTTTTTTACGTATACAGCATCCATATATTGCAGTACAAACAATATAGTTATTAATGACAAATTGAGAGAGAACGTTTATGTATATATTAGCCATACATCTGTTCATTCATTCACTCAAAAAGTAAAAATAATAATAAATTGACTATACCATATCTTTTGTTTGTTTTTTTTTTTAAACAAAATAGACAATGAAGTATCAGATTATTCTTACAGAGTTTTAACTATCTGGTGCAATACAATAATGTCTACCATAAATATTTTACTAGTTCGTATCTTGTTTTCAATACATTTAATGCCATCCCAAGAAATCATCAACTTTTAATGTAGTTATAACTTTAACTATTTTAGAAGTGAAAACAACATAGCATGAAACGTGGCTTTTTTTTCATTATTTCTCTAATAGACAATTCATGGTTTTTCAACTTGCAGTTCATTTCTAAACATGATTTTTTTTCTTTACAAATAGCTTTCGTTTTGTCACTAAGAAAACTACAAATTATCTTGCATTATGCTTAAACAACACTTTATTAAAGGAAATACTGTACTATATCAAACATTATTTTCAGCATATTTAACACAAAGAAAATGTAATTAAAAACAAAGCCATGTCAAAATTAGTGTGTAATCACTGCAAGATGAAAAAATGGCTGGTAGTATATGTCATAAATACTCATAAAATTTATGAATTTGAATGTTTTTATTTGTTGTGTATTTTCATTTTTTGGATTACATAAATCAAGTAGTTTATACTCGAATAGTGTTTATTGTGACACTACGTAGGTATTTAAAAGTATATTATATACTTTTAAGAAAAAGTACATTGCATGTTTGTTGGTTAAGTGGGCTTTGATAAAAACTACAGTTGAAATAGTGGGAAAAAGCAGATGGAAAACTTCTCCAGTAGAGGTACTTTGTTTCTAGAATGGACCATCAGCCCAAAAGTAATTATCTTAAGTCATTAAAATTAGAAAATATTCTAAGAATAAGTATGGGAATGTTATGGTAGCAGCCAGAGATGAAAGACAAGATGAAACTGGAATGGGAATGCTTTAGATCCAAAAAGAATAAAGTTGTAATAGCAGCATTTCAGTAAATTACCGATTGATAATGGTAAGACTACAAGCATTTCCGAGGATGAAGAAAAATCTGAGAAATGACCGGCACAGTGCGAAACTCGTGCTAATAAAGCTTTGCATTGGAGTGACTGTAGATCGTAAAGCTTTAAAAAAGGGAAAATTAAAATAGTTCGAATACTTATTATTATACCATAATATCACTGCTGGATTTGGCCTGCCATCCTAGCTCGGAAACATTGGTAAAAGGTTGAATGCGGATCACCTGTCATTCTGACTTGGCTATCCATTACTTTATTCGATCCAAAATTTAGAGACAGGATCTTAAAAAGAACAATGTGGATAGATAAATGGCTACAAACTATCTTCTGGTTACAACTGAAACAGAAGTAATTTATTCCAAAGAGCTATGTAAGAAAGTAATAGTCAACCTTTCTATATTATATAGCTCTTTGGGAATTAAGTTATTTCCGTTTCATATTAATAAGTTATGAAGGGTTCCTGATCAAATACCAGTTCATAAGATAAAGTTAACAGCTTTTTAAGTTTTTTATAAATAAAAATAAATAGTGGCCATTACAAAGCTTGACAGAAGTGCTTAAAACAAATTTTATGTCTGTGGAAAGAAAAATTTTATATATGAGATCAAAAGTAAAACTTGCAATTTTTTACACTGATTACATAATGTAGACGAGATTATGATAAGAGTAGGCGAACTTTCCTGACAGTGGGTCATATGGACTACTTGTAAGGTTTCTGGCAAGCCGCATGTAAAAAAAAAAGTTTTTACTTTCTGATATACGAGATATCGACAGAAAAGTATTGCAATCGTGATGATAACTGACTATATTTTTATGAAATAGTTTTTAAAATCTGTTTCAAGCAATTTCAGGTTGATGTCTGATATATGTATGTTTATGTTTGTATGTGACCATATTGTGTTACCATATCTTGATGATGAAACAAAATTACGCAATGAAGTTTTGGTGTGACAATCTTTGGAGGATAACTTTGACATTTATTAATGGCCAACAATATTCATTTGTGCGAGCTTCCAGTTTGATAACTCAAAAACTAATGCAATGCGCAAAAAAAATTTGACAAAAATTAGCGTCATTTCAACTTTTCAATATGTCATTAGTTTTTTTGCAATAATTCACTTTTAGATAATGTTGTGTTTAGTGTGAAAATGCTTCTTCAAATTGCACTATTTGAAAATAGTGGTGCTTTCATGTCGTATAAGGATCCAGCTTTGTTACTTATATGTGCAAAAAAATATTTGTGCAATCATGCATTATTAAAAGCATGGCATTCACTTTTAATTTTGCATTTTTTCACAGCATCACTCATTGCTAGGATCACAGAATGATGAAAAATGCACCAGACGATAGTAATATATAGCTAAAACAATCAAAGTACAAGAATATCAATGTATTAATCAGCATGGGAAAAGCTACAACTGCATATGGCCAAACTACTATATTAAGACAGGCTCACAACCACTATGGTCCCAAAAAATTTGGTGGAAGGAGAACCATTGAGAAATGAACTTGATTTCAAGGTGTCGGGATAAAGTTCCTTAATGTAAGCGTAGTTCCCATTACAATCAGCTCTATACTATCTAAGAAGAATTAATCTTCTCATGTACTATCCAAAATACTGCTTGTTTATGTAATTTAATATTTTTGTGGTCAATTTTTTTTTAAATCTTACATTGTGCATGGACTGCACAAATCTTTATCCTGGGCCATACTTTGCCTATACTTGTGATAAGACATAACCCAATATAAATTTCTATAAGACAGAGATGGAGCAAAGAAATTTATAAAGTGTACAAGTAAATATTTACGACCTAAAATGGCGTAGACTAATAGCAGCTTAATATATATGAATTTGTAATAAATGGTAATACTTGAAAATTATTTAAATGATAATGTATAGAATTTAAAAATATACAGATATCCATAAAATTAGGAATGTTTTTTTTTTTGTAATTTGAGAAGCATTAACAAAAGTGAAGGATTTTATTTATTTGTGATTCATTCTATTCACTTTTTCTGAATTACTTCTTTGTATTAATATTTTTCACAATGACGAAATTACAAAACAAATTTAAAAAATAATATGAACACAACTTCTATTTTGTTTTTAATTTATTTTAAAACATTTTAAAGAAATATGATTTTGTTTTCGTTGAGAAGATATGGCTCAAGACAAGAAAATACAATGGAGAGGTACGGATGGTCATAATGCTGAAATATTTCAGAAAGTAAAATTTGTTGCAGACATTAAAAGAGGACGCTGCAAAATATCAAATAAACAATAATAGACGAGTATATTCTATATGTTGTATTTGTGTTCCAGAGATTAATTTGCATGGACATTAAAAAATTCATCTCTAGTATAATATAATCAAAACTTATTTCTCTTGTAGTATAATTATTTTTCACATGATCACCATTTCATATGCTTACACATGCTGTTAATAAGGGTATGCGATATGATGTGGTGCACTGTGGCTTCTTTTACGGAGTCAGGAATCTCTCAGCCACTATACCCAGAGAAACTTATTAGCACCTTACCTTTCTATTCCCTACCCTATGTTTTTCCCATATTCTTCACTATCCTGTTCCATCCCATTTCCACAACATAATCTTAATCAACCCTATGGCCTTTATATCTAAAACTCCCTTGTCTTTTACCAAACCTAGCATAAAAACCAATAACCCACTTTCTGTATAATCATTTTGTTTATATTTATTCTCCCACAATGTCATTATTTGTAACCTGTCTGCTTGTAAGTATTTACATTCAATTAGCAAATGCCTAGTATTTTCTATGTCTTTCTTACACAAGTTGCAGACTAAATCACATTTTTCCATTTTATTCTTTTGTTGCTAAAGATCCTGTTTGAGCCTTAAACAGTAAACTACTTTCCTTGCTATTATCATAAATTAATTCTCACCCAATATTCTGTTTATTTCAGTACATATTTAAACTTTTTACTCTCCATACTAGTTCTCCATCTCCCCAACTCCCTATTCCTTATTAATGCATCTATTCTTCTATCCCATTCCTTGCCACTATAATACTCAACATTTCTCCTAGCACAATCATTCCACGTTTTGTATAAGTATAGTAACAGATCTTCTGCATACCATATTACCTTTCTCACCCATCATGTTACTTGTCCTTTACTCGTAACCCAATTAAATACCATTTTGGTTATTCTCTAATTATCCATAAACTGCAATCTACAGAACATTTTTTTTTTTGTATCTCATAAAAATGTCGCCATCCCATTTCTCCTTAAATTGCCTATTGCCATCCACATACCTGCATCCAATGCATGCCTTCCTACTTTTTCTAAATAATCTAACACCCCTTTACTCACACATAACGCATCGTTACCGTATGTTAATCCTGCTACTGCCACTCCCTTCCATACAATTCTTGCTACATCATATTTTATTATATGAAAACTCTTTAATTCCTTTATCAACCCCTTTTCTTTGCTTCATTTGTCAATTTTTTCTCCCAATCATCCAAGCAATTTGATTACTTAAGGCAATTCCCAAATAGTTATGCCTATTCACCACACATCCCCCAATAAAAATTCTTTGTCTTCTCCTTCCCCAGTCTTAATCATCATTACTTTTGATTTTTCTTAACTAAATTTAATTCCCATCTCTTTACCCACCCTTGCGCATATCCTCAGCATAACTTCCATATCTTCTTTCTGCACACAAAAAGACATCATCTGCAAAAAAAGTCCCAACAAAGTATATATTCCCTTGCCACCTATTAATGGTATTTCTACTCCCTCTTCCTAGTCTTTCTATTGCTCTCTCCATTTCTCTCAAATACAACAAAAACAAAATAGGTGATATAGGGCATCCTTGCCTTAGTCCCACCCTATTTTTAACTTTCACATGTCTTCTCTGTAACTACAAATAAACTCTCCTATACACCTATCTGATTGAAAACTTCCTTGCATTTCTCCCACTGTATTATTTTCTTCCATCCATTTTGCAACCCTTCCAGCCACCATATATGTGAAAACTTTATATATCACTGACATTACCGCTATCGGTCTACAATTACTTAACTTTCTATCATCCTTTATCCTTGCACTTTACTTTACATAGTAGCCTTACTCTTGTATCATTTCAACTATCTGGAAAATCTCTCTTCTGTGTCACCTTATTAAAACGTGATAATAGGTTTAATTTTGCTCTATGTCCTAAATTCATTACCATCTCTGCTCCCCATCCATCTAAACCTCTTGCCTTTTCAATTTCTTCCCTGCCTCATTCGGTTCATTTTCTGTAAACCTACTATTTCCATTATTATATGCTTTTATGTTTGTTATTACTCTGTCCTTCATATCTAGCATCTTTTCTATATCCATTGCATACTTAAGATTGTCTCTAATTCTTCTCTAGAGCTACTCTCTATTCTCTCATCATCTAGTAATACCATTTCCTCCCTACATTCCTTCTTAAATGTATTTCCAAAGTTTTTTACTACCATCTCTTCCACTTTCATTTATATTCACCAACAATTTATTATTTAATTTCGTTCTCTCTATATAATGATCTATTTTGACTAACTTCTTTTTTTCTAAATACTTTTCCCATTTAACATCTTTTTCACTTTCCTTATTCTTAATAACAAACTTACATTCACAGTCATACTTTTTTCCTCTTTTTACACTTATACTAACTCTCACTGTTCTATTACTTTTATTCTTCTGAATATTCTCACCTAAAACCCTATTTCCACTTTTTCTAATACACCACACCAGTCCTTATATTCATCCCCAACAGACTCTTCCATGGTTTCTTCAACTTTTAATTTATATTTTTCAACTTATTCTTTTCATTCACATTCTTTCTACTTTTATTACTATTTCCCATCACATTACTAACCATTTCTATTATAAAGAAATTATGATCACTATTACATCTTCTCTCTTCATTATCAAACACTTAACTTTATTCATTCCCTCTTTCTTTACTAATACATAATATATTGTATGAAATAAATTATTTCTAGTTCATGTATATTGTCCCTCATAAATATTTGACAAATTACCAATGTTCAAATTCACTCTCCGACAAAAATTCTTCAAAAGTTGCCCATTCTTGTTTATCTATATCAATTTCTTCGAGAGGCATTCATATATGTTATTGTTCCATTCCATTATAATTTGACTATCTCCAGTGGCGATATACACTATAGCCATCATCCATTCTTGTCTTCCTAACTTTATCTCAAACGACAAACATTTAACAGTATTTAAATATTTTTTTGCCATAACTCCTATACCGCCACCCCTTTTTTTCTATTTATACACCGCCATACCAAGTCTTCCAATGTAGGTTCTTCTTCTTTCAGATGTGTTTCCACTACTGCTAATACTTCAAGCTCTTCATTTTTAACTGCTTTGTTTAATTCTAGCCGTTTTTCTGGTTTCCCACCACCTTGCACATTCAAATATCCAATTTTAACTTCTTTCCTAACTGCTCTTATAAATTCTTTTGCCTCTTTCTTCTCCATTACATTTATAAATAACTTGCTTAACATTAATTTACAGACCCATTCCCTCTCCACATCTACACTTATATCCAAATCAGCTACTCTTGGTTTATTTCTTATATCTCGTCCATTCTTCTTTCTGATAACACTGTAACTTAAAACCCCATCCCCCTTTATAAGTTTCCTGAACTATATATACTTTATAAATCAAACTCTCTAAAACTTCACTTCCTTCCTTTGCTAAGTGCAATCCATCTTTACCATATAACTCCCTCTTGCTAATAAAAGAATCCAACACATCCACAAACATAATATCTCTCACACAATTTTTTCAATCTCTCATTTGTAGAACATGCCCTATCTAACATATATCTATTGTGAAATCTTGTTAATAATCCAACTATTCCGACTCTTCCTTTAATCGTACTTAAATTACTAATCCTATGTACTCATCCATTACTCTCTCTGCAGACTCTGACAAATTATTTGTCCGTATCATAACGTACACATCTCTATTCCCTTGTTTCTTTATGTTATCGGTAACATCCCTAATTCTAGCTCCAAGCAGACATATTTTTACATACCTGTTCTCCTTTCCCTTGCAATTATATCTCCACATTATCTAATTAGCGAATCTCCTATCAATACTGTCTCACAGTTTACTTTCCCTACTTTATCCATAACATTTTCTTCAAACTTCTGGACTTCCTTATCTACTTCTTCCTTATCATTACTATTCAATAATTCCTTTAACTGCTCACACTTCATCTCGAATGATTTCAATTTTGCTTCTACATCCTTTACCTTTTCCTCTATCTTACTTATTCTTTGCTAATCATCTCCATTGTACTATCCACATCTCTCCTCAACTACATTTTTTTCCATTTCTCCTGAATTTCTTTTTAAACTATCTACATTTAGAAACCATTTTTTCACCTCTTTTATCACATTTACACACTGTCTACTTAACCATAAACCTGTTATATCCTTCCTAATTTTACATTCCAATATCAGCCTTTCAAGCTAATTGAGCACGCGCCTTTGAGAGTGTTAAATAAATGAATACTCTCTTCTTCAATCCGAGATATAGCATTTATGCAGGAATAAAAAGAATTCCTCTTATTCCTACGACTCAAATTCTTTTATATGAGCAAATCTGAAGAACTTCTGAAGAGAGCGTGAGTATATTCTCACTTTAAATTACTATTTACGATGTTATTTGGCTGAATGACGTCGGTGTAATTACTTAGAATTTACTAGATGTCATTCTTACTGAAACTTAATTATGAGTAATTAAGCAAATATTTTATCTAGCGCCGTGCTTGCAATTATATTTCATTCCAATATCAGCCTTTCAAACTAATTTGAGCACGCGCCTTTGAGAGTGTTAAATAAATGAATACTCTCTTCTTCAATCCGAGATATAGCATTTATGCAGGAATAAAAAGAATCCCTCTTATTCCTACGACTCAAATTCTTTTATATGAGCAAATCTGAAGAACTTCTGAAGAGAGCGTGAGTATATTCTCACTTTAAATTACTATTTACGATGTTATTTGGCTGAATGACGTCGGTGTAATATAAAATATTTGCTTATCCTTCCTAGTCTTATTCAAGCATTTCAAATGATAAACTTGTCACATATGGTACACTCTACCACAGCAAGCCTAATTTCTTTCTGAGCATTATATACCATTTCTTATGCTTGCTCATAACTTATTAAAACAGGAAAAATTCTCCATACAGTAATACCACTCAGTGCAAGCCAGAGTAATCAATGGATGATACAAGGCTAGTGCATAAAATCCCTATCTAGTGCCTGCTCATTCAATATCCCCAGACTAGTTTCTAGCTTGTGGCTTCCAACAGTGAGGAGCCTTGGATCTGAGAGTACTACACCTAGATCTTAGGATCTAATGGAACCCTCCAGAAGCCATCTTTTATCTCTACTTAACTACAAAACTATAAGTCTAAAATTGAAAACACAATAATATTTAAGCTCATTAGCTTATATAGGTCTGAACTCAGTTCAGCACCCATATATTTTCATGTCTTTGGTTCTTTAATAACTATAGTCACCACTATCACTACTGTATGGATTTTTGCATTTTTTAATAACAATTATGAGCAAGCATAAGAAATGGTGATCATGTGATGTTTAGTTAATATCAATCCTGCCTAATAGGATAGTGGTGACTATGGTTATTGAAGAACCAAAGACACCAAAATGTATCGGTATTGAACTGAGTTCAGACCTATATGATTATATAAGCTAATGAGTTTTGATTGAAAATATTGTGTTTTCAATTTTAAACTAATAACTCTCTAGATAAGTAGAGACAAAAGGTGGCTGCTGGAAGGTTGCATTAGATCCTAATATCTAGGTGCAGTGCTATCAAATCCAAGGCTTCTCACTGATGAAAGCCACAAACTAGAAAATAGTCTGGGGATATTGGATGAGTAGGCACTAGACAGGAATTTTATGCACAAGCCTTCTGGCATCCACTGATTACTCAGGCTTGCACTGAGTGGTACTACTATATAGAGTTTTGCCTGTTTTCAAGTACCTTACTCTATATTTAACTTTATGCTTCCTCTCCTATTCTTAAAACCCCTTTATACAAAGGAGAAATGCTTTACTTTTTTCCAATGGTGATTGATATACGTGTTCTCCAATCTAAGACCTCATTGAAATCACTTCCTTTCTTAAAATTAAAAAAATTCTTTAGTAACAAAATTACTAAAAACCAACTAATCTTACGTAAAATTTAGTTTTGCAAAGCCTCCTTACAGTAACACCGCCACAACAAAAAAATTTTCACTTCTATACTTAAAATGGCATACCGAAACTCTTTCAAACATCAAAATTTCTTCATGATACTTATAAAACCAATTAAAACTATCTTGACCCCAATTTTCTCTCCATGTTCACACAACAAGTACACAATTTTCATAGTAATCAATTTCTTAGAACGAAATGCAAAAAAAAAATTATATAAACTTTAACTTATCTTACAGAGCAAAATAGGTATGTCAGTACAGCAAGTCAGTCAAGGTTTGTACCAAACTGTTCATACAGTAGTGCCACCAAGTAATCAATGGATGTGGAAAGGTTTGTGCATAAAATCCTATCTAAGGCCTACTCATCTAACATTCCCAAACTAGTTTCTAGCTTGTAGTTTTCATCAGTGAGCAGCTTTGGATTTGAGAGCAATGCACATAGATCTTAGGATCTAATGCAATCCTCCAGAAGCCACCTTTCAACTATTTATAGTTAACCAAATAGGTAAAAGTGGCTTCTGGGGGGTTGCATTAGATCCTAAGATCTAGGAGCAGTGCTTTCAAATCCATGGCTCCCCACTGATGAAAGCCATAAGCTAGAAACTAATTGGGATGTTGGAAGAGTAGGCATTAGATAGGGATTTTATGCACAAACCTTCCCGAATCCATTGATTATGAAGGCTTGCACTTGGTGGCACTACTGTACAGAGAGTTTGGTACTTTTATAATTATTTTTCTCTTCAATCTCCATCAAACTAATTTATTATAAATTTAAAACATGGAATTATTTTCATTTTTATGTTAATATCACAAAAATAATATTTCATAAATATCTATTCTAAGAATTGATTTCTAACATGCAAAAAAATTATATAATAATTTTTTTTTAAAAAAAACTTACTTTTTTGAATATCTTTCCTGAGAATCTTCTTCATATTTACGTTTATTTGATTCTGAATGCGACTGGTTCTTGGAATGTGAAGTATAACTTCTATATTGCTCATTATCATATGATGATCTGATATGCATCTGAGAATGATAGGACTTATTTTCGTATTTGGAAGTTTGTCTTTGAACTGGGGATCTTGAATGGCTCCTTGAATTGCCCTCGCCATTCCTTTGGACTTTAGAATATTTTAAATTCTCTTTTCTAGATGGTGACCGAGAAGAGCTTCGTGAATACCTTCTAAGCTTGTCCGAGGGTTTAGATGAAATATGTCTATAACCGTTCTGTAACGATATAATAAAGAAATAAAAAGTGTAGAAGGCAATAATGTTTCGTTTATTTCTTACTCATATTCAGAGCTACATAGATGCAATTGCTAATATAGCTAGGTATCAAACCCTGTCACCTCCAATCAGATTATAACTAATGCAATCTTTAATGTAGAAAGTAAAATGCATAAGTATGTATTTATATGAACAAAAGTTTTCACTTTCCAAATCACCTGTTTACGACTAACATTAACATCAAAATAATAAAATAAATTCAAATAAATGATGTGTAGTTAGATAACGTGAGTATTACTGATAGTAAAGTATTGTTTAAATGATCAAAATTCAGTAATACAAAAATATGTAAAAAAAAATTTTGGAAAATTAAATAAGGGGAAGAAAGAGTTATTCTAATATTAATACAAACTGTATTATATTTTAAAGCTATAAAGATATTTAACATAAGTTTAAATTAAAGTGGATATTCGGAGTATTTCCTTACATTTCACATATTTGTTTTTAAATAATAAATTAGTAAACCATTTTCAATGTCCGCAACCAAAAAGGTTTCATTGTTTTCTTCATATGAATTAGTTCCTTTTTATTTAGAAACAGCTGAGTACGCTTTTGGTATGGTATACCAGAATCGTAGCTCTCGCTGATTGGTTAAAGGTGTTGCCCTATTTTTTGAGAAATAATTGTGAATTATTTAGATTTTACATATTCCATTTGGTCGAAAGTTGAATACTGTTTTCTTATTAATGACTTTGATTGTGGTTGGTGATAAACCACACCTTAACTTTTCTCTTACTATCATCTCGTTCCATGCAAACTAGGTTGACATTCTTTGGATCGAAAGCATGACTGAATTGTTGTTCAAGCTCCCAGAAGACGGATTTATATTCAGGATTATATGTATTTGTGTTAGGCCACCCTTGTGCTGATGTTTGCACGATTCCCTGTAATACAATACTGAATATTATAGGGCCATTAACACACCTAGAATAACGAGTTTTTTTAACACTCATGTATTGCTTCATGGAGGTTTACAACATATTCCATTAAGAAGATGACTGGTGAATGGTTTTCTCTTCAAGCCTCCTACAGTTCCTTCTCTTAACATGTTCATCATTTAGTTATTTACCATAAAAAAATTTAAGGGATTAAATAACGTATCTGGATTAAGAATTACAACGAGGCTAACATTAAATTTCATTTTAAATGGGGCTAAACAGTTACCAAAACTTTTGAAATGATCCAAACTGTGTATGGCAGTGAAGCCATGGTCACAAGAAGGTTTTCAAATGATTTTTCAAGATTTCATTATGGCAGAGATTGAAATATTCTGTCACATTTCATGCAATAACCTATAATCTAGATATCTAGCCCCTTAAAATTTTTCTGGTGAATAGCTAAATTATGTTGCTATATAACACACGCAATGATTTAGAAATGGCACGTGCAGCTTGGTCACTTTTTCTCTGAGGACATTGTATATAAATATGTACACATTATTTTATAAACTCCTAGATCATTGATTATCTTTTTTTTAAAAATATTTTATATATGTGTAACTATTCACAATTTATACATTTGTTTAAAAGTCATATTTTCGGCTATATTTTTATTTTACATAATTTCAGAAATAAAATATATCGCATACAAAGATTTGGTACTGTAGTTAGAAACTTTGTTATTTCAAATTACGGCACAAAAATGAGAATATTCATTTATTCAAACAATTACAATTATTTTGTCATTTTGAAGATTAATTCCTTTTTTACTTTATTTGCCTTATAATAGTAACTATTTATATATATATATATAATGGAGGTACTAAATATTAATAACTACCCAAATTCAATGTACGAATGCAATGCTTGCAACTGATTTTGGATTTAGCAAAACCTAAAACTACAAAGTTTGCTAAGGAAAAATTTTGCAACTCATAACTACATTTGAATGAAAACAAATGTTTCGCATGCAAATCCGCTGAATACGGTATCACTCACGGTGAAAACCAGAAATGAGATTAAGCAGATTTAGGAACAGTGCTGATTTCTTTGCTATTAACAGTCGTTTATGAAAATAAAATAGTATTAATTCTATTTTCATTGATTACATTCTAGCAACATGTTTCAAACCATTAAGGCTTTCTAAAAACATCCCAAATCTTTCTTCAATGGTATTATTTGTCATTATATGTGAATATGTAATTGGGTTATTGAAAATGAAAATATTTTTACTTGTTTATATATATCAGACAAGATATTAGTAGTCTATGTCTGTAAGCTTTACAATGACGGAATATTTAATATCTTCATTCCAATATCATTCTTGTGTTTAAGTAGAATAAACTTGTGGACATTGGCAGTGCATCACCTTCTTTAACCCTAAATCAGAATATCAGAAGCAATTCTAATTTTTTTACAGTATATTATAAAAATTCACTAAAATACCACATGATCTTCATTTCCTATGTTTACACAAGCAGCAGTAAACTCCCCATGCAGTAGTGCCACCTAGTGCGAGCCTTAGTAGTCAATGGATGCAAGAAGGTTTGTGCATAAAATCTTTATCTAGTGCCGACTCATCTGATATCCCCTCATTAGTTTCTAGCTTGTGGCTTTCATCAGTGATCTAAGCACTGCAGGGATTTTATGGATAAACCTTCCATTCCTTGATTATTAAGGCTTGTGTAGGCATATGAAATGGTAATTATGTGATATTTTAGTGACTTTATACCAATCCTGCTTGTCACGTTTTAGTGGTTTTATACCAATCCTGCTCATAAATGATGGAGATTGTGGTTTTTGAAAAACCAAAGACACCAAAATGTATAGATACTGAACTGAGTTCAGATCTACCACATAAGACAACACAAGCGAATGAGTTTGGATTGAAAACATCTGTTTTCATCTTGGGATCATAGCTTTATAGTTAACTGAATAGGTAAAAAGGAAGTACTGGAGAGTTGCATTGGATCCTACGATCTAGGAGCAGTGCTTTCAGATCTAACACTCCTCACTGATGAAAATCCACAAGCTAGAAACTAGTCTGGGGATAATGGATGAATAGGCCCTACCCAGGGATTTTATGCACAAACCTTGCATCCATCGATTCTGATGCTTGCATTGGACAACACTACTGCATGCAAAGTTTGCTACTATATTATAAAATGGTGGCAGTGTTTATTCTCATTTCATTAATCATATTTTTAGTGATATATGTGTCACTGTTTTTCGATGATATAAATATTCCATATATACAAATAATTTTAATCCCATAAATAAATAGTTCTCTTAAATACGTAATGCAGGGAATATCATTTTTACAGAAAATTTCCAACGTGCAAACCAGAATAATTTACATCAGACCCAAATAGAATGATTTCAACAGACTCGTAAATAACATCTATTTTCTTGTGACAATGCTAGCCATTTTTTTATCTAACTGGTAAGATAGCAACTATTAGTATCTAACTTGTGAATTATTATAGCCTGCATATTGGAGTTAGTCCATAAAAATGATAATGTATATAATAATTATATATAGTGGAACTGGATGTAAACACTGGAATAATCGTTTTTCCAAAAGCTGCTAGAAATATCAATACACCAACCTCTTAACAAATTGTCCAAATAATGTAAAATGATCGTTTATGCATGCTAGTTCAGACCTTTATAGGAGGTCAAGTTTGATACGTGATATTAATTGGTTGAACTCCAAATAAAATGTAAAATGAAATTATCTCTGCCATGTGAAATTTAATGTTTGACGGCATTAGAAGAGTCTTCGATTTATATAACATGATATGGAATTAATTCCAAATAATATCATTTATCAGATTTGCTATTTATAAAGATTAGATAGCTTACGTAAAAGATTATTTTATGTTGCTTTAATGATTTTTTTTAAAAACGACTGCCCTATTGATACTACCAGAGCCACCCCGAGGGCATATGAATAGTGCGATTGCACAAGGCCCACACCTACATGATCTACATTTTCTACGAAAATCAAAAAAAAAAAATTTAATGCTGGATAAATGTAATTTTTTTTTTTTTTTTGACAATAATTATCACATGTGAAATAATATTTGTCGAAGCGTTGGTTATGCAGTGGCATAAATTTATTAGCTGGGTACTTTAATATTTTGCAATGTTCTGATCGTGTTAATATGAAATCAGCATAAGTGAAGACTGATTCTTTTCATTAGCAATTTCATCTATTGAATTAGAATTCACAAAAAAATTAAATTATGATAACCTTATTAATGAATTCACAATAAAACATTCAAGGTAATGAAATATATATATTTCTGTATTATATGTATTTTATTTTGTTGTCATATATTGATTCAACACATTTACACAAAATCATATTCATGATTTATAATTAACAATAAATAAACATTTATAGATTATAAATAGCAATTTCTGTAATTTTATTGAATCAATATTTCAGTAACAAAATAAAATACGTGTAATGCAAAAAATTATATTTTATTTCCTTGAATATTTTTTTTTGCTTTTAGTGAATTATCGCTCAAAATAAATAAAATTTTTAACGAAGAGAATCGCTCTTGACTTGATTTGTACTATTTGTAAGGCATTAAATTTATATCTGCAAATAAGATTTATATATATATGTATTTTTATGACATTTAAAAAATTCTCCCTGCCCCAATATGAGAACATTTCTCCCCCTCATTTTCTTAAGCTGACTCTGGATATAACTAAGAGCATTTAGAAAGATACTCATTCCAATGCTTATATTTAATAATACTATATATTCGATCACAGATTATTTCACAATGTTTTAAAATGAGTTGAAATTCTTTCTGCCATGTGAAATTTAAACCACTAAACATCACATGATCACTATTTTCTATGATTACACAAACTGTCAGATCCAATGCTCCTCACTGATGAAAGCCACAAGCTGGAAACTAGTCTGGGGATCTCGGATGTGTAGGCACTAGATAGGCATTTTATGCATAAACCTTCTTGCATCCATCAATTACTATGACTTCCACTGGATGGCACTACTGTATGGAGAGTTTGTCACCATTTATTTGAAGTTCAATGACTGATAGTGTTGAAAGTCTTTGTTTTCTATTAAGATCAGACATAGCATAAATTGTGTGTTCCAATGAAAAGATGACTGGTTCTCTTTCAAAGTTGCCTACAGCGCCATCTCTGAATCAATACATACATGGATTTCTTAACGACATAGTTTAGCCATTCACCATAAAAAAATTTAAGTATATATAAAACAGATTCATTTCACTCACTTTTTCTTTTCAAACCTCGTTTTTATTTTACGAACCATATTTCATTTCAATTTTCTTGCTGTGGTCTGAATCATGAATTGCAACTTGAAATGTGCCTGTGTTTCTCATCTTTGTGGATCCTTTTCAATATTCTCCCTGCCATCATGAAATCATGCAAACCACTTCAAAATATCCTTGTGACTTATAGCTTCACTGCCGTAAATATTTTGAATCATTTCATTAGTAGTTTTACCCAATTTAAAACAAAATTTAATGTTAGCACATTGTGATTTAAGGTATGAAACAGATTCACACTTTACATCCAGGTGCAATAGCACCTTAAAATTGTTGTGAATAGTTCAACTATGTCACTACATAAAATGTTTTACAATGCTTTTATTACAACCCACTATGACAGTTTCAAGTGCCCCAGCGATCTTCTTCAGAACTTCTACTCACATATCCAAACCAGCATTGTAAAACAGTAATAAAGAGCATAGATAATTTAATATTATATAGATTTGGCAATGCAATAAGAATGATAAAGTTGTCACTACATAATATACAGGATGATTTGAATTTATATTGCAACTATACGTCAGTATAGAAACTCCACATATGTATCAGCCTTTAAATAAACTAGGGCAGGACAATATTTTTTTTGTAATTCTCCAACAAAGGAACAAGGTAAAAAAATATTACTCTCAAGAAATGCCAACAACCATGTGGTAAGTTTGATATCTATCCTCATTTTACTCTAGTTACAATGACCATTGCAGTCCTATAATAGGTGGACATAGTGTGCTGGCTACCTAAAGGGAAAATCGTAGGCCTATTTGAAATCTTAAAAAAAAAAAATACTCAGGCCACATACAATTTAGACCTTTAGCATGACACATGAAAGCATTAACCACTAGATTGTGAAACCTTTCTATGTAAATCAATGTTTCAAATTAAAAATACACATCAAAAAACAAATGCACCTTTAAAATGAAATCAAAATAATGACAAATGTTAATCTTACCTTTATTATTAGTCCATAACCTTCCAGTTTAGGTCTTCCTGATCCCTCTTCTTCGCTACTGTTACTATTATACCTGAGTTTCCTATCAGGTTTAGAAGATATATGGCTATCGTTTGCAGCTTTTGTCTTTTCTCTCTGCTTATTTTTATAATAATGACTTAGTTCTGATTTGTGTAGATTTTCTGATTTTATTTGTTTCTTTTCATCCACTTTGTTTTCATTTTCTGACTTTTTGTGTTTTTTCTCTTTCTTTGACTTTTTCTTGTCCTTTTTACCCAATTTAGCTTTTAACTATCAAATAAAATTTTAATAAATAAAAAAAGTATTAATGTCTTAAAACTGTTCCATTTTTAGATAAAAATAATGGGTCTACAAATTACAACATAAACATAAATAATATGTCCCAATGAAAAGATGATTGGTTCTCTCTCAAGGCTGGGTGCAGCGCCATCTTTGAAGGTAGTGGCATAGGTTAGCTACTGACCACAAAAATTTTAAAGTGTTAGCCTGACTGGATCACAAATTACAACATGAAATCTGTTTCTACCATTATAGATCATCTTCAATGCTCTTCCTATCATCATGAAATCATATCTTTATAGATCATCTTCAATGCTCTTCCTACCATCATGAAATCATACGTTCATAGATCATCTTCAAATACTCTTCTTACCATCATAAATCATACCTTAGAGATCTTCTTCAATGTTCTTCCTACCATAATGAAATCATATCTTCATAGATCATCTTCAATGCTCTACCTGCTATCACAAAATCTTCACATGATCACCATTTCTTATGCTTGCCCATAACTGTTATTAAACAGGCAAAACTCTCCATACAGTAGTGCCACTCAGTGCAAGCCAGAGTGGTCAACGGATGCCAGAAGGCTAGTGCATAAAATCCCTATCTAGTGCCAACTCATCCAATATCCCCAGACTAGTTTCTGGCTTTTGGCCTTCGTCAGTGAGGAGCCTTGGATCTGGCTTGCACTGAGTGGCACTACTGTATGGAGAGTTTTGCCTGTTTAATCACAAAAACTTGCAAACTATTTGAAAATATTTTCGCAACTCTGTTTGAAATATTTTAAATATTTCAGTATCAGTTTTGCCCATTTCAAAACAAAATTTAATGTTAGCATGTTATTCCGTCGGTTAAAATTTGAAATGCACAGTCGTATTCAATGTTATAACTCATGATTTAGACTTGCTGCTACCTTAAACTTTTTGCGATAAATAGTTAAACTATGTTGCTTTATAACATTACCTGTTGATGCATCAGAACTTGGAGAATAATTTTATACTGGCATGCATTATATATAACTTGCTTTATAAACAAGAATATTATCAAAGACAGATTATATACCTAGATATGCCTGTGTAGATCCATATGTAAAAAAACGTTACTATAGCTTCGTGTAACATAATATTGATTACTGCACGATTAAGTTTACTTCATAAATCATTATTTCTTGTCAAAAGATGATTATGCATTTCTCTTCAGCCTGTTTTTTATAGTCTGCATTTAAATTTTTAAAGCAAGATATTCATGAAGTTCGAACTTAATAGTGAATTAAAACTACTTTCCAAGCAAAAATTACTTAAATAATTATTTAATAAATTACATCCTTGATCTGACTTAATTTATATTTACAATACTTACAAGAAATTTAAACTAACATCAGTATAACAAAGAATTCACTTGATGTGTAAGAATCCCATTAATTGTCTCGGTATTTAGAGAATAAAACTCAATAAACCAAAGATCAGCCTTTCAAGCCAACGTACATGCGCTTTTTATGAACATTAATACCAATAAATGAACACTTTCACTTCCACCACAAGATAAAGTCTTTTCAAAAGAATAGAATGAATTCACCTATTCTTTCAACCCAAATGCTTATATATGGGCAAATCTTAAAGCGTGAGGACAAACCAATCACCCTCCACATTTCCAGTACTTAAGATTTGCCCATATGTAAGCATTTGGGTTGAAAGAATAGGTGGATTCATTCTATTCTTTCGAAAAGACTTTATCTTGTGTTGGAAGTGAAAATGTTCATTTATTGGTATTAATGTTTATAAAAAGCGCATGTACATTGGCTTGAAAGGCTGATCTTTGGTTTATTGCAATTTGTAAACATAGCGCTATATAAAATAGGTGCCTCATTTGCAGAATAAAACTCAGAAAAAGTGGTGCCGTATTCTTAACGGAGTGAAATTATTGAGTATAACTTAGAAATATTATTCTGAATCATACAAATCTTAGCATTCCAAGATTACATGAACTACGAGGCACATTAAATGATCTAAGTATAACAGGGCATTACTAGGCTAGGTGACTCTTTTTAAATTATTTGCTTATTAACGCAATTTTCAAAATTGTGGATTACACGTTGAAAATTTTTTTAAATTATTGCAACTAGGCTGCTCCGTTTTAACAAGTCAAAAGACATTTTGACAGCAGTTTTGCAAAACATAACCAAGTTTCAATAATGCGATAAATTCTAAACCAGAAATACAGTAGCAAATGTGTATTTCAATAAGATTTACATTAATCAAATACCCTTTAAATAAATATTGGCACACAATGCAAAGACCTCCTCAAAAGATAATGGAATGATATAATCTTATTGGATATTTAAGATGTACGTAAATACTTGCTTGAATAAATAGCTGTAAAAGTTTTTAAGAAATTAAAATAAATAAATAAAGTATAATAATTTAAATAACATGAAGATGTTTATTACCTTTCAAAACGGATTAATTAATCACGTTTGGTATTTTTTTAATTCGTTATATTTATGTCTACTGTTTCTGAAAGTGTTGAATAATGGCAAGACTTCCCCCTCCCATTAGTGGATTCTGTCGAATTTCAAATATTTAATTTTATCTGATCACATCAATTCTACAAATAATGAAAAAAATAATTTTTCATCTAAAAATGTAGTTGAAAAATTTTTAAATGATTATTGAGTTGTTTTTATATGATGATTACATTTACGTCTCGTTTGTTTTTATCAAACTTTGATCTTTTGTCTCAAAGTTTTGTTTTGTCATAGTTATTTTTACATTACTAAGCTTTTTATTGACTTAATTCATAAGCAAGTGAAGTTAGAATCTTTTAGCTTTTCACCTGACATCAGATCTATACAGGTAGGTTGGCTTGTCAAAACCTTGAGATTTTTTTATTTTTTTTTTAATTTCAAGCTAGAAGTTTGATACTAAAAAAACAGTTAAAGATGGCCATCAGATGTTCAACTACATTGGTTCCAGCTTTGAATTCTAAGTGTTGATAAAAGGTAAAAAGCCAAAAACCTGGGAATAGTAATTGAACTGCGGTATCATTTCCTAACTGCTGATAACTCAAGCTTGCAATAGGTGGCGCTAGAGTACAGAGAGAAGAAATGACTTTTTCTTATGGCATTATAAATATTTAGGTTCCAATTCGTTTTCAGACTTAGGATATCAAAATGTATAAAACTAACCAAATAAATCCAATTCCAGCTGAGGCAGAAGTTGAAATTAATTTCTGGTATTTAAAATTTGTAGCAGATATGATAAATGAGGTGAGAACTATCACCAAAACTAATGTGGCTTGATAAATATTAAAAAGCTAAAAATAATTGTTAGTTGAATATTCGTATTATGCACAGACCAGAGTTGCTTTGGAATTTCCAGTACATTATGATATGATAAAAGAGATCCAACATATTCTAATGTAATGGTAATGGGGTAGACATGAGAGCCAAACATTCTGATGCTCGAACATCAAATGATTTCCGAAGTGACAAATATTCAAATACTATATGGAAAAAAATATTTTACTTTAATACATGATTGTAATGTCACCAATCCAGGGATATAAACATGAACCAAAAAAAGAAATTGTGAAGACCAGTGGTAACTATTAATCTAATATCCCAAACATTTGTGGGAGATAGATAGAAATAATGTATTTTTGGTTTTTGAAAAATTATGATGTGTGGTATCATTTTTCAGAATAATGTAAGATAAAACAATGTAATTTGATTTCAATGAACAAAACATCTACCTTTTGTGTTGTAAGAAAGTTAAGATCCCGTGGAAAAGAAAATTACATTATCTCCTAGTTATCACATGATCACCATTCTTTATTCCTGCATCCATTGATTACTCTGGCTTGCACTGAGTGGTGCTACTGTATGGAGTTTTGCCTCTGTGAAAAACAGCTTGTGTAAGCATAAAGAATGGTGATCATGTGATATTTGATGATTTAATACCAATCCTGCCTTATAGGATTATGGTGACTGTGATTATTAAAGAACCAAAGACACCAAAAAGTATGGAAGCTGAACTGAATTCAGATCAATATGACTATACAAGCTAATGAGGTTCGCTTGAAAACATTATTGTGCTTTCATTTGCTTTATAGTTAGCAAAAAAAGTAAAAGATGGCTGCTGGAGAGTTGCATTAGATCCTAAGATTTAGATGCAGTGTTCTCAGATCCAAGGCTCCTCACTGATGAAAGCTAAGACAGAAACTAGTCTGGGATATTGGATGAGTAGGCACTAGATAGGGATTTTATGCACAAACCATCCTGCATCCATTGATTACTCTAGCTTGCACTGGTGGAGCTGCTGTATGGAGAGTTTTGCCTCTATAAGGTATGGTCATTTTTTTTAGAATAATGTAAAATAAAACTTTTGCAACTAATATAATGTGATTTCAATGAATAAAACATGTACCTTTTGTATTGTAATAAAGTTAAAATCCCATGGAAGAGACTATTACATTATCTTTTAGTTATGTTATTTGTGTGTGTGTGTACATGTGCATTATAAATTTGGTGAGGTTTCAGAAGCAAGGTTTCTGAAAATATAGGAAATATCCCAAGTTTTACAATCATTCAATAGTGAGAAAAAGCATTCAATAGTGACTTCCTGTGCTTTATTTCAAAAAAATAAAAAAATTACTAAGATAATTACCATTTGTTGCAACTGCTTTAAACGAATAGGATTGTTTAATAATTCTTTCCGACTTTCTTCTTCTCGTTTTCTAAAATAAATTTCAAATTACAAAAAATTAAATGAATAAAAAACCTATTAAATGGATGTTTAATTTTATATATATAAACATATATTTTTTTACAGATTGCTTTTAAAATCTAATCTAACAAAATTATTTTAAGAAAAACATTAAGCGTTCCTAAATACTTCTTCATCCGTACTTTTCATATTTTATTATTTTGCAGAGTTCATAACACATATTTTATTTAAATTACCAATGTTTCGACTATTTTATATGGTCATTGTCGAAATGATTATATATACACAAAATGGAAATATAAAACTCATGAAAATTTCACATTATATCTATTGAAAAAATTTTTTAAAAAAACTAATATATTTTTTATATTAAAAATTATACATATTTTTCTCTCTTATTCTCCCAATTTACATTTTAAAATTTAAAACCTTTACTTTTCAATTCCTGTTATCACCCTTAATCGTAAAAAATAAATATTTTAAAATAACCTATCAATCATTTCCTTTCCATTTATTTTCTTTAAAATAGGCATTTCTTTTTATATATAAATAATTTCTTTAATCGATCTTTTTTTTTAAAAAAAATTTTTTTTTTTTAGACAGACAGAAATTTTCATGGGTTCATACTTTCATTTTGTATATAATAGAAAATACCTGGACAATAGTCATATAAAAATGTTTGAAATACTGGCAATTTATGTAAAATACATTACGAATTTGATAAAATAAATAAGATTTGAAAATGTCAGTGTGGGTGAAGAAATATTTACAAATTTAAAAACTGAACTGCATTTGGAAAGAAAATTGGAGGATTGGATTTTTGGATTTTAAATTTTATTTTCATTTTTATTAAGTGTTCACAATAAAATTTTTACCTTATTGCAAATAGCGGGTCTTCTCTTATTTTGTTGGCTAAATCAACAGCCGCATTGCACCCAGACTTATTGAAAATTGCACCTGGTTTTTCTATCAACAAACAGAATAATATTTGGATTTAGTTCATAAATTTTATTGTAAATATTAATAAAAATTATTAGTAAAATGTGTTTTCAAATTAGTACATAAATAATTATGATCTGCAATATTATGCAACAATCATGGTTAAATGCTCTCAACAGTTTAGAGCATAATAGAGTAACTCGCAGAGTAGAGAGCTAAGAATTACAGCTCCCAATGCCCAAATGTCTCGTAACTTCCAGAACAACAAACCACACATTTTTGTTATTCCAATTACCCTATCACAAGTCCTATCTCAGCTTAATTGTAAATAAAGTTGCTAAAATGCATGATATAGATTATTTTAAAATCGTTCTTCAGATTGGCCATAAGTTCAAACCACGAACTCAGAGCCTGAAAATACATGATGCTGTCTTCTCCGGTAGTGAAGGCTGAAACCTGGTTTTATATGTCAAATTTGCTTGGGAGGTCTGCATCTATCTGAAAATATTTCCAACTGCCATTGAATTTGAATTGCCCACCATAGGCATGGCAGCTGATTTAAAAAATCATTACACCACAGAATTCATTGGATGGATGCATTCACTGATGTTGAATAAAAGCCACCTAGTCAAAATTCAATCACGAGAATACAGAAGTAAAATGGTTTCTCCTTAGACTGCACTGCCACCTGGTATCAAATCACTTAACTAGTTATTACTGCCTTCTTAGAATAAGCCGTTGAGAAGAAATCTGCATACAATTATTCTAAAATTGTGCTCTGTACAATTTT
Source organism: Epiperipatus broadwayi (assembly GCA_028023455.1). Lineage (NCBI taxonomy): Eukaryota > Metazoa > Onychophora > Udeonychophora > Euonychophora > Peripatidae > Epiperipatus > Epiperipatus broadwayi. Next base: position 2,206,170 of record JAQFVV010000172.1, read on the forward strand.
GAAATCTATGTAAATAAACTCAGAGCAGTATGTTTGGAGTAACAGAAAGAGATCGAAAATGAAATACAAGAAAAAGAGAACAGATATCACTGACCTCATTGAAAGAACTAAGTGATAAGGAACTCCCTGGACATATTAATAGAAAAGTTGATATTAGACAGACAGTTGGAATGTTAAGTTGGATCTCAAAGGGATTATAAAAAGACTTAGAAAGAGACCATATGTGAGATGGATAATGGAATACATGAATATGAGAACAGATATCAGTGACATCATTGAAAGAACTAAGAGCTTTCTGGACATACTGCTATAAAAGTTGATAATAGACCGTTAGTTGGAATGTTCAATTGAGATAATAAAAAACTTAGAAAGAGATCATATATGAGATGAATACATGAATATGAGAACAAACAGATATCATTGACATCATTGAAAGAACTAAGAGAAATGGAGCTTCCTGGACAAACTACTAGAAAAGCTGATATTAAACAGGTGATGGATCTCAAAAAAATTATAAAAAAAACTTAGAAAGAGAACACATGTGAGATGGATAAATGAAATACATGAATATGAGATCAAACAGATATCGGTAGCATCAATGAAAGAACTAAATGAAATGGAGCTTCCTGGACATACTGCTAGAAAAAGTGATATTAGACAGATAGTTGGAATGTTAAATTGGATCTCAATAGATTATAAAAAACCTAGAAAGAGACCACATGTGAGATGACAGATGAAATACATGTGCTGGGATGACGTGGAGAAGAGACTAGAGAATGAAGAAACTGAATTAAACTTGGAAAGACTTTCATCCTGCAATGGATCAGTAATTGAAAATGCCAATGAGTTTGAATTGTATTTTTCCCCGTTCCACTGATAACTTATCCAAATCTGTTATTAATTTGATGAAAATAACTTATTTAAAAACATGTACTTGTGTTAAATATATATTTCTACTTTAACAGCAAATATATTGGCATAGAATTTAGAAATTACGAATTTCAAAGTAATGTCTCTAAAAGAAAACACTGCCTTAACTCTTCTTCCAGCTAATTCATTGCATTGTGACAATACCATATCTACCTTCATTTCACTCTTAGTATTTAGGCAAGCATTAAACACCAGATGGCAATGTGATCAATGCCAGAGCATAATCCCAATTGTGGTTGAAGAAACAATTATTTATTTTCTTTTTGGTGTATGGTGAATGAATAGGCATTCAATATAAAAAAAATTATATTTTATTGTATGGCATTTGATAGCACGTCACAATCACCAACTATAAAGAGCCCTATATTACAAATAATTATTCAGCTGTTGCTTTTACTTTTATTATGCTATTCAAAGTGATGATTTGAAGACAATTCAAATTCTTTAAGATTTTGAACTTAAGTCAATCTTCTTGATCACTGTTTAGATCTAATACTAAGTCAACAATTATATATTTTAATGATTTCAGTTATACACTAAAAACTCCTTTGGAAAAAGGATGGTATATACTAAAACATGTCTAGAAAGTCCACATTTAAAAATTGCATTTACTGGAGGACTTCACTTATTGTCACACTTTACTCTGTAACTATGTCATGTCAAGCATTGGTGACCTCGTGGCTAGCATAGCTGCTTTTCAAGTTGTTCCCAGGGTTTGCTTCCCAGATGACGCTTTCACATATATAAAAAAAAAAACTATTAGATGTCATATAATAGCTACGAAAAGATTAAATTATGACACTAAAATATACACAATTGATAAACTAGTTAAATATGTATTGCTTATTAAAAGGTTGAATTGAATTTAAAATATCAGTATGTTTAAATATCTTAAACCATTGACTTGAATAACAGTTGATTTACAGGTGAATACCTAGAACTAAACTAGACATTTGATGTAAATTGTTTTCAATAATATTTATAGTCATTTGATAAAATACAGTGTTCAGACAAAATATTGAAAAGACCTGTGATATTTTAATTGCTTTTATATTAATTTTCACAGTCTGTGTTTCTGTAGAGATGTCTACACTTTTGAATTTTTAACAATGAAAAAAAAATGTTCCCATTTAGAACTCGGAAATTGCATCCTTACTTTTCTCAGGAAAAAGCCTTAATAACTGAGCCAACGAAAATGTTACGTTTGTAGAGAAAAATTTTGTTAATATTAATTTCTATAATAAATTAAAAATATAGGGGATTTGAACTCAGACGTTCAAGCACCCTTCAACTATCCACATCATCACATACAACTGATACACATGACCACATACATGTAGAAAAGATAATCGCCAATAAAGGTATTTCGTGCTAAACCAGCACTCATCAGTTGGTCCAGATTATCATCTCCCTCACATATATATAATCAGTGCTCAGTAATCAGGGTGCTTGAAAGTCTGAGTTCAAATCCCCTATATTTACAATTAAGTTCCAGGTTTGTGAAGTGCCTGATTTTCAAATAAATTAAAAGTAAATATTTTCTAAAATCTGGATTATTCTGAAATAATTAATATTTCATAAATATTTTATGAAAAAAATAAATGGGTAAAAAAGGCTGACAGTAGGCATTCTCTTGTGAAGTGAACAAGAAACATAATAAAAAAGACGATTAAAAAGGACTGGTGAAGAAAATTATTTTATTTGAATTGAAATTATGTTTTATTTATAACTAAAAAATAAAATAATATTGAGGGTTTTTTGAAATAATGCTTTCGTGTAGACAGTGGACTAAAAAGTAAAAAAAATAAAGTCGGTTGTTTGCACGGGAGCATTATTTTAAAAAAATCTTTTTTTAATATTATTTATTAATATGATATACTTCCACCATTTGTACCAAAAACTATTAATATTTTTTTGCGGAATGGAATTTATAATTTGTGAACAATGTAACTGAATATTAAGTTATTCACTTAGAAAGTTCTAAATACTTTTGAGATATTTATGAAAAATATCAACTTCTCAATTAATCAAGGGAAGTGCATAGATGCTCACTAATGGTTAAAATCAGAAAGTTGGGGAGATCATAAAAGATATATAACATCATTTTTCAATTCCCTCAATCTAATAATTGATTATACGGGCTGTAAGTGTTGGAATATTATCATATTCAAAGATGTCATTGTTGTCTGGAACAATATTCGCATTTGCAAAGGACCTAGTCCTGCAAAACGTTCATGCAGTCTGTATTTGTAATTTACTTACATGTTGACTCAGAGCATTACATTTCTACCATCGTATTGCTCTCTTGGGGAAAGGCAATCTGATTGGTAGATTTTTAAGTATGTCCAGTAATTGGGAAAGTGAAAATAATGATTCTAGTGATTATAAGTTTATTTAAAAGTTTATAATGATGGCATTTCACTTTTGATTATAAGTTGGACTTTTATCATTGTTAAATGTCTCTCAGAAAAATTAAAACTTTATTAGGACTTTGTGCACACCTTCACCTGTTCATAATAGCTCACAGATTGGTATAAATACAATATTTGGAGTCGTATCATAAGGAGACATTTGAAATGCTGTGTTATATATTAATTGGTGTGATCTTATTAACAAATGAGTGTAGTTGAAGAGTTTAAATAAAGTTTGAATTTTTTTAAAAGATTTTGAACTAGATGATGGAAATAGTTCAACATATAATTACAAATGATCATACTAATCTGTGGACCACTCTTTGACATTGTAATATTCTCATCAGATTTCTGTTATGTTAGGGCAGCAATATTAAAATATTTGTGTTAAAAGTTCATAATAAAAAGTTTTAAGTAGACTCTATTGTTCCACTCACTATATCCCACCAAGATAACCTATTGGCTTAGTTATGGTTTAGTGCTTTTTGGCTTCAATCTCTCTAGTTAACTCTTGATTTCAAATTACAGCTAATCTTATGTTGATTATTTTGTCCAATGATTCCACACAGTTGTATAATTTTATAACTTATAGTCAAACTTCCACTTTTTAAATAAAATATACTTTTTTCTCTTTCGTGTTATATTTGTATTCTAATGAAGGTTATATTATTTTTAATGAAGATTAATAATTATTTTTGTGATACTAATATCTGTCTTGATTTATGAGAATCGTACATGCTACAAAACTGCAATCTTATATAATTTGCTAATTTGGGGGGGGGGGGGACCTGTATTAAAATAGAATAATAATTATGATTTGTTATCATTTTTTTTCTGTAATAATTTTAAAATTAAAATGAGGTATTTTAATTATGTCTTTAAAAGCATACTATCATAGTAGCTTCAGGCCAATCTTTTTTTTATCTAATTAACTTTTTTGAAATTGTAAATATTTGTAGCACTTTCCTTTATTTTTTTTTTAAATGGAAAAAGGATGTGTCTAAATAATTCGTTTTTAATTTGTTATACTGGTGTATACAAATATTGGTTTAATTAAAACAAAAAAATATAGGTTTTTGTTCAATGATGAATTAATTATATAATAATGTATATATATATATGAAAATATCCCAGTGCATAAGGCTAGCTGAAAATTCAAATACAAAATGTTCAAATCATCCTCCTAAATGTTATTATTATTATTTTTTAACATTTGGGAGGGTGATTTGAACATTACATATTGTGCCCTTGTCTGTAGATCATAGGTAGGGTAGAAAGGTCAATTATGAAAAAAAAATTTTAAATTTTAAGTTATATTTAAGTGATATAAAAGTAATAATAGATTTGTAATACAATTTTAAGCTAAAATACCTAACAGATAACAGTATAATAAAGTATTTTAAAAAGTAAACAGTTAAATAAAGTTTTAATATCATTGCTTATGGTTGTGAAAGCTGGCCATACAAAATAACACAGCTATAGACAGTTAAAATTATAGTAATGATTAGAATATAATATTTTCAGAATTAATAGTTTAAATAAATGAAAGATAATATTATAATTAGTCAAAATTAATAGGGTATATTTTTTATTAATAAACTTCGGGATGGTGAGAATTATATTTAGTCCTATAAGTTTCAATTTATTTTTCAAAATTTTAGAAAATACATTAGTTTTGGTAATTTAAACCGAGACATAAATAAAAGATTATTTTTGTAAAGTGAATAGACACGTGATCGTATATTACATGCCTTCACGCACACACACACTTGGTAGATAATAATAAAGTTTGTGAATTTAAAACTAGATATAATTGTCATCTATCATAAAAATTAAAGTTAAAAATATTATAGATTGTCTTAATAATTATTTTAAAGATCAAATAATAATTTTATCAAACTATGATTAAATTTAATAATATTAAGTTAAAGTAATATTCCAGACATTACGTCATAAATATTTATTTAAAAAGTACAATTTATCATCCAAAATAGAATGACTAATATTGTTCGCGCTAAAAACAAATATTGACCAATCAACGGATTTAAATTGGCAAGAAAAAAATCTAAGATAGACAGAAGCGGGAGATGGAATGTGAAAGTTGAAGAGGAAGGTAACCTTTTTGAATTGCTTGTAACATCGAAGCTGAAAAAAGTAATATAAATTTATAAATTAATAATTATTCTAAAGTTAGTCTTGAACAGATAATATAATTTTGTATCCAGAAAGATGATTTGCTAATTTCTACGTGATCTTACCAGTGGATTTAATCAAATTTGACCATTCAGCCTACAATAAAATGGAAATACCAAGAATAATAATTGAAATAATTATTGAAAGAAAAATGAGTGAAAATTGTATAAGTTTTGTATTATTTGTGCTCAACCAGAAATTAAATCCTATAACTTGGAAAAATACAAAGGAAAAGCTGTGTGAAAATATAAGAAAGAAACTATTTGCTATCGAGAGAATCTTATGACGAACATTTGTTTTATAAGTATTTAAAACTAAGTCATATTTCTCTATGAGAAAAATCATAATAAGCGTTCAAGTATATAGAAAAAGAATGAGGAAGAAAAGTATGTTATATTAAAGGAAAACATTATTTAAAAATATAGTTTCTAAATTAAAAAAATAGAAGAAAAGCCATAGTCCTGTATAAAGTGCTATATGAACTTACTAAGAGGAACCTAACATTTTTATCTCATCATAGAAAAAAAGGAAAAGATATTAAATGGAAAGAATATTATTTTAAACAGATATAATTAATCACTAAAATGAGGAAAATGGATCCATGGAAATAAAGAAAAATTTATTGAATTTTTAAAATAAAGTACAAGATGCATCGAGGGAAAACCAAGCGCGGGGGGAAAAAGCTAGCAGACTATGTAAAGGAGATCTCAAGAATAAGTGGAAAAAGATGAAGAAAATTAAGGATCATCGTCCAAGAAGAATTAATAAACAGAATTAAAAGTTTAAATTAGAACATTAAGTGACTGAAGAAAATAAAATATAATTTTTTTTTTTAGCTTTGCAATGAACGATTTTCCAAGCGAGTCCAACAAAGCTGTATCGTAAATATAGTTTTAATTATTTTTTTTTATTGTATTTAAAGTATAAAATTTGAATTAGCTTAGGGAAACATATAAACATAAATTTTATAATAATTATATTTAAATATACGAGCTAATGGAATGAGAGAAATATTAGTATAAATAAAAATGTGTGTATGGAAAATTTTAAATACCTACTAGAAGTCCTGGAATGGAGAAGTTTACAAATACGATCCAGAGGATAGAGATCGTTGGTAATTTTAATATTATTGGTAATATGTAATATATTTTTTTTTATAGGTCATCTATTAATGAATGAAGTATGAAAGATGTTAAAAGTTATAAGTACACATTTATCCAACATCAAACATATATTTAAGAGAGTAGTAAAATTTTAAAATGTGCATGCAATAAATAATCTAAAAATGATTAATAATAAGTAGCATATTAATTATGTGATTCTTTTGAGTTTTATATTGAAAATATTCAAATAGTTTAGAACAGTAGAGATAGAAATATACGAGAAGTATAGTAAAGAATTTTCTTAAGAATAGCTGTATAGTTAAATAAAAATGAATTTTATTATTATTAGCAAGGTAGACAGAGAATTTGTCGATGTAATGAAGAGATGAATCTGAAGAAATCAATCAGATAGTGACTTGGGAGTACTGATGTCAAAGGAAACCAAGAGGATGTTTTATTAAACTATAAGGAATGAAATATGTGGATCATAATTATTTGTGTGACTTCAGTATAGATAACTTCGCCCTATAACTGAGCACATATATTCTGGACAGTGTTTTTACATATCTTTGAAACTTTCTGATGTGATGAAGCTGAAGAAATAGCTTTAGCATCCTTCCAATACTAGAGGCAGATAGACAGATAAAAGTCACTCCTCTATGGCGTCCTTAAATTCACTGTGCCATGATTGTCAAAGTTTTATAAAGGATAATATCTTGTTTATTTTGATCCAACGCATCTATATCTTCGCTATCTTGATTTCATGAAAATACATCGTCAGGGAGATAATTTTATAGAAATGATACATAAGATAGAAAGGAAGTTAGATAGTAGTTATGTAAGAATAGTTATTTACTAGAGTAAAGTAGAATTGTATAAGTCCAAAGTGAAAGTATAAGTATTATAAAAGATGAAGAATCATATGATATAATTTTAAAACCAATTGCTAAACTGATATAATTTTAAAGGAAAAAAAAAAAAAACCTTAGAATTAAGTTTTAAAACAATAATAAGATTTTAAAATATTGTACGTGAGATTTAGTAAAAGAGATTGCATGTTTATTTGGAAAATGAGTTAAAGAAATGTATAACAAAAATGTGTATTTGTACATAGTGTGTGGATAATGTTAATTGCTATATAAAGTTAAGGATGGGATCAAAATTTTATCAGTAATTATATTATGATTGATAATAAAAGGAACATGAAAATATCATAAGGATTAAATTCTGTAGGATTCCATACTAACAAGAATAAGTATAATTTTGTAATTTTTGTATAATTTTACATAACAGTAAAGATCTTATAGAAATATAATTTTGAAATTATAAGGACATAATGTCAATAGAAAAGTTTAATGGATAGAAATTTTGTGTATTCAGCTAAGCTCAAAACATGTATCCAATAATAATAATATTGTAAAATACTTTTGTAATTATTAATGGTAAAAGGGTAAAATAAAATTCGATAATAATAATGTTAAGACATCAACGGGTATAAATAAAAGTTTGTGATAAGTAAATAGGGATATCCGCTGTAAATAATGTACAAAGTGTTATTTGTTATAATGTTAATAAAATGTTATAAAATTTTATTAGTAAGCTTTGTGTCTTGGTTGTTGTTTTTCCTACACATGAAATGCATGAAATCACAACGCACGTTTATAATTAAACATGTTTATGATTTTGCACAGGATAATAAATATTAGAAATTTTAATAATTTATTTTGTTTTATTTACATAATAAAATGAAAGAAATATAAGTAGAACAGGTATTGGTCATGGGTTAATTGCCACAATATTTAAGTAAAATATATGCGAACGTTACCACATAACTTTTGATTATCAGATTAATAAATGTTACCACGAAAATATTTAATACATCTAGAAAGAAAAGAAGATTATATTATTTTATTATTGTCATTGTTCTTATTAATTAGTTATTCGTTACGTAGTGAACTATGACATAAAATTCCCTTATCATAGTTTACTATGGCAATATGAAATCAGTTTTAATTACAATTTATGAACCTGAGATTTAATTATTTATTTACTTATTGATTTATCTATTTGATTTGATATGATTTGATTAATTTAACTCTATTTTATTTAATTAATTTATTTATGTGAGCTAGAATTTGTTTTAAAAATATTAAGATATGATAAAAGTTTTAAAAGTCGTAGGAATGCTATTAGTCAATTATTTAGGATAGTGTTCTTATGCCATTGGGATAGTATCTCAATGATCTCTCGTCTTGTTCCTTTGTCATTGCTCCAGGTCTCATGGGAATAATAAAAGATGTTTATGTTGATTCATTTCACAGACATAACTGTGTTTATAAAGTTCTGAGCTAGTGATTATTTTATTTAAATTATAATAATATATTTGATAGACTGAGTTAGATAACCCGGAATTATTATTAATGTTAATTATTATTGACCGGAAATAAATAAGTAAAGAAAATCCGGAATAGTTAGTATATTCTTAGCATGTTGTTATTATTATGGAGCGGGGGAAAGGTTACAGACGGGAGAGAATTTGGCGCCAGCAACGCGTGGCCCGATGTGCAGTAGGGACTGCAATCGAAAGAATATAAATTTGTTTTTACAACGTATTGTACGATGTGTAGTGGGAATATATAGTTTAATATTTGAATTTAAATATGTAAAATCAGAGATTGTCAACAGACATATTTTATAAAAAATAGATAGTTTCGGATTTAATTATAAAAATAATATTTATTGTTGGGATAATTATAATTTCGCGTGGTAGATAATCTGATCATTTAGAAAAACGTATTATATTGTGGTGGTTCGTTTGACAAATAAAATTTAAAATATGCATATGTGGCTAACAATTATTAATAATTAATATGACCATTTAAATTTGTGGAAATATTATTGAAAAATATATTTAAGAGTGTTATGATCTGTGCAAAGTGTTTGTGAATCATGCATGTGGGAAATAATAATATGACACATATAATTTAATTTGTTATTGTTATTATAAGTAGTTAGATAAATATAAGGGAAAAGGGTAGAAGGTATTGCTATATTTTGTTGTGGGTAGTGGTTAAAGGAGATGGAGAAACTGGTAAGAGAACATTTTATGAAAAATTAATAATAGTATATTATTGTGATAAAATTTTGAGGAAAATTATTATAAAAGGAAAAATGGATAAACAAAATAAAGATTTAGTAGAAGAAATATCTGAGTCCGTAGTGGATCATAGTTGTGAGGAGGAAAGTAAAATGGAAGATACTATTAAAGTAGAAACAGTTACAGATCTTGTACAAATTATGAAGGAAGAAATAAAAGAAGATGAAAAGATTGGGGAATTAAAAATAAAGGAAGAAAGAATATTCACACAGGAAAGAGATAGCAATAGCTTTTTATTGTCTCAAATAGCACTAATGATAAGCAGAAATAGAGAAGAGATGAAAGAAGATAATAATATAAAATTTGAATCTATTAATGAAAATATAAGCAGAAATAGAGAAGAATGAAAGCAGATAATAATATAAAATTTGAATCTATTAGTGAAAATATAAGCAGAAATAGAGAAGAGATTAAAGAAGAGATTAAAGAAAATATTAACAGAATTAAAGAAGAAATGCAAGAAGATAATAAAAGAAATAGGGAAGAATGTAATATGAAATTTGAATATCTCCAGGAAACTATAAGTAAAAATAATAATGAAATTAAAACATGTATAAATGGTATGAATATAAAGCTGGATGGTACTTGTAAAACTATGGAAGACTTTCAAGAGGAAACCCATAATAAATTTAATGGGTTAGAATCAAGATTAGATAATAATGAAAAAATTATTAGTTCTTTAAAAGATGAGATAGAAAAGATAGACTATAATAACCAGGAGTTGCTAAAAACTAAATTTATGGAATTTAGTGAAATAACTATAAAAGGTATAAACAAACAAATAGAGGATTCTATTATACAATGTCAGAATAATAATAGCCAATTAAAACAAGAGTTGGATAATAACCAATTGGATATTAAAAATGAAATATATGAAATCAAAGAAGAAATAATACAAAGTAAAATAAGAATGAAAGATGAAATGGAGAGAGAATTAGTGGATAAATTTAGTGACTTAGCAATACAAAATAGGAGAGATATAAAAGAGGAAATAGAAGAAGGTTTAATGGGAAAATTAGAAGATTTCAATATGAGAAAAGAGGATGATCAAAAATATAGGGTCAAAATAGGTGAGAACCTAAAACGATTTCAGAAAGATGTTAAAGAACAAGTAATGCAAGTAGAGAAAAATAGCACGGAATATAAAGAAATTATAGACCAAGATCTGGATAGATTTAGACTAGAACAAAAGGTGTATTTAGATCAAGTAATGGGACAAATAAATTTGGAAGGGAAATTTAAACAAGTATATGAGCAAATAGAAGAAATAAAATCCCTTAGTAACCAAACTTCAGTATTAGGTAACGTAAGGACATCACATAACAAAGATGATGGATATAAAAGCCCAGTTCCCATAGATAGAATAGCATATTTAAGGAAAGAGGAAGATAACCCAATAGAACCTAATCATAATAAAGAAGTAGATAGCCGAATAATTAAAATAGATAATAATTATGAAGGAGGAACCAATAACTCCATGGCATTACGTTTTATGCGGATAAAACCATTTAGAGGTGACCATGCTGAGAATCCATATGAATTTCTAAATAGTTTAGATGAACTATTTTCAATATGTGCTTTAAATGAAAGGGAGAAGTTGGCCATCTGCAGTAATCACTTAGGTGGTACTGCTAAAGATTGGTGGCATTCACTATTCGAAAAGCCCAATACATATGGTGATTTTAGATGCTTGATCACGGGTAGTTTCTGGAATGCTGACAAACAGGACAATATCAGATTTCAGATAACTCAAGAGAAATACCAACCAAATAAAGGAAGTTATACCAACTTCTTCAGAAGTCAAGCCATACGATTAAAAACGCTAACAGCATGTCCACTATCTGAGGGACAGATAGTTAGGATAATCCGTCATAATCTGCCCAGAAACGTGGAGCAACTGTTAATTGCGGCGGACCGTTACTCTATAGAAGAGGTGTCAGAAGTGTTAGACGCCTTGGAAAATGCTGAGACATCTATAGATAATAGGTTCAAAAATAATAAAGATAGGCAAAATTACCCCTTATCTAATATTAACGTCAGTTATAATAATCAGAGGCATCAGATAGGATTTAAAAGAAGGTATAATTCTAATGAAAGAAACAGAGTATACCCGTATCCTAGGAAAATAGTGAGGTTTGATAAAAGTAGAAGTAGGGTAGAGTTACAAAATAGCCAACCCTCTACTAGTGGTATCACCACTATTCTAAAGAAACCTAATGGAAAAACTAGCGAGAAAAAGTTAAACTAAAGAGGTCTTTGTGGAATAGTTCCTCTTTACAAGGACCAGTTGCTAACAAAATGGGGAACGATCAGATGTGGATGCTGAATACTTTGGATGTAGACATTGATTTTTTAGAGCCATTTACAATAGGTGAACCGCCTATTGCATATCAATGTCCGGTTGTAATTTTAAACATTAAAAACCTAAAGGTTGAAGCATTGATTGACTCTGGAAGCCAAGCTTCCATATTATCGGAGTCAACTTATAAAAATCTGGTATGCATAGAAGGTGATATCCCTTCACTACCAGTAAAACCAATCCATGTGACTCTAGCAAATGGAAAGAGAACTAAGTTAACCAACAAACAAGTTTGGATTACCTTCAAAATTAATAATACAGAGTTTGGGCATGTTTTTCTTATTATGCCTGGGTTGATACATGAAGCCATAATAGGTGCTGACTTCATGATTTTGAATGATTGCCAAATAGATTTTTATAACAAAATTTTTACTTGTCGGAAGAGCAAGGTCTTAGTTTTGAATATGGTGTGCATAACCTTTCCAATCAATTACTATGCATCCATAATACATTAATTGATGCTAGCATAAAAGCAAAAATAGAACATCTTTATGCAGTCGATTCAAAATTAACTGAAAATTTATATCAATTGATGTATAGCTTTAAAAGCATTTTTTCTAAAATCCCTGGTATAATAGAGGGATATACTCATCGTATTAAGTTGAAGTGTAATGATCCTTTCCATCAAAAAATGTACCCAATCCCATATCAATATCAGGATGAGGTACAAAGTCAAATAGACATGATGCTAGAGTGGGATATAATCAAAAAGTGCCCTTCTCCTTACGTAAACCCATTGGTTATTGTTAAGAAGAAGGATGGCCATATTAGGGTATGCTTAGATGCTCGCGTATTAAATTCTATAACTGTACCAGAGCGTGACATTCCTCCACCTGTACATGAGCTCCTAACTAAGTTTCATAAGAGGTCAATTTTCTCTACATTTGATTTAACAGCTAGTTATTGGCAAATACCGTTACATGAGAATGATCAGCAATATACAGCATTTCGTTTTCAAGGCCAGTCGTATGTTTTCAGACGTATGCCTTTTGGTCTCATTAATAGCGGTGCTGGCTTAATCAGATGTCTGGACATGATTTTTTCGAAGCAATTAAAAGAAAAAATTGTCATGTATGTGGACGACATTGTCATTGCTTCTGACAGTTTGGAAGAGCATCTACAACATTTAAATTTATTTTTCAGTGAATGCACTGCAAAGAATGTCAAAATTAATTTGGAGAAGTGCTCAATAGCAGCAAAAGAGATTACTTTTCTGGGACACTTAATAAGTGAACATGGCATCCAACCCCATCCAGAAAAGATAGCAGCTATTCAGCGCTTCCCCACCCCAAAAACGGTAAAACAGTTGAGATCTTTTTTCGGGTTATGTAATTATTACAACCGCTTTTATAAAAACTTTGCTGAAGACACAATACATTTGTCTAAATTGCTAAAAAAGATTGAGAGGTGGAGGTGGACCCCTGATCATGACCAAGAATTTAATTTAATTAAAGATAAATTTTTAAAGCGTGTAATTTTAAGTTATCCTGACTTTAGTAAAACATTTTATGTGCAAACAGATAGTAGTTACTATGGTCTGGGTGTAGTGTTGTTTCAACTCGATGAGGATCAGGTACCTCATGTATTGTACTTCTTGAGCCGACATCTAAGAGGTGCTGAGTTGAACTACACTATTACTGAAAAGGAAACCCTAGCTATTGTTTGGGCCTTTCAGAAATTAAGACAGTTCTTATTAGGTTCGACTGTAATTGTGTTGACCGACCATAGAAGCTTAGAGTTCTTAAATAAAAGCTACCTCAGTAATGAGAGACTAATTAGGTGGAGCTTGTATCTCCAACAATTCAATTATAAAGTACTTTATATTGAAGGGAGACAGAATATCCCTGCTGATATTCTTAGCCGCCACCCTATCTGTTTAATGTCACAAAATCCGGATAATCAAAACATTATTATTAGTAACGTAAATGTGGTTAGGGATGAATCTATAGCTGATGATTACCAAAATCTCACTATGATTCAAAGCCAGGATATTAGATTAAATAGGATCATGACTATCTTAAATAATCATGATAATATAACTAGTAAAAATAAACGTATTAAGATGATTTTTCAGAAATATAAAATGTATCAAAATCTGCTTATGTACAATATAAATTATAATCATGGAGAATCATGGAGGATAGTAGTTCCTAACTCCATGATTGATAAACTAATCATGTATGTTCATAGTAGCTATGGGCACTATGGAGCACCAAAAATTATGTACATATTAAAATCAATATTTTTCTGGAATAAAATGTACAAGCGCGTAATCAAAAAGATTAAATCGTGTAAAATATGTATAAAAACTAAACACTGTAATAAATCCTATGTGGGAATCCTAAAACCCATTATTCCAGATCGTCCTAATCAATTATTGGCGATCGATTTTTATGGGCCGTTGCCACCCTTCAATCGCCAAAAGTTTATACTTGTTGCGTATGACGTTTTTAGCAAACTAGTTTCAGCTTACCCAGTTCCCAAAACTAGTGCTTACTATGTAATTAAAAATATGATTGAGTATCAATTTCCATTAATAGGAAAACCAGAAACAATTTTAACTGATCATGCAACTGCCTTTATATCTGGTAGATGGAATGAGTGGGTTCAAACTCAACACCTCAGACATGTTATGAGCTCCATCAGAAATCCGCAGTCTAATCCTTGCGAACGTGTCATGCGGGAGCTCGGCAGATTATTCAGGGTTTATGTAGCTGGAGACCATAAACAGTGGGTCCATAAACTCCCTGAGGTTGTCAGGTATATTAATAGTACTTGTAATGAATCCACAGGCTTTACACCATTCCGTCTACACTATGGCAAGCATGAGCAGTTATTGATTCAGACACCAATACCTTTAGTAAGAGAGCCAATAGATAGAAATCATGACTTAAATCAAGCCAAAGTAAAGCTACATGTTATGGGTGATAAAAGAATAAAGCAAGCCCATAATAGACCACATCCGTTCAAGATTGATGATCTAGTTCTTATAAGAACACCCCATGTTAGCAACCTACAAAGAAACCAATTTAGAAAGTTTCTGGAATTGTATGAAGGTCCATACAAAATTTTGAGAAAAATAGGAGAAAATGCGTTTGTCCTATCTACACCAGAAGGTGAAAAAGGAACATATAACGCACGAAGCCTAATACCATACCCATCAGAAGAGTAGAAAAATTTTACAAGTAGTAAAAATCCAAAATTGGGTAAAATGTTTAAAGGCTATATTTACACATGTGTCAAATAGTGTATTTTATTGTACTAGGTGGTAGGATGAAATTTGGTTGTAGCAAATAATAAGATAAAGAATGTTAATAAATAAAGTAGATATTAAACTGAATATTTAATTTAAAATTTTTTTATTCGAAGGGGGAAGTTATGTGCCCTTGTCTGTAGATCATAGGTAGGGTAGAAAGGTCAATTATGAAAAAAATTTTAAATTTTAAGTTATATTTAAGTGATATAAAAGTAATAATAGATTTGTAATACAATTTTAAGCTAAAATACCTAACAGATAACAGTATAATAAAGTATTTTAAAAAGTAAACAGTTAAATAAAGTTTTAATATCATTGCTTATGGTTGTGAAAGCTGGCCATACAAAATAACACAGCTATAGACAGTTAAAATTATAGTAATGATTAGAATATAATATTTTCAGAATTAATAGTTTAAATAAATGAAAGATAATATTATAATTAGTCAAAATTAATAGGGTATATTTTTATTAATAAACTTCGGGATGGTGAGAATTATATTTAGTCCTATAAGTTTCAATTTATTTTTCAAAATTTTAGAAAATACATTAGTTTTGGTAATTTAAACCGAGACA
This sequence comes from Epiperipatus broadwayi, assembly GCA_028023455.1. Taxonomy (NCBI): domain Eukaryota; kingdom Metazoa; phylum Onychophora; class Udeonychophora; order Euonychophora; family Peripatidae; genus Epiperipatus; species Epiperipatus broadwayi. The sequence continues at coordinate 2,222,154 of JAQFVV010000172.1, forward strand.
TAAATAAAAGATTATTTTTGTAAAGTGAATAGACACGTGATCGTATATTACATGCTTTCACGCACACACACACTTGGTAAATAATAATAAAGTTTGTGAATTTAAAACTAGATATAATTGTCATCTATCATAAAAATTAAAGTTAAAAATATTATAGATTGTCTTAATAATTATTTTAAAGATCAAATAATAATTTTATCAAACTATGATTAAATTTAATAATATTAAGTTAAAGTAATATTCCAGACATTACGTCATAAATATTTATTTAAAAAGTACAATTTATCATCCAAAATAGAATGACTAATATTGTTCGCGCTAAAAACAAATATTGACCAATCAACGGATTTAAATTGGCAAGAAAAAAATCTAAGATAGACAGAAGCGGGAGATGGAATGTGAAAGTTGAAGAGGAAGGTAACCTTTTTGAATTGCTTGTAACATCGAAGCTGAAAAAAAAAAAAGTAATATAAATTTATAAATTAATAATTATTCTAAAGTTAGTCTTGAACAGATAATATAATTTTGTATCCAGAAAGATGATTTGCTAATTTCTACGTGATCTTACCAGTGGATTTAATCAAATTTGACCATTCAGCCTACAATAAAATGGAAATACCAAGAATAATAATTGAAATAATTATTGAAAGAAAAATGAGTGAAAATTGTATAAGTTTTGTATTATTTGTGCTCAACCAGAAATTAAATCCTATAACTTGGAAAAATACAAAGGAAAAGCTGTGTGAAAATATAAGAAAGAAACTATTTGCTATCGAGAGAATCTTATGACGAACATTTGTTTTATAAGTATTTAAAACTAAGTCATATTTCTCTATGAGAAAAATCATAATAAGCGTTCAAGTATATAGAAAAAGAATGAGGAAGAAAAGTATGTTATATTAAAGGAAAACATTATTTAAAAATATAGTTTCTAAATTAAAAAATAGAAGAAAAGCCATAGTCCTGTATAAAGTGCTATATGAACTTACTAAGAGGAACCTAACATTTTTATCTCATCATAGAAAAAAAAAAAGAAAAGATATTAAATGGAAAGAATATTATTTTAAACAGATATAATTAATCACTAAAATGAGGAAAATGGATCCATGGAAATAAAGAAAAATTTATTGAATTTTTAAAATAAAGTACAAGATGCATCGAGGGAAAACCAAGCGCGGGGGGAAAAAGCTAGCAGACTATGTAAAGGAGATCTCAAGAATAAGTGGAAAAAGATGAAGAAAATTAAGGATCATCGTCCAAGAAGAATTAATAAACAGAATTAAAAGTTTAAATTAGAACATTAAGTGACTGAAGAAAATAAAATATAATTTTTTTTTTTTAGCTTTGCAATGAACGATTTTCCAAGCGAGTCCAACAAAGCTGTATCGTAAATATAGTTTTAATTATTTTTTTTTATTGTATTTAAAGTATAAAATTTGAATTAGCTTAGGGAAACATATAAACATAAATTTTATAATAATTATATTTAAATATACGAGCTAATGGAATGAGAGAAATATTAGTATAAATAAAAATGTGTGTATGGAAAATTTTAAATACCTACTAGAAGTCCTGGAATGGAGAAGTTTACAAATACGATCCAGAGGATAGAGATCGTTGGTAATTTTAATATTATTGGTAATATGTAATATATTTTTTTTTATAGGTCATCTATTAATGAATGAAGTATGAAAGATGTTAAAAGTTATAAGTACACATTTATCCAACATCAAACATATATTTAAGAGAGTAGTAAAATTTTAAAATGTGCATGCAATAAATAATCTAAAAATGATTAATAATAAGTAGCATATTAATTATGTGATTCTTTTGAGTTTTATATTGAAAATATTCAAATAGTTTAGAACAGTAGAGATAGAAATATACGAGAAGTATAGTAAAGAATTTTCTTAAGAATAGCTGTATAGTTGAATAAAAATGAATTTTATTATTATTAGCAAGGTAGACAGAGAATTTGTCGATGTAATGAAGAGATGAATCTGAAGAAATCAATCAGATAGTGACTTGGGAGTACTGATGTCAAAGGAAACCAAGAGGATGTTTTATTAAACTATAAGGAATGAAATATGTGGATCATAATTATTTGTGTGACTTCAGTATAGATAACTTCGCCCTATAACTGAGCACATATATTCTGGACAGTGTTTTTACATATCTTTGAAACTTTCTGATGTGATGAAGCTGAAGAAATAGCTTTAGCATCCTTCCAATACTAGAGGCAGATAGACAGATAAAAGTCACTCCTCTATGGCGTCCTTAAATTCACTGTGCCATGATTGTCAAAGTTTTATAAAGGATAATATCTTGTTTATTTTGATCCAACGCATCTATATCTTCGCTATCTTGATTTCATGAAAATACATCGTCAGGGAGATAATTTTATAGAAATGATACATAAGATAGAAAGGAAGTTAGATAGTAGTTATGTAAGAATAGTTATTTACTAGAGTAAAGTAGAATTGTATAAGTCCAAAGTGAAAGTATAAGTATTATAAAAGATGAAGAATCATATGATATAATTTTAAAACCAATTGCTAAACTGATATAATTTTAAAAGAAAAAAAAAAAAAACCTTAGAATTAAGTTTTAAAACAATAATAAGATTTTAAAATATTGTACGTGAGATTTAGTAAAAGAGATTGCATGTTTATTTGGAAAATGAGTTAAAGAAATGTATAACAAAAATGTGTATTTGTACATAGTGTGTGGATAATGTTAATTGCTATATAAAGTTAAGGATGGGATCAAAATTTTATCAGTAATTATATTATGATTGATAATAAAAGGAACATGAAAATATCATAAGGATTAAATTCTGTAGGATTCCATACTAACAAGAATAAGTATAATTTTGTAATTTTTGTATAATTTTACATAACAGTAAAGATCTTATAGAAATATAATTTTGAAATTATAAGGACATAATGTCAATAGAAAAGTTTAATGGATAGAAATTTTGTGTATTCAGCTAAGCTCAAAACATGTATCCAATAATAATAATATTGTAAAATACTTTTGTAATTATTAATGGTAAAAGGGTAAAATAAAATTCGATAATAATAATGTTAAGACATCAACGGGTATAAATAAAAGTTTGTGATAAGTAAATAGGGATATCCGCTGTAAATAATGTACAAAGTGTTATTTGTTATAATGTTAATAAAATGTTATAAAATTTTATTAGTAAGCTTTGTGTCTTGGTTGTTGTTTTTCCTACACATGAAATGCATGAAATCACAACGCACGTTTATAATTAAACATGTTTATGATTTTGCACAGGATAATAAATATTAGAAATTTTAATAATTTATTTTGTTTTATTTACATAATAAAATGAAAGAAGTATAAGTAGAACAGGTATTGGTCATGGGTTAATTGCCACAATATTTAAGTAAAATATATGCGAACGTTACCACATAACTTTTGATTATCAGATTAATAAATGTTACCACGAAAATATTTAATACATCTAGAAAGAAAAGAAGATTATATTATTTTATTATTGTCATTGTTCTTATTAATTAGTTATTCGTTACGTAGTGAACTATGACATAAAATTCCCTTATCATAGTTTACTATGGCAATATGAAATCAGTTTTAATTACAATTTATGAACCTGAGATTTAATTATTTATTTACTTATTGATTTATCTATTTGATTTGATATGATTTGATTAATTTAACTCTATTTTATTTAATTAATTTATTTATGTGAGCTAGAATTTGTTTTAAAAATATTAAGATATGATAAAAGTTTTAAAAGTCGTAGGAATGCTATTAGTCAATTATTTAGGATAGTGTTCTTATGCCATTGGGATAGTATCTCAATGATCTCTCGTCTTGTTCCTTTGTCATTGCTCCAGGTCTCATGGGAATAATAAAAGATGTTTATGTTGATTCATTTCACAGACATAACTGTGTTTATAAAGTTCTGAGCTAGTGATTATTTTATTTAAATTATAATAATATATTTGATAGACTGAGTTAGATAACCCGGAATTATTATTAATGTTAATTATTATTGACCGGAAATAAATAAGTAAAGAAAATCCGGAATAGTTAGTATATTCTTAGCATGTTGTTATTATTATGGAGAGGGGGGAAAGGTTACAATATATATGTATATTAAGTGTTCAAAATTGATATCATTTACTCCATATTGTACTGGATGGTTATTTATTCCTTTTGATTACAGAGGACGCCACCAGGGCAAAGAAAGGGATTGATAAAGAAATTAACTGTGTTTTCATATAATAAATATGATGTAACTAGAATTGTATGGAAGGGAATTGCAGTAATAAGGTTAGCATATGGAAATGATGCGTTAGAAAAAAGTACAAAGGGAAGTAGGAAGACATGCATTAGATGCAGATGTGTGGGCAGCAAAGGAGGCAATTCAAGGAGAAATGGGATGGTCAAGTTTTTATATGAGAGATGCAAAATGAAAATGTTCGATAGATTACAATTTATGGATAATAAAAGAATAGCCAAAATAGTATTTAATTGGGTTGGAAGTAAAACAATATGGATGAGAAAGGTAATGTGGTATGCAGAAGATTTGGATAAAGAATTTATATCAGTATACTTGTACAAAAGGTGGGATGATTGTTTTAGGAGGAGGAGAATAGATGCATTAATAAAGAATAGGGAGTTGGAGAGATGGAGTACTAGTATGAGAGTAAAAAGAATTTAAATATATATAGAAGTAAATGGAATATTGGGTGCAAGTTAATTTATGATAATAGTAAGGAAAGTAGTGTATTGTTTAAGACTCGAACGAGATCTTTAGCAACAAAGGAATATACACGTAAATGAAAAAATATGAGTGATTTAGTCTGCAAGTTGTGTAAAGAAGGCATAGAAAATTTTAGACATTTGTTAATTGAATGTAAATGCTTGAAAACAGAAAGGGTACAAATAATGAAGTTATGGAAGAATAAATATGAACAAAATGATTATACAGAAAGTGGGTTATTGGTTTTTATGCTGGGTTTGGGAAAAGATAAAGAGTGTTTAGTGGCCATGGAGTTGACAAAGATTATGTTGTGGAAACGGGATGGAGCAGATTATGGAAAAACTTAGGATGGGGAATGGAAAAGGAAGGTAAAATGGCTAACAGGTTTCTCTGGGTATAGTTGTTGAGAGATTCCCGACTCCGTATAAGAAGTCACAGTGCATCACATCACATAAAGAGCAAAGCCAAGTATTTTTCTATTTTATGATAAAATAATATATTAGTGCGATCATTTCATGCGTATACACTGAGAGCATTGATATAAAGACCGATTATTGTGTATGAAAGTATAAATTGTGGTCAAGAGTGAGTTAATTGAAATTTGAAAGGTTGAAAATTGTTTTTTTAATTATTTGAAAGTTTTTCGTTCATCATTTTATGTATAGAAGTTTTTTAAAAAAAAAAAAAAATTATTTTGTTCAATGTGTGGTGTTAGGATATTTATAACAAAGTCGTATGTAAGATTAATTGGTTTTTAGTAAGTTTGCTACTAAAATTTTTTTTTTAAATTTAACAACAGTCATTTATTTTGAGAAAAAAGATAATGTTTTGGAGGCCTAAGGTTGGAAAACATGTGGTTATAGTTCGACCAGTTTTGAAAGAAACTATAAAGTTTTTATCCTTCCATGCAAGGGAACTTGAAAAATAGGAGAGGCAGTATAAAGTCAAATATAGAATAGGTTAGTTGGTAAATAAGAAATATGGATTGCATTTGTATTCCACAGTGGGTATATAATCGGCAGAAAGAAACTAGGCGTGCTTGGGTAGAGTGTAGCATGTGTGATGAGGTTTATCACTTGAAATGTTTGAATAAGACTAGGAAGAATGTAACAGGTTTATGGTTATGTAGTCAGTGTGTAAATGTGATAAAAGAGGTGAGAAAGTGGTTTCTAAATGTAGATAGTCTAAAGAGAAAATCAGGGAAAGGAAGCAAAATATACTTAAGGAAGATAGGACAGAGTAAGGTTTTAGTAGAGTGTCAGGAGATATGGGGGGAGTAGTAGTGCAATGGAGATGGTTAGCCAAAGAATAAGGAAGATAGAGGCAGAAGTGAAGGATGTAGAAGCAAAATTAAAATTGTTAGAGATGGGGTGTGAGCAGAAAAATGAATTATTGAGTAGGCATGATAAGGAAGAAGTAGATAAGAAGGCCCAGAAGGTGGTAGAAAATGTTATAGATGGAGTAGAGAAAGTAAACTATGAGGCAGTATTGATAAGAGATTCACTAATTAGAGAATGCGGGGATATAATTGCAAGGGAAAATAGAAGCAGATATGTAAGAGTATGTTTGCCTGGAGCTAGAATTAGGGATGTGATAGACAAAGTAAAAAAAGCAAGGTAGTAGAAATGTGTATATTATGGTAGGGACTAATAATTTGTCAGAACCATCAGAGAGAGTAATGGATGAGATACAGCACATATATACAAGAAAATCAATATATTCATGGTCTCAAAACCTGCAAATCCATTTGCACACCTCGCTGATATTTTGCCAATTGTAGCACTACCGTTTGCAATCGTAAAATTGCAGCAATAAAAACGAAAACTGCAGATAATGAACCTGCAGCTGAAGCAATTGCAACTTCATAAAAAAAATGCTGATATTATTGGTACCGAAAAGTATACCAGAAATTTATAATTTGAAAATACTATCCAGCAATTATAAAATTACTATTCTACATTTCTCAATGTAATTTTCTCATTGCTTTGTGAAGATTTGTGCAACCATCCTACAATATGCCAACTTCTAAGCAAAGCAGTAAAGATGAAATTTCTGTTCTATCCATAAATATCCTATAATGAATATTTTTAAACCACAAATAATTATAATTAAAGGGTTTATAGCTCGAGCATTTGTAAAAAGTTTAAGTATCGGAGCTAAATCATGGTCTACGATTTTGAGCACGAGTCCATCATTATTTGCCTTTGCATTAAGACAAATCGGAAAATCATAAATGAGTTTACAGAATGACAATCCTCAGTTTCATAAAGTAATAGGACTAAACTCTTAACACACATCCATGCTTCAACAATCAGTATTCAAAGTTTTAATTTCTCACTATAAAATCATTTAAGCACATCAAAAATACCTCAATGATAAAATTGGAACGAAGACATGGCGAAATTTCATAACACAAACTTCCACTTTCACAATTGTGCTTTTTTTTTTTTTAATAAAAAAAAAAATTTTTTTAAATACTTTATTGACAATAAAAGCCCTAAAAAATCAAAAAAAACCCCACTTTTTTCGGTTTTCACAAATAAAAGTTTGGGGCGATCATGTTTAGAAATTGTATCAGTGCCAATTTATTCGTTACATCATTTGCAACTAACATCCATTTAGCATTGATACAAAAAAGTGGGCATTAATTGTAAATAGTCTGATAAATAGATTTGTATTAATATAATTTCTAACATGATCACCACAAGATGGCAGCACTGAATTTTGTTTGTGAGAAAGGTGGGATGATTGTGTTAGGAGGATTGTTGAGTGTTATAGTGGTAAGGAATGGGATAAAAGAATAGATGCATTAATAAAGAATAGGGAGTTAGAGAGATGGAGAACTAGTATGGAGAGTAAAAAGAGTTTAAATATATATAGAAATAAACAGAATATTAGGTGCGAGTTAATTTATGATAATAGTAAGGAAAGTAGTTTACTGTTTAAGGCTCGAACGGGATCTTTAGCAACAAAAGAATATACATGTAAATGGAAAATTATGGATGATTTAGTGTGCAAATTGTGTAAGGAAGGTATAGAAAATATTAGGCATCTGTTCATTGAATGTAAATGCTTGAAAGCAGAAAGGGTACAAATAATGAAGTTATGGGAGAATAAATATGAACAAAGAGATTATACAAAAAATGAGTTATTGGTTTTATGCTGGGTTTGCGAAAAGATGAGGGGATTTAGATATAAAGGCTATAGAGTTGACAAAGATTATGTTGTGGAAATGGGATGGAGCAGAATATGGGAAAACTTAGAGTGGGGAATGGAAATTAAAGTGGCTAACAGGTTTATCTGACATAATTGCTAAGATATTCTTGACTTCGTTTAAGGAGAAGCCACAGTATATCACATCATATCACCCCACAAGGTAATGTGGTATGCAAAAGATTTGGATAAAGGATTTATATCAGTATATTTGTACAAAAGATGGGATGATTGTGTTAAGAGGATTGTTGAGTGTTATAGTAGTAAGAAATGGGATAAAAGAATAGATTTTTTAATAAAGAATAGGGAGTTACAGAGATGGAGAAATAGTGTGGAGAGTAAAAAGAGTTTAAATTTTTATAGAAATAAACAGAATATTAGGTGTGAGTTAATATAGGATAATAGTAAGGAAAGTAGTTTATTGTTTAAGGCTCAAACAGGATCTTTAGCTACAAGAGAATATACATGTAAAAGGAAAAATATGGGTGATTTATTTTGTAAATTATGTAAAGAAGAAATAGAAAATATTAGGCATTTGTTAATTGAATGTAAATGTTTGAAAACAGAAAGGGTACATATAATGAAGTTATGGAAGAATAAATATAAAAAAAGTGATTATACAGAAAGTGAATTATTGGTTTTTATGCTGGGTTTGGGAAAATATAAGAGGGATTTAGATATAAAGGCTATAGAGTTGACAAAGATTATGTTGTGGAAATGAGATGGAGCAGAATATGGGAAAATTTAAGAGTGGAGAATGGAAAATTAAGTGGCTAACAGGTTTATCTGGGCATAATTGCTCAGATATTCTTGACTTCGTTTAAGGAGAAGCCACAGTACATCACATCACATCATGTAAAGAATTTACGTCAGTATACTTGTACAAAAGGTGGGATGATTGTGTTAGGAGGATTGTTGAGTGTTATAGTGGTAAGGAGTGGGATAGAAGAATAGATGTATTAATAAAGAATAGGGAGTTGGCGAGATGGATAACTAGTATGGAGAGTAAAATGAGTTTAAATATATAAAGAAGTAAACAGAACATTGGGTGCGAGTTAATTTATGATAATAGTAAGGAAAGTAGTTTATTGTTTAAGGCTCGAACAGGATCTTTAGCAACAAGGGAATATACACATAAATTGAAAAATATGGGTGATTTAGTCTGCAAGTTGTGTAAGGAAAGCATAGAAAATATTAGGCATCTGTTACTTCAATGTAAATGCTTGGAAGCAGAAAGGGTACAAATAATGAAGTTATGGAAGATTAAATATGAACAAAGTGATTATACAGAAAGTGAGTTATTGTTTTTTATGCTAGGTTTGGAAAAAGATAAGGTGGATTTAGATAAGAAGGCCATGGCGTTGACAAAGATTATGTTGTGAAAATGGGATGGAACAGATTATGGGAAAACTTAGGGTGGAGAATGAAAAGGGAAGGTAAAGTGGGTAACAGGTTTCTCTGGGCATAGTTGCTGAGAGATTCCTGACTCCGTTTAAGGAGCAGTCATGGTGCATCACATCACATGTATTTGAGTGAAATGGAAAGAGCAATAGAAAGATTAGGAAGAGGGATAGAGATACCGTTAATAGGTAGTAAGGGAGTATATATTTTGTCAATCTTTTTTTTTGCGGATGATATATTTCTGCGTGCAGAAAGAAGAGAAGATATGGAAGTTATGTTGAGGACATGTGCAAGGGCGGGTAAAGAGATGGGGATTATATTTAGTGAAAAAAAATCAAATATAATGATGGTTAATACTGGGGAAAGAGATGATGTAGAATTTTTATTGGGGGGATATAAAATTAAGTGTGGTGAATAGATATAGTTATTTGGGAATTATTTTAAGTAATCAGAAAAATTATTTGGATGAATGGGAGAAAAAATTGAAAAATGAAGCAAAGAAAAGAAAGGGATTGATAAAGAAATTAACAGTGGTTTCATATAATAAATATGATGTAGCTAGAATTATATGGAAGGGAGTTGCAGTAGCAGGGTTAACATATGGTAATGATGCATTATGTGTTAGTAAAGGGGTATTAAATTACTTACAAAAAGTTCAAAGGAAAGTAGGAAGACATGCATTGAATGCAGATGTATGGACATCAAGGGAGGCAATTCAAGGAGAAATGGGATGGTCAAGTTTTCATATGAGAGATGCAAAAAGTAAAATGAAAATGTTTGGTAGATTGCAATTTATGGATAACAAAAGAATAGCCAAAATAGTATTTAATTGGGTTATGAGTAAAGGGCAGGTAACAAGATGGGTGAGAAAGATAATGTGGTATGCAAAAGATTTGGATAAAGAATTTATATCAGTATATTTGTACAAAAAATGGGATGATTATGTTGGGAGGATTGTTGAGTGTTATAGTGGTAAGGAATGGGATAAAAGAATAGATTTATTAATAAAGAATAGGGAGTTAGAGAGATGGAGAACTAGTATGGAGAGTAAAAAGAGTTTAAATATATATAGAAATAAACAGAATATTAGATGCGAGTTAATATATGATAATAGTAAGGAAAGTCGTTTATTGTTTAAGGCTCGAACGGGATCTTTAGCAACAAGAGAATATACATGTAAGTGGAAAAATTAGGGTGATTTAGTCTGTAAATTATGTAAGAAAGGAATAGAAAATATTAGACAACTGTTAATTGAATGTAAATGCTTGAAAACAGAAAGGGCACATATAATGAAGTTATGGAAGAATAAATATGAAAAAAGTGATCACACAGAAAGTGGATTATTGGTTTTTATGCTGGGTTTGGGAAAAAAGATAAGGGGGATTTAGATATAAAGGCCATAGAGTTGACAAAGATTATGTTGTGGAAATGAGATGGAGCAGAATATGGGAAAACTTAGACTGGGAATGTAAAATAAAGTGGCTAACAGGTTTCTCTGGGCATAATTGTTGAGAGATTCTTGACTTTGTTTAAGGAGAAGCTACAGTACATCACATCACATCCCATCTCATATAAAATTAAAAAATTATATATTCATTTATTTATTTATTTTTGCTAAAATTGTTTGCAAACTTTAAAAAATTATATTAATATCATCAGAAACTTATGCAAAATTTCAACTACACCAGGAAGTGAGGAATTAAAATGGGATTACAAAGTTTCTCAGATGGACAAAATATAAAGTAAATTAAATAAAAGCATGTAATTAAAGAAAGCAATATTTTTGTAAAACATTTAAGTTAGTGTTAAAAATTCAAAAAAAAAAACTCTGTTACTGATAATTAAAAACTGTTTCTCCACTATATTCAAGTTTTTAGTGCTAAAATGAACATTCATGGTACTCTTTGGTAAGTTTACTACTCAATTATAAATAGTTTTAGAATTATTAAAAACATTTCAGAAAAGCACATTTTACCTCTTTCTTCTGTTGCATGTGTAACGTCGCCATTCAGAATTTCAAGAGCTTTGTCAACTGGCCGACCCAAAAGATATTCTTCATGATTAACATGTGAAGCCGGTCCTGCATACATCCAATCCAAGCGTTCACTTTTTTTCCTAAAAGTATAATTATTTTAAAACACTTTATTAATAATTTTCACTTGACTCTCACACTATCATCAATATTTAGTTTTATAATGCATATTTTAAATAATTATTTGTTTTACAAAAAAAAAAAAACCTTAATAAAAAACAAAATGCAAATAAAATATGTGATATATGTATATATTTTAGTCAAAATAAGAGTCATAGATCACATGACCCTATTCTCTTAAGCTTGTAAGTTATAGACAATGAGGATTGCCAATTCCTCGACACCTCTCTGAGGAGTGACAAAGCAGGAAACCATGGTCAGAGGTTTGGGGGGGGAGTCCTGACAGAGATATTTTAAATGCTTTCTCTAGCTAAGCATTTACCACAAAGCTTGTTGAGGAATTGGCAATCCTCATTGTTTATGTATATATTTTCTTTGTTTTTGCAATTTATTTTAGCATTTTAATTTAAAACAACACATAAAATGATGAACCCAATATTCAAAGAATGATAACTACTAAAGACTGGAATTAATTTTACGATTTTCAATAAACTAATAAATAAATAAAAGCTATGACCAGTTAATGGCCTGACTATAAATTGCTATTCAGAATAGCCTTTATTTACTTATTTATTGGTACATTTATAAACATGAAATTACTATAGCTTAATGTGTAATATATATTAAACCACTAAACACACATGACCACAATTTCCTACGCTTCCATAAAATGTTAAAACAGTAGCAAACTCTCCGTACAGTAGTGTCACCTTGTGCAAGCTATAGTAATCAATGGATGCAAGATTTGTGCATAAAATCCCTATCTAGTGCCTACTTATCCAATATCCCCAAACTAGTTTCTAGCTTATGGCTTTCATCAGTGCTCTCAGATCTAAAGCTACTCACTGATGAAAGCCACTAAAAACTAGTCTGGGGATATCGGATGTGTAGGCACTAGATATGGATTTTATGCACAAACCTTCTTGCATCCATTGATTACTATGGCTTGCATTGGGTGGCACTATTAAATGGAGAGTTTGCTATTGTGTTAATGTATATTGTGATGATGATGATGATGATCGCAACTCATCATATGATTGTACTGATTAGTTTTGGTAAACTTATGTGTGTAAGTAAAATGCTAACGTATTTCTATTAACTAATTAAAGCTGACTAAATATCATGGAAAGGAAAAAAAGGAAATATATGCCTGTACACATAGTATGTGTATGCATGTAGCGTCGAAATAAATTTTAACAGTAATTGTAATAAAAATAATTTTCTGAGTTATAAAGAAAGTATTTTTATATTTTATGTATTAATTTATTTTATTAATTATCATTATTAGGTTCAAAACTAAGTGTTGTCATTATCTTCTAAAGGCAAAATTAATTCATTTATAGGATAAAATTAGTAAAGAATTTGTTATCATTTATATAATTTTTAGTTAAAGAGAAAAGAATTTTGTTTTTCTCTTATCAAAGTAACTGAAATTCAGATATTTTTTTAAATCTTGTATTGATTAGATGTTCCATTTCCTGTGACATTAATAACTTTTGTTATCACCAAATCATACAATTGTCATTAATTAGAATACCTATATGTTAATCAAATCTAAAATATAGATAAAGAAAAAAAATCAGATTTTGATGATTTATCATTTTCTTTTATGTGATCGACTATGAATAAGGGTTTAAACAAAAGAATAGAAACAAGTAGTAACAAAATGAAGTAAAATATAGAGAAATTCTGATTTCAATAATGCGGCTCTCAAAACTTTAGGCGGAAAAGAACTCTATTAGTGCTGCAACTGAATGAATATGATATAATGATAACAGAAGTATGCAGAACTGATAGATTCTTACGAAGAAAGTTTATTATCATGAAAATCGGCTGTTAAACTAATTTACAGATGGAAACCAAACCTTCTGAATAAACAAAAAAGAAATTTGAGATAGCGTGCATTGCTAATCTGTTGAAAGAAGAAGTAACGCTGCCAAATATAGTTTTATAATTTTATAAAAATAAGACAAATTGAGAAGGAGACATTTTAAAGTAAGCTAGCCCTGGTCATCATCGCCACGTAATTCTGATTCTGTTTGCAAAATGCCTGTGCTCACATATCAAGAAGCTTGAAGAAGTCCGAATGAAATCCTCAACCCAAACTAAATCTGTCTCATAGTTGTAGACATGAAGAAATTACTTGAAGTTTCTAAGCCTTTCATCAGATCAGAAGAAGAAGAAAAGCAAGAGAGTGGAGTGGAAACTAATTATTGGGGATAAAAGAGCTCCCTTTGGTAAAATATACAATTTAAAAAAAAATAAGTAAGCTTACTAGTTAGCTGAATAATAAACCTGGGAAGTAAGGTTATTTTTTATATAGAGAATTAACTAATTAACAAGAATATCTAAATAAGGGTATCAGTTTTTTATTTGTTTGTTGAAACATATATGTACTTGGGGGGGGGGGGGGTTATTCATCTATGTACCTGATTTTTAATACAGATGTGAGATAGATTTATCAAAGTATTTAAATATCCTAGATTTAGATTTTTTGTGTATATGCATGTATATAGATATAAATGTATTCCGGCAGGTAAAAAGGGAGATGGGGGGGGGGGGGTTCCTTAAAATTTTATTTTATAATATTTTCAGTTTTTTATTTATTGAGCACTTCAAATGATTAAATTGGATATATATATTTTTGGCGTTATTTTTAAAATTTTGAATAAGGAATTTTGACAAATATAATATTAGATAAATGTAGACCGTAAAATAACTGTTTATTGTTAAAGTTTATATTTATTGTTTGATATTATGTTATCTTCTTGTCTCCACACACAAATATATATATATATTTTTTACCATATGACCCTCCTCCTAAGAAATAGAATGTATTGAGCCTATATTATGGGTTATGCTATCGGAAAATATAAGTTGATATCTCTATAGGGATCTATTTGGGGCATTTTTTTTAAAAAAAAAGAGTTGCTTAAGGCTAACTTTATGAAGGTCTTATAAAAATGCTTTGAGATTGATACGCCTTTGTCGATCTTTATAGGGATTGATATATAGAAGGGGATTAGGAAATGTAACTTGTTGTTTGATGTTTCCAATAGTATAGAGTTTATTACCTGAATATATATATACATTTTAGGTTTGAAGTAATACTGTATGTGGGATACTATATGTTTAGTGATAGTAATTGGTGTGCATTGCATTTGAGGCCAGTAATAGATATATATATATAGTATACATGGAATTCAAATATAAGGTGCCTGGTATACTAAATTCGCACATGACGAACATCAAGCATGATTACAGAGTTCCCGGTACAACATGTAATTAAGGAGAAAAACACTTTCTCAGACAGTGAATAAATAATGCTCTATGTGCATTTTTGTAACTACAAGCTTGTTAAAAGTAATGTCACGTTATATATGACTTGCTTTTTTAATTATTATAATGCTCTATGTTGAACAAAGAATCAAAAACAGAATGACTACACCTATTGTTAAAGCTGTTGATGTTGATAAAGTTACCTTTGCCAACATTGGTAAAAATGTTGAGTGAAATTAATAAATCAGCCAGATTAAATATGGCATTAACTAGTAATCCGCTATACAAGGATGCAGAATCTCTCTTTTAATAACCATGTTTTAATAATCAGATAGACGTTAATAAATGTAAACATGAATTAGCATAAACTAATTTATATCTATTTAAGAGATGAAAACGACTTACTTAATAACACCTTGATCCTCAGCATATTGCCTTAGTTCCTCTCGTGCTCGCTCCTCTTGCAGCTCTTTCCGTAACTGTTCGATTTTTTTCTGCTCTGCTTCAAATTTCTGTTCAGCTTTCCACACTCGTTCAATATTACGTAGAGTTTGTGGATGCCATGACTTTTTCAAATTCTAAAAATGACAACATATATATATCTTAGAGAGAGAGATTATAATTCTATCTACAAAAATAATATAATAAAATATAAATGTCTACAAGTCGTACGACATAATAAATTTTCAATGAAAAAATTACAGTGCAAATTAACAGAATTATAGCTTACAAAAGCGTACTAAACTCGATCGCCTTAGCCGTGTTATAAAATATTTACTATTTTAAAAAATTTCAATTATTAATAAATAAAGCAATATGGAAAAATAATAACTTATATGTTTGTTTATAATGTAGCTTTAAATTAAGTGAAAATGTGAAGAGTTGAGAAAAGTGAAGGCTTTTGAGATAAGAACTTAGGGATGAACGAAAAGATAAGTTTGAAGAGTACGATACGCAAAGTTTTGAATAAGTACATAAAAAGAGGTTTATTATTCATTAAGATAATTATAAATCAAATACCAGAAATTATAAAGAGCATGTGAAAATGATCTGTGAAGTATATAAGTCAAAGAAGAATAAAGAAATAAGTTAAATGATTATTTCTAATCAGAGGGGTTTGAACACAGGGTTTTTCAGTCTATGCATCCTCCACTCTACCTCAATCACACACATTCAAAAAATATAGACGATGCCCATATACGTATTTTGTGTAGAACCAGTACTCATCAGTTGGGCCAAATCATAATCTCCCACGCATATATACAATCAGTGCTCGGTTTACATTAAGATAGCAATTCATCAAAACTTTAACGGACAGGCTTTGATCTTCTCCACCCTCCAACTCTTCAGCCACCCATATTATTAAAAATCTGATGATGGAATGCTCAAAGCCTTTATTGGAATTAATAATGTAGTCATACCCGTGTAGATATTTCAGCAATCTAATCCCTCATATTATCAGACTATTACAGATCCATATATATTAAAAGGAGAAAGATGGGCTAAATTTATTAATTCTAAGGCAGTATGTAACTTGCTCATACGGAACGTTTCTTAAAATGTAAGTAGAGGGGTTTGAATTTCAGGATTTTTCAGTCTATTCATCCTCCATTCGCTTGAGATGGAATGGAGGATGAATAAACTCAAAAATCCTGAGTTCAAATCCCTCTACTTACTTTATAAAAAACATTCAGTATAAGCAAATTACATACTGCAGTTCTCTCAGATCCAAGACTCCTCACTGATGAAAGCCACAACCCATAAACTAGACTGGAGATATTGAATGAGTTGATACCAAATAGGGATTTTATGCATAAATCTTTTTGCATTCATTGATTACTCTGACTTGCACTGAGTGGCACTACTATAGGGAGAGTTTTGCTTCTGTTTTAACAGCTTGAGCAAGCATAAGAAATGGTAATCATGTGGTGTGTAGTGGTCTAATAACAATTCTGCCCAATAGGATAATGGTAGCTATGGTTATTAAAGAAGCAAAGACACCAAAATGTATAGGTACTGAACTGAGTTCAGACCTATATGATTATATAAGCGAATGAGCTTGGATTGAAAATATTGTGTTTTCAATTTTGGACTCATATTTTTATAGTTAACTAAAAAGATGAAAGGTGGCTGTTAGAAGATTGTGTTAGATCCTAAGATCTAGGTGCAGTGCTCTCAGATCCAAGTTCCTCACTGATGAAAGCCCAAACTAGAAACTAGCCTGGAGATATTGGATGTAAAGGCCTAATAAGGATTTTGTCAAATCTTCTAGCATCTATTGATTACTAAGGCTTGCACTGGGTGGCACTACTGTATAGTTTGCTACTGTAATTATCTTTTTGCTTGGCATTAGATTTTAAGTTTTCTAAATTTATAAATGAAGAATTTGTTGACTGCAGATAAAAAAAAAAAATTATAAATGTTTATTAAAAAACAAACATTATTCAAAAATATATAATAAAAAATAATTTACCTGACAATTATGAAAAAGACATTAAAATTTTTTTCAAACGACAATTAATCACTTTTTTTAAAAAATAAACTTACTGTAAAATTATGTAAAAACAATGAATCATTTTAAAAAAAACTGAACATATGACGAATTTAGTGGATTGTTTAAATGCTTAGAAATTTGCTTTCATCTATGTGAGTTCAGTATAAAACTCAAGTCATTGACTAGCAGATAATACAGTATGAATAACCAAAGCTTCATTTGAAAAATATTTCTGTATGGTAATTTTCACTGCACTACTCTTACACAACGTAGGGATTGGTTTCTATCCATTTTTAACACCCTGTGAAGAGATGTAATCATAAACATATGACAGAAGACATGTGAAAACAATATAACATCCCCAAGATGCACATTTCATGATGAACCAGCACTCGTCAGTTAGCTCAGATCACAATCTCTTACAAATATCTTTATCATTGTTCGGTATATATAGATAGCAAATGCTTACAGTTGTATTGATAAGTATCACATGATCACCATCTCTTATAGTAGCACATAATTGATTACTCTGGTTGGTACAGAGTGGCACTACTGTATGGAGAGTTTTGCCTTGTTTGTATTGATAAGTGTCAAACTTACTTGCTCTAGCAACTTTGACACAAGCCACTTGATCGAAGTATATTAATAATTTCTAATTAGTCATTCATTAGACTAGAAATTATCCATTTAATAAATATTTCTGTAATAGAATTTTCACTACATCACTTTCCTGCAAGATAAGGGTGGGAAACCAGTCACTATCTTGTGTGAGAGTGGTGTAGTGAAAATTACACTACAGAAATATTATTCATTAAATGGATAATCTCTAGTCTAATGAATGACTAATAAAAATTATTAACTTACTTCCATTAAGTGCTTTTTGTCAAAGTTGCAGGATCAGTTTGACATTTATCAATTAAACTGTAATAATTGGCATCTATATATACTGAACAAAGATTAAAAATAGGTAAAAGAGAATGTGATCCAGGCCAACTGATGAGTGCTGGTTCAACATGAAATATGCATCTAGGAGATCGTACATCTTTTTCATATCTTTGGTCATATGTTTATGCTAACACCCATCTACAAGATGTTAAAAGCGGATAGAAACCCAGTCTCTACCTTGGGTAAGAATGTAGACAGAAAATTAGACTACAGAAACTATTCATTAAGTGGATAATCTTTAGTGTAATAAATAACTAATAAAAAATCATTAATTTAATTTGAAAAAGTTAAAACATATTTTATAATAAATTTACTGTGTACTAAAATACCAAAAATAATTGCTCTTCAACTTTAATTAGAATTTTTATGTCTAACTTGGAATAAAAGTATGGAGCGTTCAGAAATTAATTAATTCAATCATTCATTGTAAAATTTATGATTGAATTAATTAATTTCTGGGCACTACATTTTTATTTCAATTTAAATATAAAAATTCCAATTGTGATTGAAGAAAACAATTATTTTCAGCTTTTTAGTCGCAGTAAATAAAAGCATTTATTACAAAATATTTTTAACTTTTTAGTATTCAAATATTTTTTGTAATTATTCCTATTTAAAACAGAATAAAAACATGTTGTAATCTGCACAACATTTCAAAGGAAAATCGATTCCGATATTATTTTTTTACAAAAGAAGCATTTTAAAAAAAGAATTTTTTACAACCAAGAGAAAATAAAATTTCATACATTTTATACAAAATCAACATTTATAATCAAGAGAAATTAAGATTTCCTTTTATTTGTATTTTAATTGAATGTTAACACCTTCTAATGTAACCATTTTTTTTAAAACACTTCATTAAAGAAGATAAATTAAGGAAAATAATTTCTACGGATTCACAACAGGCATGGATACAAAAAATGGCAGTTATTAAAAATTTTAAAAACAAAAATGATAAATATAACACAGATAGGAAGATATCTACTTTGCAAAAAGAGAAATTTATAAAGTTATATACTAGTTATGGATACAACCCTAGAAGCATTAGAAATATATTCTTTAATTATAAACAAAATAATTTGGGTAATAATAGTGACCCAGAAAATATAAAATGGGTAAAACTTTCATATGTTCCTAAAATTTATAATACATTATTAAAAAATAAAAATTATTTGGATCAAAATATTAAAATAGGATGGTCAAACAGTAAAACTCTTGATATATTAGTAGGGAATTATAAAATAAAAGATGATATAAAATATAAAAAGGGTATAGTATATAAAATTACTTGTGGGGTTTGCAGTATGGTTTATTATGGACATACAGCAAAACAATTAGAAGGGCTAAAGAACATAATAATGCTATTAATAGAAGAGATGACAGATCTGCATTATATGTTCACTACTTAAAATATGGACATAGAATAGATTGTGTTAAGATTATAAGTCCATTAAATTATATTAAAGAAATTAATAGAAGGAAAATACATGAAACCAATTACATTAATTATAACAGAAATAATTGTATGAACATTTATAAAATGTCAATTAATTTAACTAATAATTGGATAATGAAAAATGAATAGACAGTTGTATAATATTTGTTATTATAAAGACATTTAAGTAATTATAGGCTTGTGTTAATTTTATATAGTGCTGGTAGATGGCACTATGTATGCAGTATAGGTTATTTTTGTAATTAAGCCATATTGAAAAGGGCAAAAATTTAAAATTTGCCGAAAAGAGCTTTTATATGTTATTTTTATTTGTGATGATTATATGACTATATTACAGCTATTGTTATATATCATTTTGTTGTTAGTATAGATATTTTATTATATCTATGATTTATTTTTAATTTGAAAAAGCAACATAAAGGATTTATTCCTTGTATTTTAGATGAATCAATATCGTATTTGAAATTCAGTCCACCAATCCCTGTTACACTAAACAAACAATACTGAACAACCCTAAAATATTTCATTGTCATATTGCATTGTTATTGTATATGTACAAAGTTTGAAGAAAATCCATTCAATAGAAGTACGTTAAAAATCGATAACAAAATTTATCCTAAATAAACAGAATTTTTAAGATAAATAAAGCATTTGAAAATACTGCAGATTAAGCTATTCCAGAAACAAAATGGCTGATTACAATCTCTTCAGCATTGTGGTTAGATTCTGTAAAAAAAAATATGGATCTCAATTAAAATTATGAGAAATAAGATGTCTCGGTAAGAAAGCCAATGAACATTATGAAAGTGTAGTAAAAAATTAAACTTAGGCCCACATCAATGCCGAGATGCAAATACTTCTCTGTGAATAATGTAGTGCACCTATACTCCATTAACTGCTTCCTTATACTGTATTTAATCATTTTGCAACCAGCATAGAATGACTATTATCCATATAAATAGTATATGCTCAAGTTTTATTCTTTTTTTCCAAATATAAATATATTTTTGATTTCAAACAAATTCCAAGACTTTTTCACTACAATTAAGTTTTTACGTAACAATGGAAATCAACAACTTATTCATAAAATAAACAAATCCGAATGTGTTACTAAAATAGTTCATATTCGTTATCCTTTTCGTTCTTGTTTATAAAAAATTGACCACAACATTTATTAAACATAGCTCAGCATGCTTTTGGCTTGGAAAACAGATTCATAACTCTTGTGCAAAGCCTAATTCCAAACCAAAAGTGCACTCAGTTATGTTTAATAAAAATAAATACATATAATAAACCTTTTCTTCAGCCAACGTTACAAACATTTCAGCCAATTTATTACTAAGATAATTCATAAATTAGATTCTCAAAAAATCATTCAAATGAACTTGTAATAATGCCTAAATTTTTGTTATACCAATGCCAATTTATTTTGTCAGATCTGATAAAATAGATAGGCATTGGTTTAACAAAAAGATGGGCTTTGTTTACAAGTTCATTTAAATGATTCTTTGCGAATCTAGCCCGTGAATTGTAATGTGTTTGAACTTGTTTGTTCCGTGAATAGCCTTATATCCTTAGCATTACATATTTAATAAGCCATAAAATTATTTACTTACTTATTAATATTGTTAGAAGAGAAATGTGACATAAAACGTTAAATATTGTCAGTATGACTATTATAAATATATTAAATAACCTCAATGCTACCAGATATTCTTTTAAATTCATATAAAGATACAATAAAAGATAAATGACCACCAAGATGCATTTCGTGCTAAACCAGCACTGATCAGTTGGTCCAGGTCACCATCTCATATATATATATCTTTATTATAAGAAAACTATTTATCTACATTAAATAATTACATTTTGAATTACAAGTGTTGAAGTAACTCAACTATTTACTTGCTTCGTTCAAATCAACGTTAAATTTGATATCTTTTAATTTTTCAATTAATTATTCATTTATATATTTAGTAACGTTTTAGCATTCAAAAACTGCTATTGTTAGCAGATAAGAGCATATATGTCATTTAGCTTCAGCTGCTCCAATCACTATAGAAATCAGATTGTTGCTGGTAAAATAGGCTGTTCTGCGATCATATAAAGTTACATGTATTTTGCTACTCTAAACTCAACCTGTATGATACCAGGAAAGTTTTTCTCGCATTGCTAAAATTCTTTTTTATTAATTCATTCTTTGTAATTTATGAGCAAAAATTTGTGAAATTTTTCTACCAAATGGCAATAAATATTTCCTAAGTATCATTCCACTTTGTTGGAAGTATATTACCAACACCCAATATCTTAAAATAGAAAAAATATAGACGATATTCTTCATAATCCGCTGTTGCACATTTGAATCCATAATTTAAATAACTGTCACATCATTTTCTATATTTTCTCCAGTGTTTTCACTTTGTTCTTTTTAAATCGTGTTTTATTTTCATATTAAAAAAAATTCTGCCATGAACAATTACAAAAATAACCATTAATCAAAAAATGCAAACCAATAACGCAAAGTGACAGTATGGTTTGTTTTTTATTAATTCAATTACTTTTACGTACATGCAAATTAATCTTAAATAAATATAAATATATTGACATTAGAAAGTGATTCAAATCCATATACACTGAAACCAAACTGCTGATTACATTCTAAACCAAGTATTACTACAAGCAAGGCGAATAATGTATCAAAATGTTCACACCAATAGTTTAAAGTACTTAGATATCAAAAACTTAGAAAACACAATATGTTGTCTTTGTCAGAAATATCGCAAATATTTTCTCCAATTGCATGAACAGTATAAATCACATTGATAATATTCACCACAGAAATGTTAATAAAATATTACATGGATCACAATCTCTCTGCTAAATTATGGCATCTAATCAAGTACAGTTCACAAATAACTAATCCAAAATAATGATTAAAGGGGGAAGAGAAAGAATGGAGATCGTGTGTTTAGGTATTTAGTGCGACATTTAATATAGGGTACTTTGCAGTCCATTAAAGTTAGAAATAAAGTTTTGTTGAAGTGTCATCTTATAAGCTGCAAACATTTGGACAATTGAAAAAAAGGCAAAGGGATAAAATTGTAGCCTTTTATAATGTGGACTTTGAGAAACTGGAAGAATAGAATCAATAGAAGTGAAAAGAAGAATGAAAATTGATCGTTTATTATGGAAATTGCATAGCAGCAGAAACACGGTTATCAAACTTAAAACCAACACACTGCCACAATATTGTCTTACACAATACTTTTCTGTAGCACAGTTCTTCGACCTGATCTAAGTTTGAATAATCAATGGGTGGCAGAAAGTAAGCTGATGAAAATCATGCAGTAGAAACTAATCTGGATATAAGGACAAGGATTTATTAAGCACTACTAAATGGCAACTAATGATGATTCATGTTTATACTAAATAGCAGAATTAATTTAAGATAAATATATTTGTTACCTAATTAAGTCATCCTGTAACTTGATCTTCGATCAATCTTACAACAAAAATAACAAATATCTTCCTTTTACAATTTGAATTTAATTTTCAGTTCTGTATAAAAAGGAAGTTTTTATTTAGTGAAATACTCAACAATTAAATAGCTCCATAAATCAACAAAGTGCGATTAAATAATTAATAAAATGGCTGCATTTCCACTGAGTAACGATCTGCGAGTCGCATTTAAAAATAAAACAATTTATATTATATAACTTAATACACTGTACAGGCTTACACACACCTGCACATATAATGTAATATATAAGGGATTCGCACTCAGACTTTCACACAACCCTCAACTTTCCATGCCTTCTCATATTGCTGACCTACCTGATGTGTGTGACCAGGTGAATCAGCAATATGAGATGGCATGGAGAATTGAGAATCATGTGAAAGTCTAAGTTTGAATGCCTTACATATTAATCGTATTATTAAAATAAGATTAAAATAATTTAATACATATAATGAAGGAAATATGTTAATTTACATAATTATAATTATGCTTTCAGATTTTTTGTGTATCATCCTTTGTAATTATTTTCTATAGGAATTATCTTTCTTTTTGCTAATGGCATTATTGCTCACGAGTACATAAAAAGTTTGAGTACCAGAATGGAACCTGGGACATCAAGTCGGTCACTCTACCAGCTGAGCCAAAGCAGGACAACGGATATAAATTGTTAATGATGACTGAAGAAGTCAATAATTAAATATGTTTTGGTCAGATTATTCATACAGATGGAAACATAATGGATGACATTAATCACAGAATTAAACTGGATGAAGTGTTTTTACCTGTGTTTGAAAAGGGTTTTTAAATGTTTTACCACTTACTTATGAATGAGAGTCTTGGACAATTTAATAGAACAGCAATACAGGAACTTCAGATCACTCAACAAATATGAAATAAATGTTTGTTAAGATTAACAAGAAGAAATCGAAAATAAAATAAGCGAACAAACAGATATTGATATCATTGAAAAAATTAGATTGAAATGAGGCCAGACTGAATATATCGCTATGAGAGATTATAATAAATGGACATTTGAAGTCTTTTAAACTGCATCCTAAGAAATTTAAAAGAACTAGAAGATGGATGGATGGATGGATGGATGGATGAAAATAAGGAAGTTTCCTGCAGTAATGCAGAGGCTAGGGATCGGAGAAACTGGATTCAATTTGGAAACCATCTTGCAGTTCATCGATGTTTAAACGCGATAATGATCAAGACCAAGTCGAAGAATTCGGTATTATGATAAATATATTTCAATAACTTATGAAATTTTAAAGAAGAATATAGTATACTTAAAATAAAGCATTGAATGCGAGTATTTGAAAGATTTAGCGGCGTTAAATCACTGTCCATAATCTAGGTCACTAAATATTTACAGTTTATATCATAAAATTATTAAGAATGATATTAGTAGTGATATCAAAAAAAAAAAAAAAAGCAAGAAATTAAATAATGAGAGTACATCTAAAATTATAATAAACTTACCAAATCTCCTCCACCCATTATGTCAAACAAAATAAATCCTTTTCAAAACTGTATTATTTCTAATTAATTTTTTTAATACTCACAAATAAATTACAAGTGAATGTTGCTATTAATATGCTGACAGAACAAAAATTTAATTAAAAAACTTAATAATAAACAAATTAATCATGATAAAGTAAAACTAATAGAGGCAAATATACTTGTAGATAGAAGACATTTTGTTTTTAAGAAAAGTTGTTAGTGCGCATGATTAAAGTGATGATTACTTCCGCTAACGTAGATAATAGAGAAAGTCCGTGTGAATAAAATTCATTTCACTATTCCTATTGCTGTATTTATATCTAACTTTACAAAGAAAAACTGTTATAACCGTGTTAATGTGATTGAATTTTACTTCAGATATTACACTCATATAAAATACATAATTTCTCAGTCCTCTGGTAGTCTCAGCTTAAGTCAACAATTGGGGTTTGAAAAAGTCTGCACGTCTTTCTAAACGCTGATTTTTTTTTATATTTAGAGTTATGTAGACAAAATATAAATTATCGCTTCCTGGTAGGTGTAAAATCACAGCTAAGGCAATAGTTGGTGACCTAAAACGGGATCCTAAAAATATGATTATAGCATCTAGGCTAGCATTCAATGATGGCTTCTTATTTAGTTGCCTAAGAATATAATAATTTAGGCACGTTAAATGTAGCGTGGATCTGCAAAACTAACATTATTATTAAATCTATTGATAACATTTTTTTTTTCAAGTTGGCAATGAGGTTTGTACATAAAATCCCTATGTAGTGCCTACTCATCCAATATCCCCAGACTAGTTTCTAGATGCAGTACTCTCATCCAAAGCTTCTTACTAATGAAGGCCACAAACTAGAAACTTTCTGGGTATATTGGATGAGTAGGCAGTAAGGATTTTATGCAAAAACCTTATATCCATTGATTATTCCAGCTTGCAGTGAGTGACACTACTGTAGGGAGAGTTTTGCTTTTGATCATTTTTTAAATAAATAATATTAGAACTGAGGTGACGAGTTTTAATAATATATCCTTTGTATCTACTCATTTAGATTTGGAGAGATGTCCAGTTTATGATGGTAAAGCAACTCTTTATAATGCTAAAAATAGAAAGGCTATAGATTTTGATGAGATATCTTGAGAAGTTTTAAAATACGATAGTAATATATGAGCTTTAAAAATATTGGAATTTTTTAGAAATATGTCGATCCATGAAATTATACCGTCAATCTTAAGGATACTACTATTGATTCAATTTTTAAAAATAAAAGAGCTAAACAAGGTTGCTATATCATTATTATCCACTACAGCAAAAGTATTTTCAAATATTTAGTTGAAAAGAATGCTGACAGTCATAGATAAGTAGGTATCAGAAATTTAGTGAGGTTTTAAGAAGACATGATTTTTGTTTCCAAGAAAATGCAAGAAAAGTATCTGGAAACAAGTATATATTGCTTTTATTGATTTAATCAAGACATTTGACTGATAACTGATCAGATTTGTGCCATCATTTAATTAGTTCTATGTAATGAAATGAGCATAAATGTTGTAATTACAAGTGGAAAATATAAGCTATTAGCAATGAAAATATTCGTAAACAAAAATGTATATTGTCTCCAGTTTGTTTTCTGTTTTTACAGTGGTAGTTTTTGGAACTGTAGAGATATCTTCATAAATTGGATGCAATATATGTTTGATGGAATTTTTTAATTTGAATTGGTTAAAAATAAAACAATAACTTCATCGTTTGGAGCAACTGGATTTGCAATTGACTTGATTGTGCTAGCATGCCAATTCAAAAGGCAATCTACAGAATGTTTTCAATGCAAAAGATAAAGACTGCTATAGTAATTAATGTTGATGCGGTAGCAAACTCTCCATACAGTAGCGCCTCCCAGAGAAATCCTTAGTAATCAAAGATTGCAATAACATTTGTGCATAAAATCCCTATCTCATGCCTACTTAACCAATATCTCCAGACTAGTTTCTAACTTGTGGCTTTCATCAGTGAGGAGTCTTGGATTTGAGAGCATTGCAACTAGATCTTAGGATCTAATGTAACCCTCCAGCAGCAACCTTTTACTTTTTTAGCTAATTATAAAGTTACGAGTCCAAAATGAAAATTATTTTCAATCCAAATCTCATTCGCTTGTGTAGTCACATAGATTTGAACCCAAGTCAGTGTCTATATATTTTGGTGCCTTTGGTTCTTTAATAACCATAGTCTCCATCATCCCATAATTAGCTAAAAAGGTGGCTTTTGGAGGCTCGCATTAGAGTGTAAGATCTAGATGCAGTGCTCTCAAATCTAAGACTCCTGACTGATGAAAACTACACACTAGAAACTCATCTGGGGATATTGGATGAGTAAGCACTAGATAGCGATTTTATGTATAAACCTTCTTGCATTCCATTGATTACTCTGGCTAGCACTAGGTGGCACTATTTTCAGGAGAGTTTTGCCTCTGTTTTAACATTTTGCGTAAGCATAGGAAACATTTAATAGCATAAATTAATGTTCCAAAAAATATCAAATTCTTTATCAGCCAACAATGCTCTAAACTTATAACTTGGATGATTATCGACTGGAGAATGTAAGCAGTTTAAATATCTTAGTAGTTTTTTTAATGGAAAGGCGGACTTGGATATTGAAGTGCAGCTTAGATTTTAAGATGCAGTGGTTGTATGGAAATGAGACTTGAATTGCCTATCAACATAACAAAGGTGTTTAAAACAATTCATTGATGGTTGCTCTATAAAAATTCAGAAATACAATGACTAGATGATAAATCAATTAGCATATTCTTCAGTTTATTGACTGTGATACTATAGTCTGCTACTGTAAAATAATATTTTTAGCAAATTGGACATGTAAATGAGTGGACAATAGTAAACTTTCTGAAAGAGTATTTTAGAACTTAAACATGGTTTCATGAGAGGCAGACCATAAGATCTATAAAACTGTTAGATTGGAGAATTTAATAATGGAGTGCATAAAGGATTGTTAAACATTATTTATTTTAAAAGTACAATAATGGTTGTTTTTATTTGAGACATATGGCTGAAAATAGAATCCAATGTTAAGCTAGAATCAAACAAAGCATCCAAAACTTTCAGAAGGAAAAGTTTGCTCAGAAGAAATTTAAAGGCAGTGTTGCATAATATCAAACAAATAGAATAATGACTCCTATGTTATTTATGGGGAAGTATTTGTGATTCACAGAATAAAATACTAAACATTACATGATCACCATTTTCTATGCTTACAAAAGATGTTAAAACCATGACAAACTCTTCATATAGTAGTGTCACCAAGTGCAAGCCACATTAATCAATGGATGCTAGAAAGTTTGAGCATAAAATCCCTATCTAGTGCTTACTCATCCAATATCTTCAGACTAGTTTCTTGCTTGTGGATTTCATCAGTGAGTAGCCTTGGATTTGAGAGCACTGCTAGGTGCAAGCTCTCAGATCCAAGACTCCTCACTGATGAAAGCTAGAAACTAGTCTGGGAATATTAGATGAGTAGGCTCTAGATCAGGGGTCAGCAACCTTTTAGTAGTGTGGTGCCGAACCTATATTACAATGTTATTCCATGTGCCGATATGATTTTGCCAATCTTATTATATTATCAAAATTGGTTGTTATAATGGGCTTCAAAGTTATATATATTATTATAGCATATAATATATACTTTTGAAGTCCATTATAACTGGATCTCATATTATTGGTCATTCAGTATTTTAAAATACTTAGAATCATGTGAAAAGTACCTTTTTTTAAATTTGTAATTTTTAACCTGCTTATTAAAAATTATATTACAAAATATAAATTACAACCTTTTACCTATACAAAATATATAATTTAAATAAAAAAAAAATATGAATTCTAATATGATTAGCCTTTTTGTTTTATTATTGAAATAAATTAATGTGAACCTTGACCTTGTACCTCTTGGCTCAATGTCAGATATGTAATTGGTCACTTTTGGCTTCACACATGCTTCTGAATGTTCAGGTGTTAGGCAACTTCTTTGGGAGCACAAAATATTTTTATATGAGAAAATTTGTTCATATAGGTAAGTTGAACCAAATGCCAAAAACGGAGCACAAGCAGTTTTTTTCAAAGAATTAAATGTTTCAGATAATGATATCCAACAATTGAGAATGACAGCCAACTTTTCTAGACAGTTCCCTTCAAGAGTTTTCCGCAATTCTACAAATGTAGTTTTCCACAATCCTGATGACATTAATTCGATTAATTCCATTTCAAAACTATCAATATCCATCCACTCAGAAAGAGATAAATCAAATGGAATCTTCTTTAAATCAATTAAGTCAAGTTTGATGAGAAAAGAAAATATGGGTGTGTGTATTTAAGCCAATAAACATCACATGACCACCACCTGGAAATCTTCACATCATTTGGAAAATTCTCTGAGAGCTTCAATGTATTTTTGAAGTTGATTTTTGTTAACGTTAAATTGATTTGCATGGGCCTTTACATTTGATAAGTACTTGTAGGTGTTAGTGATAATATCACAGCAAAATATATCTATTTTTGATGCAAATCCTTTCCAATATTTATAATGTTCTAGTACTGTTTGACCCTTCCCTTGCAAATGCAAGTTTAACACATTCAGATGTTGAGTTATATCAGTCAGAAACATCAATTTGCTTAGCCAGTCTTCATCATTTATTTCCAGATGTTGTTCTTTTTCATCAAGAAACATTTTGATTTCTTTCAGACATGATACAAACCTGTTCAAGACATTACTTTGACTAATCCAACGAACATTGCAGTATAGAGGGAGGTCTATATATGCACTATTCATTTCTTGCAAAAGGGATTTAAATTGCCAAGTGTTAATGAAGAATGAGAAACTACGAAATTATTTATTTTAATGACAGTGTCCATTACAGAATTCAAGCATTGTGATGAGGTTTTTGCAACTAAATTTTCCTGGTGTATAATGCAGTGGAAACTCAACATTCGATGTTAAATATGATTTTCAAGAAGTTTAACAAATTCCTTTTCCTTTCCGACCATTGCAGTAACACTAAATTAATATATATATGTGCTCTGCACACAGTTAATGAAGCTATTAATAAATTGTCAAAATTTTTACTGCCAAGCGCTTTCGGGACAGTCTACAGTCCCATATTCATGGCGAGTTAATCTGTTAATAACTGTAAAACTATGCAAATTTATATGCAGATGTTATGTGGACCATTTACGAGATAGGGAATAGCAGGCCTCTCTTCTGTTGATTGCCAATGCGTCAGCCGCAATGAAGTAAGCTTCCCTAACTTTACGTTTGGTGTCGTTTGTTTCAGAGCAAACGACACTGGCTGTGGTAGGTAGAAAAGCATGTCCAGAGTTTCTTTCGTGTTCGACAAAATTTGAGTTACCTTCATACTTTGTTTTGGTTTTATTGTAAAGGTATCGGTGTTGAGCTACTCTGGTGGCAATGTTAGTTTTGGTCTCTCCATAATATGTTGCCATGCAATTTCTTTGGGGGCAGGTAATTTTGTACACAACTTGAGGGGTGAGTTCAGGTTTGATCCTGTCTTTGGTATTATTTATCAGTCTATTGGTGTTGGGAGGTGAACAGAAAGCGACTTCAAAGTCACATGATAGTTGATTGATAAGGCTTTTAGCTGTAGAGTGAACGTATGGGATTAAGATTCTTGGTTTGTTTTCTTTCTTGTGGTTGTGGTTTATTTTATAAAAAAATTTGTTGACTTTTCTGTTGATGGATGAATAAGTGTGTCCAATTTTCCTTAAATCAGTTATATAATTGATGAGATTTTTTCTTTTATCTGCCTCATATTTGCACAAGTTATGGTTCCTAAACATGAATGAGGAGAGGGCTGCAAGTTTGTGTGAGTGAGGCATGTAAGAATTGGGGTTTGTCAAGCCTCTTACTTCCAAAGGTTTGACTACCGTTTGGTAGTCCAGCTTATCTATGTTTTTGCTAACACATATGTCAAGGTATTTGACCTGTTTGTCTTGGTTTTCTCAAGTAGTAGTAAAAGTAAGTTTGGTATTATTATGGAGGCTATTGTGAAGGTTAGAGATGATGTCTTCTGGGGCAGCAACGAATATGTCATCAATGTAGCGCATATATATCATATGTGGGGTTGACATGAAGAGTGCAGGTAGTATTAGCTTCTCATAATGGTCAAGTACAACGCTTGCCATTATACCAGCAAGTGGGAGGCCCATCGGCCATCCGTTGTTCATACTAAACCACTTATCTCTGAAAACAGCAATTATATTTAAATCAAGCCATTTTAAAAAATCGATGATGAATTTGGCACGTGTAGGTGGGCAGTTTCATGCAGTTAATTTATCGTTGACTATTTATTTATTTATGTTAATTTTCTGATTTTCAAAATATTTGAAAAATGCAGTGAAAATATCATGTCCCTTTGTTGTACCAATAAGAGGAATCAAGCAACACAATTCTTCATAAATATGATTGTTGTCACAATATCGTGCAACTATTGCTAGGGTGCCACATCATTTACATCAGTGCTTTCATCAACAGTAACACTGAATGCAACAGCTTGTTGTAAACTGTTTTTCTGTTTTGTTGTTACATCTTCAGCTATGTCAGTTATTCTTTTTTGAATTGATCTTGCAGAAACTGGTATTTCTCGAATTCCAGACAGTATCGTTTGTTTATTTGGTAGACCACTGAATAATATTTCAGCACTTTTCAAAAACGTTTTGTTGATGAATTGTCCATCTGTGAAAGGTTTGCCATTTGAAGCCATACAATGAAGAATTGTATAACTATATTCAGTGGCTTTATTTTGGGTTCCAATTATTTGACTAAAATAAGTAGTTTGTTTCTTAAAGGCAGAAACAGTTCTTTTTATAGCTTCATTTTTCTCAACTGAATTTTTAAACGAACACATGTTTAGTTTGATAATGTCTTTGTACACTTGAGGTATGACACACAATACTTTCACAGCATAATGTACACACAGCATGATCTTTTTGCTGTACAAATCCACATTCATTTGTCCAAGAGTCTTGAAAAGAGTGAATATCTTGTTTTTGTCTTTTGTGGCCCATTTTGGGAATCTTTGTCAGTATGCCATTCAACTACCGAAAATAGCTTTCTAGAATTGATAACATAATAAGCTTTTTATTTGGATTATGATCGCATTTTTTAATATTATTACAACTAAAATGTGAATATGTAGAATTTATTTCACTTGCAAACAAAAATATCTTTTAAATGGAGTCAAGTATTATTTTCTGACAAAGAATGATTTAATCATAAATTCAATGCTAAATGTAAAAAAAAAAAAAAAAGACGCTGTAATTAAAATATTTTTTTTTACTATTTCAATTTATTCCGAGTGCCATTGATAATCATTCGTGTGCCAAGCATGGCACGGGTGCCATGGGTTTCTGACCCCTGCTCTAGATGATTTTATGCACAAACCTTCTTGCATCCTTTGATTACAGTGGCTTGCACTAGGTGGCAGTACTGTATGGAGAGATCACTGATTCACAGATTGTAGAGTTATTGCGAAACACATTTCTAATATTATTTTGTTTTACCTTTTTTTTTCTAAGAATTGGAATGATGTAATCATTTGAAAATGGCTGCTGCTCATGATTATAATAAATTTTCATTGCATCTTTGGCCAATAGAATTGTCCAATAAGATCTCAGCTTAGATTAGTCTTTGGAGTGTCTGAATAATGTAACCATGACCTAGTTATAACAGTTGATTATTTAATACATGTAAAAATATAACTAGAATTTCTTAATTTGTCTTGCAAGTTGCAAATATATTTGCATTTATTAAATAAATTAATTAAAAAGAAATCTATTTTAATTTTTAAATAGTCACTACCTAATCTCAGGTTGTTAGAAAAGAATTAGTGGACTAGAAATTTTGGTAATACAAAAAAAGTGATAATATTATAATTTATTAATTATAAAAAATTATAAAAATGTAGAAGTCTATACTGAAGGCCATTTGTAAGGATAAAGATGAAAAGAGCAAAATGGCGAGATGGAACATCACCATTGAATATAAAATATAAAGAATATATATAAAAAGGAAGCATGTAATCAACAAAGAATAAAACTAAGTAGTTACACTAATGATAAATTGTAATATTTAAACAGCATTAAGCTGTTGGACATGCGCTTTGAAGATTTTAACTATAAATGAATGAATACTAACACTTCAAACACATGACGTCTTTGGAAAAGATAGAATGCCATTCTATCTTTTCCAAAGACTCATGTGTTTGAAGTGTTAGTATTCATTCATTTATAGTTAAAATCTTCAAAGCGCATGTGCAACAGCTTAATGCTGTTTAAATATTACAGTTTATAAACATCGCGCTATATAAAAATAAAATGATTTACTAATGATAAATTATAAACTACCAATCCAGCATTATATATAAACAGCATATATTCCTTATGACTAATTTAAAAGAGATATAAACATTAATTATTTGGTCACAGCTAACTTTAGGGCAAAATAATCATTTGGATGCACATATTTAAATACTAATCTAGCATTCATAATAAAAAATAATGCTGGGTTGCTGATATATTCTGATCATCATCAATCCTCTAGCCATATGGTGCCATAATGGTATACACCCATTAAATCAAATTTTATCTAACAAAAAATAAAATGCAGTAAATGGACTTTAAAGTGATACTTTTGCACTATCTAGAGAACTATCTGGATGTCCAAACAAACCACCCACAAATCAACTCTTAGTGCTCTAAAGTAGTTCAGGAAGCAAAGAGCCTAGGGATTGTGACAAACAAGAGAAAGTAAAAATATATAAGCTTTACTATAATTAAAATCTTACTGGGATAATTTACAAATTCCTAAAACACATGAAATCAAATCACACACTGCTAATTTATAGAACAGATAGCTGGAAGAATAAAGACATTAAATTATTTTTTAACAATTATTTAATAAGTTAACTAATTAATTAAGAAAATTAAAAATGATATGATAATTCAAATTTAAACACATTATCAATGACATAATTTCACATAGTATTAACTTGTTAACTTTTACTAATACAATTAACTAAAATTTTCTTTAAACAGAATTAATTTCTTCCTTCAGTGATTAAAATTGAAAAACATTTTAAAAATAAAGTGAAAATTTAAAAAAGCCACTCCTTTTTCTTATGAGAATGAAAAGATTCTATACAATTAACTTTGGATGGATGTTTCACTAAAAAATGTAATAAAATTATTAATTATTACCAATTATTACTTAATTTAAAACTTGTCTATAAATTTGAAAATAATGTTCACATTACAATACCTTAAATTTCTGATTTTGGTTTTTTTTTTTTAGTCCATTGGTGCTTATAATTTTCAGCTTTTTCCTTAATGCTTTTCTTTTTGGGAGCTTTTCCATTAACATTTTCATGCAAACAAAGAATTTACCTATTATTTCCAATCTAATAATTTTCCAGGTCAGGTACACATAGAAACAGACAGTTATGCTTTTTGTAGATTACTTCAGGGTTATTCTACATTTTTTTTAGTAGACAGGTTACATGGTGAGGCTTATGATGCTCAGCTTAGAGCTATAACTTAATTACAAAGCCTTTAACTTCATTTCAAAATGTTGCTTGTTTAGCTAAATCATGAAAGGCTTCTTCAACATCTTGTTCAAGAGTTGAGTCAAGAATGACAGTTCTCCATGTTGGACACCACTTGGAATAGTAGATGATGGGTGGTTGTGGAGAGAGGAAACATCCCCAAATATCACAAATATAAAGGAAATAGCAAAACAATGAACATGAAAGTCAGCACAGAATAAAAATGAGTAGTTATATCAATTATAATCTGAAATATCACCAGAAATTATACTAATAACTTATAAACTACAAACTATCCAACATTACATATAAACAACTCTTCAACAGTGATTTCTTCTTACTAGATTTTTAAAAGATATATTATAAACAGGTTAATTATCTAGCCACAACTAAATGTAGGGCAAAATATAATACAATCATCTGGATGCCCACACCTAATTGCTAATCTATCACAACCAAAAATAATTCTCATATTAATACATGCTGATCATCATCAGTGCTCTGACCATATGGTACTATGATTATATGGGCCAACTTTAAACTAAAATTTTTCTCTAACAAAATAAAATGCAGTGAACTTTAAAGGTAATACTTTGGCACTATCAAGAGAACTGTATGGGTGTCCAAACACAAATATAAACCCCCACATATAAATCAACCATTATGAATATAAACTAGTTCAGGTAACAAGGATTATAAGGACTGACTGCAACCAAGAGAAAGTAAATGTACAAGCTTAATCTATTTTAATTTAAATAGTTTACTGGGATTATTTAAAATTTCTAAAACACAGGCATTCTGAAATAGAAAACAGGTGTCTTTTCATCATGACCACACAAGGAACATGTGACACCAATATGAGACAATCTCATTTCAATTCACCAAAGGATAGTAGGGAAAAAGCATTGAAATTGCCTTCCAAATATATTTCTATTAATTTTATTTTTTTACTTTCAATTTCAACTGGCTAGCAGCCTTCATCAGAACTATGAAATATTAAAATAGATATGACCATGTAGAAACAATTTATATTATATATGTTTTAGATACATATTATAGTACAATGTATGTTTTAGGTCTAGTATAATGTATCATTTCTATGAAGTCATGTGACTTATAATTTTGATGAGGACTGCTAGTCGGTCGTTGCATATTCCACTTCTCCAAATCTTCAGCCATCTATATAATTGAAAATCAGGATAAAATACTCCAAACCCTTGATGATGCCAATATTCTCATTAAACACAAAAGGGTGCTTGTATTATAAATAAG
Organism: Epiperipatus broadwayi; assembly: GCA_028023455.1. Classification (NCBI taxonomy): domain Eukaryota; kingdom Metazoa; phylum Onychophora; class Udeonychophora; order Euonychophora; family Peripatidae; genus Epiperipatus; species Epiperipatus broadwayi. The sequence continues at coordinate 2,257,765 of JAQFVV010000172.1, forward strand.
ATGCCATTGGATGGCGCTGTTTTCACGCTAAAACTATAAAATATGAACATTCACGGGCCGTTGATTTTAATAATTTTTCTGTGCTTTTTTGTAATGTGAAAATAAAAACAAAACAAAATCGTCTTTTTTAAATATTATTTTTTATTAACGTATACAATTTAAATGATAATAATAAATGTAAAATAAAATCAACAAATTACAAATAGATTCGTGTTTTTTATATCGTATACTTTTTAAATTGTGTTACGGCTGTTTTTTTATTAATTTTCTATCGGATATTTTTTTACTTGTGTAAGTTTTTTTGTTGTTGTTTAACTAAAAAATAATAATCGTAATAAAAGTAAAAGTTATGGTTAGATTTAGGGTTAGTTTAGGGTTAATTTTAGGGTTAGTGTTCTGTTTGTTTGTAATGCTAAAATAAAAAAATTCAAAATCATAAGCGTACTTGGACAGAAGAAAAAAACTCAAACTTTTTTAAACAACAACAAACACATACAAATGTCCTCTTTACTTATTAAACATGTTTATAATATTTGCTTTTTATTAAATTTACAAAAAAACCTATATATTTGGACTTTTCTTACTGGATATTTTTTCGTACCGCTCTTTTTTACATCAAAAATATACTGAAACAGACAGATCGAAGAATCGATCTTAGTTTCATGGTTGTCATTTAAGAACGGTAATTCTAAACCACTACTTACCCGCAATAAGACTTTTTCTATTCCAAGCCACATAAATTTTAAGTTATTTATTTTGTGTTTGTTTAAAAAGAATTTAATGTAAAGAGTATGAGTATCAATGTCACAAATCATGATAAATAATATTCGTGTGTGTGTGGTTTGTGGATTTATATTAGCTCAATTTAAAAGTTTCAATTGCGTGTATATTTTCTTTAAATTTTAATTTTGCAAATTATACAAAGTCATTTAAAAATGCTGATCAAAAGTCACATTCCTTTGATCAGTATTTTTAATCAAAATCTTACTTGTACAAAATGTATAGAATAATTAGTTTGTACTTCGATAAATTAAGATAATGAATTTATATTTTTGTATTCACGAATTCCGATGTAATTGTTTTGTCAATTTAGAATCATGTATTAAATGTAAAAATAAATGAAAACCGAACAATGGAAATGAGAAACGTAGAACTCTTATCAAGAAAGGCAAATGCTATTGTATAGTCAAAAATTAGATATTGCTGGAGGCCGAAAATCAAAGGAGGCGGAGTTATGAACAAAAACTAGGCAGAAAGGTCAGCCGTAGCCATCTTAAATATAATATACACTCTAACTTTTGACTTGGCTGTGCTTAGATCGTCTCAAGCTACAGCAAAGTAGTTGTTCCAGAGAAATCACTTCAACCGTTATTAAGAAGTTGCCCGGTAAACTGCAATCATGATGGGCTAAGTCCAAGAAGCTGATCCCTGTTCTGCCAATTTAAATCTTTCGTACCGCTGATCTGTAAGGTTTTCCATGCTTCCAGTCTTCCAAATTCCAACATTTAAATTAACCATGCCGTTCTAAGAAATTCAAAATGCGCGCCTACGTTCTTCATACATATCACCGCAAGAAGAAAAGCCGGACGAAGAAAGAATGGTAACTTTTGTTACATGAACTTTTTAACTTTCCTCTCAGTAATAATTTTATATTTAATCTGTTAACCTAATTAATTGCATGTAAATTTCTTGTTTTCCATTTGAAAATGTTACACTAAAACCTGTCAGTAAATTTCTTCTCTAATATTTCTGTGCTCTAGTCTTTAGATAATCATTATTAATATTTGTGCCTTCTAATAATCCATTTGTGAATACATTTATATTTTTACTATTACTTATTTTACAAACAAAACGATGCCAATAATAATATTTCTCAACTCTAGTTAAAGTCAGTAAAGTTATCTCATAATATTTATTATATTCATTTTAAAAGTAGTTTTCTTTTATCAAACTAAAAATTGTTTCATATGTTGAGTTGAGAAATAGTCAAGTAGTTTTATTGTTTCTTTTACTTTATCATGATATTTTAATCTATACTCCAAATCTCAAATACTTAAAATAGTCTAAAATTTCATTATATTTTTTTTTATATATTATTACGGAATAATGATAATAAGTGAATATGTTATTGCTATTATTACCTTCCGAACAATCTGGGGAGTTATGGGTTTCAGAGTGAAATTAATTAATTGTTACTTTTGCGATCGTTTGATTTCGCCATGTTTTATTGAATAGTTATATCGGACTGTTGCGTAGAAAATGTTACGGAGAGAAAAGGTTTTATATAATTTCGTTTTAAAATCCACTTCCGATCACTCTTCCTCGATGTTACTGTGGCAATGCCTTTACCTTCGCCTAAGTTGGCATCTCGTTTTACTACCTCATGGAGAGAAATAAATTCTTCTCCAGGTAATCTCTTGGATCACCGGGGTTCGAAAATGAGCCCGGCTGGTTGTAGTGTCCCGGATCTACTTGGGGGCATTAAGACTTGTCAAAGTACAAGCCGCCCGGTATTCCGTCAATGCACCGCAAGTTATTATTTGTAGTATACCTTAATCCCTGCAACCATCAGTACATCAGTATTATATATTATATTTTTATATAAAACCGCCTCCCATTTGTCCGTATACGCAATGGTTTGAATCTATTAAATAAAACAACTTAATATAAACTAGTAGTTAAATATTTTAAGTGCTCCAATTACTCTGATTCTCATATCAACCTGTACAACCATTTAAACATATAAATATTGGCATGAGTTTGTTAATCAGTACAAACCGATTATTGATGACTAGCAGCAATCTATTATAAAATACATCTGAGAGTTTTACCGTACCTGTAAATAATATTATTCAATGCTTTCAATAATTTATTAAAAATTTATCTAACCTAATTTTGTCTCTCTTGCATTATTACACTCGAAATCTAGTCAATCACCTGCTGTCTGTATCGACAACTTAAATATATACATTAAATTATTAGCCGTACCAATATCCCGACTATAAGATATCTATGAACTAGCTGATTGTAGGTAATTTAGTCTGTGTTTTTCGATGAGCTAGTAAAGGGAAAACCCCGTACCGTTGTAATGTTGTCATCGGTGGGTCATGCCAGGGTTTTAGGTTTGAATTTAGTTTGCATCTTGGAATTTATTCCTAGACGTGGACTGGGTTTGAATTCGGATTACTGTGTGTGATTAAGCATGGTGATTTTTACCGGTACAATACAGATGGTAGAATCTTCTTTGTCTCATGGAATGTTACTAACAGTACGTTACTTGACACGTTACCTAATTGCAACACAATAAAAACATAGATATTTAACATTTACCCAAATAAAAGTTCAATACAGTACGTTGTAAAAAGTCTTATAATTATTGTTTTAAAAAATCTGAACATTTCAATAGTTTAAAAAAAAAAAATCCAATGAAAACAACATTTCAATACAATTCAAATACAAAGTCTCTCATCAAGCCGGAATTATTTTATAAACTGTGCGAATTCGGAAAATGTAATTGCTGCTTAGCGATATACATGTTGTACTGTGACGCAACATAATGGCCTGCATTCTGTAGCACAACAAAAAACATTGTATTATAGAGAACGCAGGTTCGAATGTGTTGGCCGCGGAAACAGCATTTTTATGTGTTTTAGCATGAAAACCGTGCCGTAGAATGGCATCTGTAGCTATAAGATGAGTACCCACAAAAGTCTCAAACAATTTTTAACAGCACAAATTTCATTTCAAATACTGGAAATACAAGCTGATGTTTACATTCTCTGTTTTTAAATCTAAATATAAATAGCACAAAAAGTCTGTTTCAAAATACTGAAAATTAAAAAATAATATATATAAAAAATATTTTATTTAATTTGATCAGTAATGTACAAAAAAAAGTGTATATTTATATTTCTTCAACCACAATTTGTGTTATGTAACTTGAAATAAATGCATAAATTAATTAATTCAATTACTGATTTTAAAAGTAGTGACTGAATTAATTAATTTATGGAAACCCCCTTTTCTTTCAAGTTAGATCATAATCATCATCATTTTTAATGAATATTAATCCATTATAGGATGAAAAATCTTTCCAAGTTCAATCCATCCAATCTCTGACCTCTCTTCTTTACATTATTCCATTATACTTTCTTATTTTATCCATCCATCTCATATGAAATCTCTTTCTAGGTCTTTTATAATCCCTTGGAATCCAGTTTAGATTTCAATTGTCCATGTATTATCAATTCTTTTAGCAATATGTCCAGCCCAACTCCTTCACTTCAATCTTTTAATTCTTTCAATGATGTCATTAACTCTTGTTTGTTCTCTTACCCATATATTGCTTTTTTCGATTTCTTCTAGCTACTCCTAACAAGCATCTCTTCATACTTCTTTGAGTCATCTGAAGTCTCTGTATTGGTCTTCTAAAAGTGTCCAGGTCTCAGATCCATAAGTAAGAATTATATTTCTTCTAGCTACTCCTACCAAGCATCTCTCCATACTTCTTTGAGTCATCTGAAGTCTCTGTATTGCTCTTCTAAAAGTGTCCAAGTCTCAGATCCATAAGTAAGAACTGGTAAACATATTTATTAAAAAACTTTCCTTTTCAAACATATAGGCGTAATTCTCTTTAATATAGTTATTTCTACCAAAAGAACACCAAAAAAGTTTAATTCTATATTTAATTTCATCCATTAAGTTTTCATCTATAATAATAACCTGACCAATGTATTTATAATTGTGAATTTCTTTCATCATTATCAATCTTAATTACTTCCTTAGAGAAAATCCCTTGAACAAGTTACATATAACAACCAAAATTATGGTAAAAAACATATATACATTGTTTTTAGTGTACTGCTGATCAAATTAAATAAAAGCATTTTTTTTATAAAGTACTATATATACATTATCTTTGTTTGTTTATATTTACATGCCTACTTTTTGAGATGATGAATATTACTGACTCAGAATCAAGCTTTATTATCATTATCGTGCTGTTTAGCTTTAGTTATTCCAATTTTTTAATAACAATTTCAAAATCTGTATTCAACAATGTATCACAGTAACAAAATGCTTGGTTCTCTCTCTAACAGCTTGCAGTGCCGATTCTAAATCACCATGTTATGTAGAAAAATAGTGTGAACTAATCATCATGTAAAATTTAATGTGCTGATATATTTGGAACGTTAGTTACAACATGAAATGTGACCATTTTTTCCTACCTTTGTGGATCATCAGTGTTTTCCCTGCCATCAGAAAATCTTGAAAACCACTTGAAAATATTCTTGCCCCTCATGGCTTGACTGCCGCACCCAAATGAATCATTTTAAACATTTAATGGGAGTTTTGTCAAATTTAAATTAAATTTTAACATTAATGCTGAGTTAGGATACAAAATGCTATCACATTTCATGTCATAACTCATGAGTTAGTACATAAAACATTTTGTCAGTAGTTAAACTGTTGCTACATAACACACGATTAAGAGGTAACATGGTAGGAAGCTTGAAGAGACTAGTGTACATTGAATCAGCTTGCCAGCCCCTTTCTGGGAAACAAATTGTTTCAATGTTACCAATACAGAAACTCACATATCAGCTGTTTTTGACAGCATCATTTCTGAGAATGAATACTACACCTACATTACTTTTTTCAGAGTTTCCAGGTTTAGACTTTTTCTATTTCTAAAATATGTTTAATTTGAGCGAGATTTTTTACTCCATTCGGACCCTCCACTCTGATAGACTTTTTTAAAGGTAAATCTGTAGTTGACCAGCTTGGGATGCTTTAGTTAAAAATAGTATTAGGAACCATAAGCAGTTTGATTTCTAAACTATGACATTTGTATCGCTGATGAAAGAATCTCTCAAAGTATCACCCAAAATTCTTTAAAATTATAACCTATGGCATCATCCATCTTTTCATCCTTTCTATGAATGCACAGGTAAAAATTCTACCTTTATATGATTTGTAGGTATCTAAAAAATTGTTACTAGATCAGCTACTTGCTCAAACATCACTTCTTAGAGGTCTGTAGTAGCTGATTGAGGCCAGAAATCTTCAGATTGTTAATTCATGCCATTAGCAAATTCTTCTCACTTAAATTAGGTCATGGGTAAGTTGTAGTAATCAACAGATGTCAAACGGTAGCGGTTAATAAATCTTCATCCAGTGATATCCTATCCAATGTGTTAAGACTAGCTTCTATCTTATGAGAGCTTTTGGACTTTTTAACAGTGGACTTAGACCCTTTCTCTAAAAGCCATTTTTTTGTTTTTGTTAGCTATTAATGTATTAATTTCTTTAATGTAAGCCTATTTAATTGAATAGTCAGATCGATCTGACATCAGTTCAGTTTCTATATATTATGGTGACCTTAGTTTTTTTAATAACATTAGGCACCTTTATTCTTCAACAGAATTGATTTAAACCAACAATATATCACATGACCAACTGTATCATGTGACTTTAGCTTAAATATTGATGATAATATAACAAAAAATTTTAAAATGGCTGCTAGAAGAAAGATGTATTAGATTCAAAAGATCTAAATGCACTATTCAAAAATCCAAAAGCTCCTTACTGATAAAATCCATAAGCTAGAAACTGGTCTGGTAATATTGCCTAGAACAACATTGGATAAAGATTTATTAATCACTAGAAGACTGCACTAGATAAGAATTTATTAATCACTAGAGGACAACACCAGATAAGAATTTATTAATCATTAGAGGACAGCACTGGATAAGGATTTATTAAATTACTTATAAAAAGTTCAACGGGAAATAGGAAGACATGCATTGGGTGCAGATGTATGGACAGCAAAGGAGGCAATTCAAGGAAAAATGGGATGGTCAAGTTTTCATATGAGAGATGCAAAAAGTAAAATAAAAATGTTTGGTTGAATGCAGTTTATGGATAATAAAAGAATAGCCAAAATAGTATTTAATTGGGCAGGTAACAAGATGTATATCAGTATATTTGTACAAAATATGGGATGATTGTGTTAGGAGAATTGTTGCATGTTATAGTGGTGAGGAATAGGATAAAAGAATAGATTTATTAATAAAGAATAGGAAGTTAGAGAGATGCAGAACTAGTATGGAGAGTAAAAAGAGTTTAAATATATATATAGAAATAAACACAATATTAGGTGTGACTTAATATATGATAATAAGTAAGGAAAGTAGTTTGTTTAAGGCTCGAACGGGATCTTTAGCAACAAGAGAATATACATGTAAGTGGAAAAATATGGGTGATTTAGTCTGTAAATTATGTAAGGAAGGAATAGAAAATATTAGGCATCTGTTAAATGAATGCAAATGCTTGAAAGCAGAAAGGGTACAGATAATGAAGTTATGGGAGAATAAATATGAAGAAAGTGATTATACAGAAAGTGGATTATTGGTTTTTATGCTGGGTTTGGGAAAAGATAAAGGGGATTTAGATATAAAGGCCATAGAATTGACAAAGATTATGTTGTGGAAATGGGATGGAGCAGAGTATGGGAAAGCGTAGACTGGGGAATGGAAAATAAAATGGATAACAGGTTTCTCTGGGCATAATTATTGAGAGATTCTTGACTCCATTTAAGGAGAAGCTACACTACATCACATCAATCACTAGAGGACAGCACTAGATAAGGATTTATTAATCACTAGAGGATAGAACAGGTTAAGGATTTAAAGCACTACCATCTGCTTTATTAAAGCTTACACTAGATGACATAATTGTAGTGAAAATATTTGGTTAATAAATACCAAAAAATTATGCGCTTTTACGCTTGTTAGCATAAACTAAGGTCATGTGATACAAATGACCATGTGATCTTATTAGTTAATACGCACCACTTAAACAGCTGCTATTTTTCTAACTCAGTTGTTTATCTGATTTGATTTTGAGAATGTTAACTTTGGCTGTAATAATTTACCTTTTTAATACATTGTACAGGCTTAAACCTGCATTTTTATATATGTAATATATGCGGGGTTTGAACTCAGACTTTCACACAACCCACTACTCTCAGTGCCATCTCATATTGCTAACCCACCTGATCACACACATGTTGAAAAGATAAATAATCATCAATATACGTATTTCATGCTAATCCAGCAATCATCAGTTGGTCTAGATTACTATCCTCACACATATATATTATCAGTACTCAGCTTTATATTAAGATAGCCAATCTTCATACTTTAATGGACAGGCTTCAAACTATTCCAACTCACAACTCTTTAGCCTTCCATTTCATTGAAAATCTGATGATGGAATGTTCAAAGCCCTTGTTAGTGCCAAGGTTGTCATCCTACCCATGTTGACATATTAGTCATTCTGACCCCTCATGTACAGGAGAATAATCCATTTATACATACATATGCAAGGGATGGGCAGACCTTTTACACATTATTTATATAAATTAATACATTGTACAAGCTTAAACCTGCATTTTTATATATGTAATATTTTAAAAAAATTCTTTAATAGCCATGAATATTGGACTATAAACTCTCCTGAAAGCGCTTGGCGTTAACTTTGGGATAATATTACTTATGTTTAACAGCTTCCTTATCTGTGCACAAAGCACATATATATATATACATTTATTAATAGAATAAAATATTCTGATTAAAATCTTGACTGAGAAAGATTTTCATATCAGTAATTTTACTTGTCATTTTACAGATGTGACCACATTCTGTTTGTCATTTGAGAGTAAGAGGCAATATAAAGTTATAAATTTTTACAAATAGCGAACATTATATATAATAGTATGAATTGTGGCAGCCAATATTAATTTTAAAATGAAAAATATAAAATATAATTTAATTACAGTTAAAGGGAATTTGATCACTGAGATATAATGAAGTTACAACAGTAGTTAACACTCTCTAACCAGTAGTATCACCTAGTGCAAGCCATAGTAATCAATGAATGCTAGGTGTGTGTATCAAAATCCCTATCTACTTATCCAATATCTGCAGACTAGTTTCTAGCTCTCTCTAAACAGTAGTGTGACCTAGTGCAGACCATAGTAATCAATGAATGCTAGGTTTGTGTATCAAAATCCCTATCTACTGTCTACTTATCCAATATCTGCAGGCTAGTTTCGAGCTGGTGGCCTTCAACAGTGAAGAATCTTAGATCTGAGAGCACTGCAACTAGATTTTTGTATCTACTGCACTACTTCTTGGACAGAGTTGCTATTATTTTAACAAATTATGTAAGCATAAGAAATGGTGGTCATGTGATGTTTTAGTGGTTAATATAATGAAGTTTCCACTGGTTATTGACCACCATATTATAATCGATTAATTACTGCAGTTATCCTGTGTGCAAACGTAAAGTTATTTGCTTGCAGTCTTTCTAACTAAACTTTTGATGTGATAATCAATTATGGCAGACAGTGTTGGAATTACTTATATAATTAGTCTGTTTTCAATTAAATTGAGTGCTGAGACTATAATGAAAAATGTATTTAAGAGTATTTGTTTGAGAATATGACTGATTATTGCTCTTTTGAGGACTGATAATGCTAGTTTTAATCCAAACTCTGTGGTTGATTAGTTATAGCTAGATTAGAACAATCATCACAAAACTCATCTTTAAATTTTTTGATTCTTCTTTCCGTAGTCAGAATAGCCATACACTTTATAAATAGCAATCAATGAATGTGTCATATCTGACCGTGCCATCAGAAGTGAAGTTGTCCAGATTTCTTCCTTATCTAATTGGATTGAGCACTCATTGACACTAACCAATGTGTCAACATGTGGTTAACCAATGTATAAACGTAGCCAAAGGGTAACAAGTGCATAAAACCCTACCATTGGTTTGTATGGGTGAATAGGCAATGATGCTTTCTGAATCTAATTGCTGCCAATAAGTAGGGATATGGCAATAAATAGTCAGCCTTTCTGGGGATAGACCAGGGAGAGGGAGAGAACATGTCTAACCTGAATGTCTGAACTTGCTCTCAATTGAAATCTCTTTCGACTGCAAAGGTGTTTCTACTACAATCATTACCGATATGGCTACATAGTGAGACAAGTCCACAATAGGACTGAAAACTGCTACAACTATGGCTGACTCAAGGCAAGTTATTCAGTTCAGCCAGAAGAGTCTATTAATGGTATAACATGCATGTATATTTGTTCCAATAAATTATGCATATTAACTTTGTGAGTGTTCACATTTTTTGATATTACTGTTGGTTTGGGTCTGAAACTTGCAATTCAGCCAAACACTGCAAATAATTGTGTGAGATAACCCACAATTATTTCTCTCATGACTTAAGAGGGAAATAAATCAATGGCAAATTTGACTAACTCTAATGAAGGCTGAGACCTAGCTCAGCCTGAGGGTTGGACAAGCTATAAAGAGTAGTTGATACTTGACCTACAAGCTAATAAGATCAAGAAGCCTTAAGGTAAAATTAGCCACCTTAATGACCATAAGAGATCCTCGAACTTACGAGATATTCAAATCTCAATCTTTGGCAGAAACACCAGCTGACCTAGATTTTGACAAAACGTTAACAACTCTCACAGATTTCCCCCCAAACCCTTGAAAATAATGCAAAGATACTATTTCAACCTCTGCTTGCAAAAACAGAGAGTTTGCAACAAAAATCCGATCATTGGCATTACAGTGGAAATTTGAAACAGCTGTGACCCAAGCAGTACTAGCAGAATCAATAGCTAGTCAGGCAAACCCATTAAAAAAATTACTAAGTATGATGTACAAAAAATCTAGCATAATACTGAGTTGGTCAGACCCTCAGTCAGCAGATAATTCAGCATCAAATAGTCTAATATGTTGCTGTAGATGCAATGAACAAATGCACACACATACAGAATGGCAGCAACAATATATGACTTGTACATTTTGCAAGCGGGACAGAAATATAAAGGCTGTGTGTTTGCAATGAAAAAGACAGAGAGCCAACATGAGAATGAAAAAATCCATTCCAAAAAAAGCTGATAACAAAGATGGATATGCGAAGCTGAAACAACAGGATTGCCAACCCTACAGCACAGCACTCCACACCAAACACAGTAACAGGAAAGACTCCAGCAGAACTGCTACTCAATAGATCTCTGTGAACTAACCTGTTAGTCCTGAAACCTTCCAGATATGTAGAAAAAGAAAATAGCAAGATAAAAGTACATATAGGTACTCAGGTGCTATGTAGAATGTACTATGGATGCATAAAAAGGATACCAGCAGTGGTTACACAACTGAAAGGACTCTACACTGTAATAGTTCAAACAGCATATGAGTATCAACATCATCGCCATCTAAACCACCCGAGACTGAATCACACAGAAAGAAATACATCAAGTGAAAATGATAACTGCCAAACTGAAGACAGTGACAACTCAAAACACTCAGGGACAAGACCATCAAACAATGATTATGAACAAGACAAGAACAGCAATAAACCTGAGAAACCAACAAAGCGGACAACATGTCATCCAGTTCATCTCGATAACTACATTCTCCAGGTCTAAATTTAGCTGGAGGGGGGAAGTCATATCTGACCTTGCTTTCAGAAGTGGATTAGTCCAGATTCCTTCCTTATCTAATCGGATTGAGCACATCATTGCTGCTGTGGTTAACCAAAGTATAAACAGTCAAAGGGTAAAACATAAGTATGGTCAATGTGTAAGCTTGTGTATAAAATCCTACCATTGGGTAGTATGGACCAATAGATAATGAGGCTCTCTGAATCCGATTGCTGCCAGTAAAGTAGTGGACCTGGCAATAAATAGTCACTTTTTGGAGGCAAGCCAGGAAGAGGGAGAGAACATCTGTCTAACCTGAATGAGTGAATGTACTCTCAATTGAAACCACTTTCAACTGTGAAGATATTTCTACCATGGTTATTACCAATGCCTCACTGGTAAGTTCACAATAGGACTTGAAGCTGCTACGATTACAGCGAGGCAAGCTGTCCAGTACAGCCAGAAGAGTCTTGATTAGAACTCATAAAGCAAGCTAATATATACGACTGGAAATGATGTCATTTAGGTAGGACCAACTCGTTACTGACTAAGTTATACAACAAATTGTATTTATAAATGGTATAACATGCATGTAGGTTTGTTCTAATAAAATATACATATTAATTTTGTGAGTGTTACTGTTGGTTGGATCTGAAACCTGCAATTCAGCCAAATCTTTGGAGCCTGCAGTCCAGACTAAACACAATAGAATTAATGTCCTATTTTAAAATGGGTTCATCCATAAATAGAATGTTAAATAATCTAATACTCAATTTTGGAGCTCTGGCAATAATAAACAGTTGCTATAAAAATTTGCAATTATTTGGATTACTCTCGCTTGCACTGAGTGGTACTACTGTACAGTTTTGACTCTGTGTAAACAGCTTGTGTAAGCACAAATAATGATGATCATGTGATGTTTAGTGGTCTAATATCAATCCTGTCCAATATGATTATGGTGACTACGGTTATTAAAGAACTAAAGACGCCAGAAAGTATGGATGCTGAATGGATTCACATCTATATGATTATACAAACTAATTTTGGACTCAAAGGTTTATAGTTAGCTAATAAGGTGTTTGCTGGAGGTTTGCATTAGATCCTAAGGTCTATGTGCAGTGCTCTCAGATCCAAGGCTCTCACCGATGAAAGCCACAAGTTAGAAACTAGTCTGAGGGTATTGGATGAATAGGGATTAGATAGAGATTTTATGCACAAATCTTCCTGTATCCATTGATTACTCAGGCTTGCATTATGGAGAATTTTGCCTCTGTATATTTAGAGGATATTAAGAATATAGGCTATCACAAGTAATAGAAAACCTGCTCACCAAATCACATAGTATTATTGTCTAGCTGCCAGAAACAAAATCATCAGTACTGTAACATTTTGACTTACAAGTGCTCTACACATAACTTTATCCTCCATGATTGTCCCTAGCCCAGATATAAACTTTAAACCTTAGTTAAAGATTAATATACGATTTTTTTAATTAATTAAGCACACACACATGGAGTTATTAACATTTCTCTTACCCATGTTAATAGTGATAATCATTGTATTTGTCTAGAATGGATGGTGTCAAAGTTGTAGGTGTAGTAAATTTGACACTTTTAAATCCAAATGTAATAATTTACTTTTAATATATACTGTACATATGATCAAGATATATATGAGATAGTAACTTAGGTTAACTGATGAGTGATGGTTCAACATGAATTACATGTTGAGGGTCATATATATATATGTATCTTTAGTCACATGATTTCAAAAGAATGTGTGACATTATGGAGCTATCTGTTAGTTGTATTTACCGACAACATAGTTGTAAAAAGCAGTTTAATTATTTTTTAATAAAATCGCATCAATGACAAATTCAATTACCTTATAATTAAATCTATAAGTATATATTCAAATTTATATAATTAGGTTTAATCTTTTTCACATAACACAACATTGTTTCCTCCACTTGAGAAATCTTACATTATCAATCAATTTAACACCATATTATTACGTAATGTTTACCCATTACTTTTCCATATATTCAATTTCAAAATAAAGTACAATTTCTTTGACCTTCGATTTTTTTATCATAGTAATTCTTTTTCTTTTTTGCGGACAAGTTTTTTTAAACTTTTAACATAGTTTTTATACATTCTTGAAAGATACGTAATTGTGTTTATGTAATTAGACACTTGGATCGCTGGAAGACAAAAAAACATGTGTAGGCGGGATATAATATTTTGATGACGAGTCGACCTAATTTAAATATATCTTTGCTTTGTAGTTAACGTGGCTAAGTGTTTAAACATTTGAGTAGTTTGCAGAGATTTTTTTTTAATCCTACTAAAATTCGGAAATGTCATCGGTAGATGATTCGGAGTTAAAGGCAGGCCACCCGCCAGCAGGTTTGTGCAACATTAAAACTGTTAGAATTTATTTATTTCCCCCGTTTTGCTCGGGATTATTTTATAAACAGATGCCCTCAACGTTGTTATGATGGCGGCGCTCTTGCGAAGTGCCTTCTATACGAGAACGTAGCTTGTTCTCATTCTCTTAAATTGTTTACAGTATATTCCCGTGTTTACATATAATCACGATCCGTAAATACCGAATAAGGGAGTCGATGCTATTATTGTTGAATCGCAATCGATAAACCTGTTTTAGATGGGTCCGGAATCGTGACACCACTATATATTTGTATATATAAGAAAAAGTTTTCAACTCAAAATACAAATTCACTGTTTTCTAAGTTCTGTACAAAATTTAACCCATGATTACATTTTTATAAGTTCTTACAGCAGCTAGATAAAAAAAAAAAGGACTTCGCACTTGAGGTCAACTGTGCAAGAAGAGATTGATTGAGTTCAATCTGCGTAATTATTTTTAAGTGTATTGAAAGTCAAAAAAACTTTTTTAATGTGTTACCTTCCCTTTGGGGAAGCAAAGATATTAATATTTACAAACTATCTGCTGTAATTATAAGTTCATGCAAAGGCAGTTAACTATAGAAAACAATCGAGGAACTTTCGGTATAGAGAAATTTAAATGCAAGTATTATTGGAAATAAGTTTATATACGTATATACTTGTAGTTATATGTCGGACTACTTTCATCAATTAGTTGTTTAATGTTTTGTTACGTATGATAGTTGAGGTTTAATTTCCAGGTTAGTCGAATATATAAATTTGAGATTAAGGGTTTAGCCCCTAAAATGTGATATCACAAAGAATTATTTTTTGTCAAATTGATAACCCAATGGTTTGTACACACAATACTAAAAATCATATGACCTGTTATATATTTTTTTCAGCATCTATAGGGAGAGAGAGCATCTGGCTAATTCTCTAAGTTTAGGTATAAATGGGGTGGGGTTAAAAAATAGTCATGTATCACATGACCCCATTTCTTTTAAGCTTGTAAAATATAAACAAAGAGCTTTGCTAATTGCTCAACAAGCTTTGTGACAAATGCTTAGTCAGAGAAAACATTTAAAATATCTCTGTCAGAATCATCCCCCCACCCCTAATCAATGATTCTTTGCTTTGACACTCCTCAGAAAGGCGCTAGGGTAGTTTCAGAGATTATATGTAAAAATATCAACCCAAAGCCAGCTATTTGAGTTAGATAGTTGAGTTTGAAGACATTAAATGTCTGAAATTTTCAGATTTTCTACTCAATATTTTAACTCTTAAGATAAATGCTGGCTTTGGTTTAGTATTTTTAGATCTGTGTCTGAAACTATCCTAGCACCTCTCTGAGGAGTGCCAAAGCACGAAACCATTGATCAGGGGTTGGGGGGGGGGGGGTTCTGACAGAGATATTTTAAATGTTTTCTCTGGCTAAGCATTTATCACAAAGCTTGTTGAGCAATTAGCAAAACTCCTTGTTTATATTTTACTAGCTTAAAAGAAATGGGCTCATATTATACATGATTCTATTTTTTATTGATTATTTATAGTCTTTGCTTTAAGTCTTAAGTGATGTTATATTGCTACGACTACTAATATATGGTTTAGCTGAAGATCTCTCAGCATCATATAGCCATTTGAGTTAGATAGCTGGGTTTGAAGACATTTAAATGTCTGAAAATTTCAGATTTTCCACTCAATAGTTAATTCTCAGTTAATGCTGGCTTTGGATTGATATTTTTAGATCTACTGTCTGAAACTATCCTAGTGCATCCCTGAGGAGTGCCAAAGCACAAAACCATTGTTCAGGGGTTTGGAGGAGGATTCTGACAAAGAAATTTTAAATGCTTTCTCTGGCTAAGCATTTATCATAAAACTTGGTGGGCAATTAGAAAAGCTCTTTGTTTAATTTATAGATTGTTTTTAAGAAACAATTATTTCATCTTAATTATTTTCTGAATTTCTCAGTGCACAGAAATTAACTTAATCTCTTGTCGAAGCTACATTTGTATAAGCAATTCTAACCTTTTTTCCCTAATAAATAATACATCAGAAAACTAATTAATTTTGTATTTATATAAAATTTAAATAACTTAAATTATATAACCGATATTTTAATAATTTCACATTTAATTAATCTGAAATTTCATATTTAAAGATATAATTTAGAATTCTAAAGTTTTTAGTGTGCAAAACTAATTATTAAAACTAAATATATTTTGCAGGTTTATATATAACATTTTGGATTTAGATAAGTGTAAACATGTATTTGTAAACAGTTTTTAAGTTGCAATATAATAAATAGAATGCTTACAAACAATCTATCTTAAAACCCGCAATCCATTCTACAAGAAACTGTCTGGAATGAAATTTAAAAAAATAACAATATTAATACTATTTTATTTTAAATGTTGAATGTTTAAACAATATCAAACTTTATTTAAACTTTTCCACAACTGTTAGTAATAACACACATCACATGATCACCATTTCATATGCTTACGCATGCTGTTAATAAGAGTACCAAACTGAGTTAAGATCTATATGACAAAGCAAGCAAATGAGTTTGAGTTGAAAACATTATGATGCTTTCGTCTTGGGTTCCTAGCTTTATAGTTAAAAAACTATGTAAAAGGTGGCTTTTGGAGGTTTGCATTAGATCTTAAGATCTAGTTGCACTGCTCTATAATGCAAGGCTCTTCACTGATGAAAGCCACAAGCTAGAAACTAGTCTGGAGGTGTTGGATGAGTAGGCATTAGATAAGGACTTTAAGCACAAACTTTCCATAGTGCAAGCCAGAGTAATCAATGGATGCAAGGTTTATGCATAAAATCCCTATCTAGTGCCTACTCATCCAATATCCCCAGACTAGTTTCTAGATTGTGGCCTTCATCATTGAGGGGCCTTAGATCTGAGAGCACTGCACCTAGATCTTAGGATCTAATGCAACCCTCTAGCAGCCACTTTTTGCCTTATTAACTAACTATAAAGCTTCGATTCAAAATGAAAACACAATAATGTTTTCAATTTAAACTCATTAGCTTGTATAGTCTTATAGATCTGAATTCAGTTCAGCATCCGTACTTTTTGGTGTCTTTTGTTCTTTAATAACCACAATCACCATAATCCTATTGGAGCAGGATTGATAATAAACCATTGAACATCACATAATCACCATTCTTTATGTTTACACAAGCTGTTTATGCAGGAGGTAAACTCTCAATACAATAGTGCTACTCAGTGCAAGCCAGAGTAATCAATGGATGGAAGAGGATTTGTGCATAAAATACAGATCTAGTGACTACTCATCCAATATCTCAAGACTAGTTCCTAGCTTGTGGATTTCATTAGTGTGGAGCTTTGGATCTGAGAGCACTGCATTTAGATCTTTAGGATCTAATGCAACCCTCCAGCAGAATGGTGATCATGTGATGTTTAGTGAAAATAAATATGACATTAAAAAAAAAATGGAAAAAAATGAGTAAAGTACTGCTAAGGAAATTGATGAGGATTTAAAAAAAACATTTTAATACAAATGATAGTTTTCGTCTAGAAAATTCAATTAAATCCATATTTTTACAAAGAATTAATAAAATAAAATAAAAAAAATCTAATGATTCTAATATTTCAAAATCATATAATAGTTAATCCCAAATCAATATTTATTCCAAATTTAAATGAAGAGGAATTATATGAAATAATAAAAGAATGTAGAGCTAGTTATATAATTAATAAAGTAATAGACAATAGTGACTTTCCTTCATTCTTAAAAACATATTAAGATCAGTTTTTAAATCTGAGGATAGAAATAATTTTAATAACTGTAGCTATATATTGTTTTTCTGAATAATGATGATGGTGTTTTAGTTGTGTTTATATATTGGATTATTTCCATCATCTAATTTGAGTATTAAAGGTCTTTAGAAGAACTAACCCCAAAAATAAAAAAAAATTAATTATAAAAAAAAACAACCCAAAACAATTTTTTTTTTTTTTCCCACACCCAATTTTTTAAGTAAAAGAGGAGAGATTGAGTATCTTGATTTATTTTAATTTTAAATATTTCAAATACATTCAACTGTTAGTAATAGCACACAGGTTAGTATATGCACACTGTTTCAAGAGGTATTCTCCCCTCTTCTTCATGTGTTGCTGACCTGACCGTGACAGTATTAGCATGGGAAACAAACTTGCACCCTTAGATTCTTGAGTATTGAATTTTAAGGTGAAGCTTTAACCAACTGAGCCATCCCGTCAAAGGCAACAGTCAGTAGAAATTTCATATACTTATCTATGAGGTTCGTCCTGATTTCTCCAATCTTTTCTAAGAACAAAGTTGATAAGTGGTTTCCATACATTATGTATAGTCACAATAGGTTGACTTATGGGATTGTTTGCCATTGCCATGTGAGCAGCTTCTTTAAATTTTCTTCTTTGTACCTTTTCTTCTCTATTCAGTATTTTTGTATTTTCCCAAGTGAACATACATTCATTGGTACATTATTCAATATTCATATTATATGATGAAAATAATTCAACATATAAGTAGAGATAAATCTATTCTTCTTTTTTTTTTTTTTGTGTCTATCGCCGGACAAACCCCAACCTGGGCAACTGCCTCAGTGCAAGGCAGTCACCTACCTCTCACCAACAATGCAAGACATTATTCTTCTTTCAATTGCAAAAATAATAGAAATTTATATTCAAAGTTTTATCAAAAAATTTCTGAATAAAAATATTTTTTTAATAAAAACCAATATGGATTCATAGAAGGAAAGAATATCAGTATGGTATTGAATAATTTTGCAGATTGAATTAATAGTGCACTAAATGATAAAATATATATGAATATAATTTTTTTTAGATTGTTCTAAGACATGATGTTATCAAACATAAAAAATTGATTCATCGTTTA